>CM074727.1:165564835-165937335 GCA_037306005.1 Rhinophrynus dorsalis
TAAATTTGGTTGGAAAAAAAAGTCCATCAAGTTCAACCTTTGCCTTATAACCCAGAGAAATGAGAATTATATATAGCTTTCCTGCTGCCAAATAAGTTAGCCTTTTTCAGACCTTCTTGATTTGCCTACTAATATACAGTATAACTCTGTATGTTCCCTTTTGAAAGAAATATATCTTCTCTTCTCTCAAATGTATCCATTGTATCTACCATAATCACATCCTTGGGCAAGGAATTCCATAATTTAACAGACCTTACTGTAAATAAACCCTTCCTATGCTGAAGTCTAAACCTCATTTCCGCTATTCTCAAGGGGTGTCCCCTGGTCACCTGATCAGGCCTTGGAATAAATAGCTCACCGCAGAGATCCTTGTATTGACCTCTCATATACTTGTACAATGTGATAAGGTCTCCTCTTAGTCGTCTTTTCTCTAGAGTAAATAAACCAAGTTTGTCTAGTCGTTCCTCATATGTCAAGTCCTCCATTCCCTTAATTAATTTTGTTACTCTTCACTGTACCCTCTCTAGTTCTAGTATATCCTTTTTCAGAACTGGTGCCCAAAATTGCACTGCTTACTCAAGATGAGGTCTTACCAATGATTTGTACAATGGCAAAATGATATTATCCACTCTTGCTTCAATACCCCTTTTTATACAAGACAGGATTTTGCTTGCTTTTGCTACTGCTGTTTGACACTGGTCACAGTTTCCAAGTCTGTAGTCTACATGGTAACACTCCAGATCTGTCCCTGACACTCTGGTTTTTATTTGAACACAAAATTAATTAATGAGTTGCTACTGTTGCTCCAATCCAATCCAATTCATATAATCACAAAAGAAATGAACTCACCCGGCCTTTAAGGCCAACGTGGACCTGGTGCAGCCCCCAACAGCCTCGTCACATGCTTCAGCAAATGTGATGACACAGGATCCATACAGTAACGGACACAGGTACAGAAAAAACACTTATGACCCTCCCAACGCATTTCGGGACTAGATCCCTTAATCATAGGCTCATCCTTATTTATTTTTCTACAATAAAATTATTTTTACGAACGTTTGTGTTACTGGCACATTGTGACGAGTGGATCCGTGGAGCGCTCCCATCCTGTGTCATCACATTTGCTGAAGCCTTAAAGGGATAGTAATATTTCGTTTTATCTTTATTTTATTTTGTAGGCATTAAAAAACATGAAGAACGATATGTCTTATCTCTCAAACCTTTATGGTTTGAGAGATATTCACAAGCAAAGTTTCCCCTCCCGCCCCTTTTACCTAGTGTAAGCCATCTCTTCTCAGATGTGGAATGCAGTCCATAGACCACACAGATAACAGAAGGGGACAATCTTCTTCCTATGAGAACAATGAAAGCCCTGCCCCCCTTGACAAGTTTTTCAGGTTTTTCCCTTATCTTAATTGAAGATTGTCCCTCTCTGCAGTCTACCTGGGAACCTCCCTTCTGCTCTGGCTGAGCAGTGTTACATCAGTAAAAGGGTCAGGAGGGGGATACTTTGTCATTGAATTACTCTTGAACTACAACTCTGACAGAATTGAAATAACACTCTCCATGGCCCAAATACTATGATGATTAATTAGAACTGCTTTTATTATGAAACATTACTATCCCTTTAAGGGACAGAGGCTGATTCTCCGCGCCCAGTGAATTCACTTTTACCTTCACTGCCAGTTTCAGCAGTTCCATTTTAAGGCCAAACACCCTCCCACCTCTGAATCCTGCCCACCCCAATTAAAGGGATAGTAATGTCAGAAAAAAGTATTGACTATATGGTAGATACAATTAAAAGAGAGTACTTGCACTTATTAGTACCTCTCAAACCATTATGGTTTGAGAGATATAGGAAAATAAAGTTCTCTGGTCCCTCACCTTTCTGCCTGATGAGCTGTAAAACTGTCAGAAGCAGATTTTGGTCGCTTGACCAGATGCGGCTCTTCAGCAGCACCTATATAAAGATATCTAAAGACAAATACTTCATTTAGAACCATCTACAAAGTGTGTCTGGTTTGCAAGCACACTTTGTTGACCGTCCCAATGAAGTATTTATTTCTGAATAGTGTGAATTCAGCTCTGCTGAAGAGCCTCTGTCTGGTCAAATGACTGGAATCTGCAGCTGTCAGCTAGATGGCAGACTTGAGTAAAACAGCCAGGAAAAGGTAACTTTAGCAAGTTATATCTCTCAAACCATAAAGGTTGGAGAGATAAGACTTACATTGATGTTAAGCTTTTTTTAATGTCTATAATGTTAAATCAACTTAAAATTAACCATTACTATCCCTTTAAGCACCATCTACTTTATGACATTCTGACCATCAGACATTAGTGGACTTTAGGATATTTGGGAAAACAAAGTTCCCAGACATGGATGTCTTTGGAGATTGCTCTCAATGCATTGGGGATGTGTCCAGCATCCAAGGGGTTAAACCTCTTGAATGTCTATTTACTCTTTTTTGTAAAAACAGTATTTCATTACAGTCACCCCTCCGTAACTGGAAATACTTGGTCATAATTATTGGCAAGCGTGTTGCTTTGAGTTAATCGGTAGCCCGGAGTTCAGATTTCACATTTCCATAAAGAAAATAAATGTGCCATTCGTTTTTAGTTTACAAGAAATTATGTTGGCTCTTTCTGCACACTGCAAACTGATACTAGATTCTCAGTAGAGCAGCCTAGGGTGACCACATTTCCATTCTCCTATTTAGGGACAGTGGGGAGCACAGTACTTTTACTCGGTTGTAGTTCAGCTATGTGGGAGGAGTCACTATACATCACTGGACATCAGTGCGCCATCTGCTCTTTCTATGGTGCATCACAGAGTTCTACACACAATAGAGAGAGAACTGCCCATTGACTCAAGGCTCAGTTCTCTAGTGTTTTGAGCTCTGTCTGGAAACCATTTTGTTGTAGCCCAGAAGAGGCATCACTTCCTGTCACAGTAGACAATGGGCAATTATCCTTCTAGTGTTTAGAACTCTTTGCTCTGGAGTCTTCATTCCAGGACTTTGTATTGTCCCTGAAGAGGGACCATCAGGGACCATCCTGGCTTCACCCTAGCTGAACCTGAGACTGCTGTATTAATGATATTTTGCAGAATGTAGATTCTAAGTAATATGACCCAGCTTGCTATAAAGCGATGGTAATGCTTAGCTCCTTAAGGACCAGCGGTCCCGGTGGTGTATGGTGCTTTATGGAGCACATAGAAAAGTTTGACATGCCGTCCCATGTGATTGATCACGTGTGTCCCGGCATGCCGAACGGGGGACTGAAAGAGATCTCTCCGGTCTTGGAGCGTTCAACTTCAGCCCCTGCTATTACACACAGAGCTCCTGCAGGAGCGCTGTGAGTAAAAAGTATGTGACATGCCAGGACCATCACTGGTCCTTAAATGCCAGGCAGCCGTGACGTGGACGCAAAGGGGTTAAAGGGATAGTAATGGGTCATTATAAAGTAAGGTTCGATCCTTCCCTATAGTTTATGTTCATATTGCTCTAGTTTTTGCGTAACTACATTATAAAGTATCCCCTCCCTCCCCTTTCCGTACTCTTCTTCACTTCAGATCAGAAAGCCGGTCCGGATGGATCGCAACGAGGGACAATCTTCTGTCAGTACAAGGAAAAACCTGCCCTCCTTCTTCAAGAGGGGCATCATTTTCCTTATAGTGATGAACAGAAGATTGTCCCTCATTGTGATCTGTCCGGATTTCAGATCTGAGGGGAGGCTTCTTAACATATGGAAAATGGCTGGGAGGGGGAAACACTATAATATAATTACTAGAGCAACGTGAACATTGCCAACGGTGGAGAGCATTTCTACATATTATAAGGAAAACGTCATGCCGTAGAAGTACTGCACCCAAAAAATTCAAGATTGAACTGCAACAACTTTTAAGTTAGACGTCTCTCAGCAATGGGAATACCCTTGTTTTAATCAGCAGGACAAAACCTGAAATCTCTCTCTATATATTTTCCATATTAAGCATTACTGTCCCTTAAAATGATCCCTTAACATGCTACAGTGGTGGCAATGTGAGGCCCTGATGCTTCTGCCATACTACAACTCCCATTATTTCCCGCCAACTACCCACTAACCACTTTGCTAATCCTTACACTGGCAACCAGTAGTCTCCAGGATCAATCCTAAAATACAGACGTTGGTTTACAGATTCATTCATAAAACTCCCCTACATATCTAGTCTCATTTCCAAGTATTTCACTCTTTACTCTTTACTCTCCTGCATAACTACTTCTTCACACTCACATCTCCAAGATATTTAAAGACCTGCCTCCTATTTGTGGAACTCACTGCCTCACTCTCTCAGACTTCAGCTACAGCTTCTGAACCTTCTAGAGCTCTCTAAAGACTCAACCCTTTAGAAAATTATACACTATACCACATAACATCTATCTTTCTATCTCTATACACTCTTGTCTACCCTGTGGCCAGCCTTCCAGTTGTCCTATCTATCTATGTGACTGTATAATGTTACCACCAAACTTCACCTTGTGTTTCTCTTGCCCCGGCCTCCACTCCCTTTAGATTGTAAGGTCTAACAAGCAGGGCCCTCTCTCCATTTGTTTTAGTTTGTACATGTATCCTACATCATTTTAGGACAGAATCAAGGAATATGTTAGAGCTTTATGAATAAAATAATACTCATAATAATAGTTAGGAACTCCATTTGAATAAACAGGAATTTTAGGAACTTTTTCTTGTCTCCTATGAGCAACATTACGACTGTTAGAGTAATTCTGGAGCAAGCCAACTGCACAGTAGGAGACAAATGCATTTTTTAACCCTTGCGCTGGAGACCTCTCTAGCATTCAGTGGGGTAAAATCTCCTTTTAAATCAATGGAAATTTTAATATTTTTATTTGTGTGCTTTTGAAGATGCCACACAAAAATTATTGAGTGGAAATCTCGAGCAAAGCACATGCACCATGCATAAATAAATTAGGGTTGCACCGATACCGATACTGGTATCGGTATCGGTGCCGATACCAGCATTTGCGCGAGTACTTGTACTCGCACAAATGCGGCCGATGCCAGCACCGATACCCTGTGTCAGGGTCGGTGCTGCAGAGAGGGAGCCTGGGGAGCTGCTCACAATGCTCCCCGGTTACCTCTCTCACTTCTACAGCGTCGGAGCATTGCCGCGGGTTACCATGGCAACGCTCCGACGCTGACCTCTGCCGGGGCTCGCGAGAGAACAGCGAGCACCCGGCAGAGGAGAGTAAAGGAGGCAGGATGGGGAAGGGGGTGCTGAAAGAGGCAGACAGTGGGGTGAAGAGGGAGAAAAAGTCAAAAGGAGGAAGGATCAGGAGACCAAAGGAGGGGGGCCAAGAAGAGGCAAAAGGAGGGGTGATCAGGAGGGAGAGAGAGGCAAAAGGGTGAGTCAAGGAGGAGTGGGAGAAAGGGGGATCAAAAGCAAAGACAAAAGAAGGGGGCTTAAGGGGGTAGAATGAAGCAAAAGGTGGGAGAAAGAGTCAAAAAGGGAGAATCAAGAGTCAAGAGGTGGTGTGTGTGTGTGTATATATATATTATATATATACATATATATATATATACATAATATTTTTCAAGTACTCACCAATACAAATTACCAATACTTTTTTTTTGCGGTCATTTGCCAGTTTTCCCAAGTACCTAAAACATGTATGTACTTAGAAAACTGGCAAATGACCGCAAAAAAAAGGTATCGGTAATTGGTATCGGTGAGTACTTGAAAAAAGTATCGGTACTTGTACTCGGTCTTAAAAATTTGGTATCGGTGCATCTCTAAAATAAATACTTCCAGTGATTTAAATGGGGATACCATAAGGTGTCCGTTGCACTTTAAGTATAATAATTTAATAACTATCGGAGCCCTTTCTCACTTGTCTTTCAGTACCATCTATCAAATCAGAGCCTCTTGATGAATACAATCCATCCATTGTCGGGAACAGTGCACACAGTGGCCTTGGAACAGTGTCACAGGCCTACTACTCACAGCACTCTATTTCCAACGATTCTCCATCTTGTTTGGTGGCTAATCTGGTTTCATGTCAACAAGTGCGTACGAGTCTTCCTTCCCCGGATTCTCGATACCAGCAACAGAATCCCTCTGCTGCTATCTACCAAAGAAGCAAAAGCCTGAGTCCCAGCCAACTAGGCTACCATCAGCCACCCTTGATGTCCTCCCAGATTGCAATTCCAGATGCCCACAGGTCAGTTCTTGTCCACACTGGCTCTCCTGTCCAGTCTGCTTCTGGCCTTCACTCTCCATCCAATCCCCAGCCATCTCCTGTGATTCACTATTCACCGACCAGTCATCAGATGAGGTGTGGAAGTCACCAGGATTTCCAGCACATAATGTGCTCTGACCATTTCACTACCAGTCCAACGAGATCTAATCAACCACAGGGCGGCCAAGCACAGAGGATTAGCCCAAGCCCATTTCCAACTGTAATCCAGCAGCAAGGGAACAGCCCAAGAGCTCCAAAAAATGGACCTCCTGGAACCGACCAAAAAGAAATTGTACCTCCTGGTGTGACGGTTAAACAGGAGCAGAACTTGGACCAAGCCTACCTGGATGACGGTAAGAATCATTTTCCTTCATCTTAAGTTAAAGAGGTAGTATCAAGTAATATGGAAAAAAAACATGTTGTAGGATTCATCTTCCTAAGTGAAAAAAGAGACAGATGTTTTATTGAAAATATACCTGCGTTTTTTGGGATCAGTAGTTCCCTGTCCTGACATTTTACACTGGAAGTACTGCACCAAAAAAATGCTAGTTTGTGCTAAAATAACTTTTGAATAAAACATTTCTAAGCAGTAGGAGTACCTTTGTTTCATGTATTATGCAATACTATCCCTTTAAAGGAACCCTAAAACCTAGAAAAGATGTAGGGTTATATGTACCTACTGTGACAAAGTGTATGAGAGGATTGTAGAGGGCATGGATTTAGGACCCAGAATCCTACATAGCCTCTACCCTGCCACCTCTCCCATTTAGCAGGTTCAGCAACCTGTAAAATCCCAGGCTGCAGAGTTTGTAAGAAGAAAATGGAGTATGACTTGCTGTGAGCAAGAAGTGTATAGCAGTGCAACAAAGTAGGACTTGAAAATATTGGTTAAACCCGTGCTATTTTTGTTAGTTTAGAACCTTGGTGTAGAAAGGGACTCTACTACAAGTAAAGTTAGTGTTCAGATTGAGCTAGGTTTTTGTTTGTAGTGTTGTTTTCATTTTGTTTTGTAAAACACTGACTATTGATTGTGTTTGATGCAAAGTCAATATAAACCTGCAAATCTTTTCTAAGAACTGTGGACTGTGTGTGATACCCTAGAAGGCTGTGCTTATTACCCACCTAGGGGCGGTCCACTTATGATCTATCACACTACAAATACTGTACTTCGTGCAAGTATTTTTAAAAATTATCCATTTGTTTTCCCTGGTCTAAAATCTAACCTTACATATGTTGTTTGGGGGCAGCCACTTCTATTCCTGGGCTCCCTATTCCTGGGGACATTTGTGAGAAGTAATAATGTTGTGTTGTCTGTAAATTAACAGGGACAAGCCAACAGCTTTTTTTAGAATGCAAGAGTGGTGGGTACTGAACTCAGTACATTAACTGCCTTAGTTCATGCCTCATTATATATAGATCAAACTAAATTAATTAAATGGTGTCTGTATATGTATTAAAATGCATATGAATTAAAAATGAAAGTTTCGGAATAGATTTTAGGGATCTAATATAAAATTAACCAAAAAAAAATGAAAAAAGAAGGGGGAGCCCCAGTAGTGTAATACAGCACTAAATACAAAATAAAAGTAAGATGAAATGCACCCACGTGATGTAGTGGTCAGCAAAGGAAGTCCCCAAATCTGTTTATTTATTTGCTCTGATAAAGCAGTGTGAACCGCAAAACGCATTAGCCTGTCTGCCAATAATTGTTTTTATCATTTTACCAGTGTTTGTACACTTTTTATTGTGTTTTCTATTAAATAAATTTTGGAGATTCATACTATAATAGCAAGTCCTCCTTTTTGCTGTGGCGAGCCGTTACGGCATCCTGTGGAGAACCGACAGTTGATTTCTACGCCTTTGTGGTCATCTTTGGAGACTTCCTTTGCTGACCAGTTCATCACAGGAGTGCATTTCTGCTTAATTTTGTTTTTTATTTAGTGCTGTATTCCACTATTGGGGTGTGTCAAAGTTTTTTTATTTTTTATTTTGGTTTATTATCTATGCAGTTGGGAGAGAACGAAAGAAGGAGAAACAGCCCATTGTCTGTTAGTGTGGATATTCCGTGTCCTTTTCTGAGTCTGGCTAGATACCCGTACCTGTGCCTTTGCTGTGTGTCATATCTATGATGGACAGCTGTTTTGTTTGTTAATCCCCATGAGTGGAATGTCTAGTTGGTGGTGGAGTTTAGTATGGATTCATTGCATTAAAGGGGTAGTAATGTTTCATAATAAAAGCAGCTCTAATTAATCATCATAGTATTTGGACTTTGGAGAGTGTTATATCAATACTGTCAGAGTTGTAGTTCAAGAGTAATTCAGTGACAAAGTATTCCCCTCTCGCCCCTTTTACTAATGTAACACTGATCAGCCAGATCAGAAGGGAGGTGCCCAGGTAGACTGCAGAGAGGGACAATCTTCAATTAAGATAAGGGAAAAACCTGAAAAACTTGTCAAGGGGGGCAGGGCTTTTATTGTTCTCATAGGAAGAAGATTGTCCCCTTCTGTTATCTGTCTGGTCTATGGACTGGATTCCACATCTGAAAATAGATGGCTTACACTAGGTAAAAGGGGCAGGAGGGGAAACTTTGCTTGTGAATATCTCTCAAACCATAAAGGTTTGAGAGATAATACTTAAATCGTTCGTCATGTTTTTTTAATGCCTACAAAATAAAATAAAGATAAAACGAAGTATTACTATCACTTTAAGGCATTCCCTTTGTGCTCTCTTTTGTTTGCTTCCTAATACAAAATAACTGATTTTTACAGATGTTAGCTGGAACAACATGATATATAAAGTTCCATAACCCAATTTCATTTTAGATCTTATTATTTGATCTCAACGGCAACATTAGGCTCCTCAGCTGCTACTAGGGTTGCCACCCAGCCGGTATTTTACCGGCAGGCCGGTAAAAAATTGGCTTCTGTCCAATGTTAAGTCTTTAAGTGCCAGAGGGGTACGCTGTTACCAAACGTAATCCTTTAAGTGCCAGAGGGGTACGCTGTTACCAGACTTAATCCTTTAAGTGCCAGAGGGGTATGCAACGCATCCTCAGCCAGCCATTGGCAGGCAGGCATAGCCTAGTAGCAGCTGGAGAGCCTCACATTGCAAACGCCATCTTTAAAGGGTACTGTGTTTACATCACTCTTGGGAACTCTTTATTACAAAAGGATTTCGGGGAAGATTTCTAAAAATATAGTAATGAGAATTGTGGAGAAAATTTGGCATTAAAGGGGAACTATCGTCAACCTTATATTGAGCCTCAAATCCTAATTATAATAGTAATGTGTATATATATACTTGTATTTTCAAAAATAATTGCAGCATTAGTGAAAAATAGAACTTTTTAGGCAGACAGGCACCGGGAAACAGTGCAGACATCTTGCAGAGACGGCTTCTCTGCGTCTGCGCTGTCCATCCCCTTCAACTCCGCGACTGGTGAGTTGAATGCCCGGTTACCTTAAGGCACCGGAAGGAACTGACATCGTAGGTGCATAGAGCGCTTACGGCAAAATCCCTGCCGATGCCTGTCTGCCTAAAAAGTTATACTTTTCACTAATGCCGCAATTATTCTTGAAAATACAAGTAACTATATGCATATCGCTATGGTAATTAGGATTTGGGGCTCAATATAAGGTTGATGATAGTTCCACTTTAAACTTTTCTGTATTTAAAAAGAAATTAATGCCAGTTTTAGAAGGCGCAATGGAATATAGTTGTGTTTCTGGAGTGACGTTAGTGCGGGCAAAAATTTCGGCTCAGCGAATTTACATAGAAATCTCACCAAATGCAACATTTTAATGACAACATTTTCCCCGGAAAATTAACGCCTTGTCTAATTTGTTCTTAAGAACTCTAGTTGTCAATTAATTTGTTAATTCACCCAAAAAAAACATATTTATAATGCTGCCCTGACTCATTTATAAATAATACTTAAAGGGGAACTCTCACCTCTGTTAAAGTACCTATCTTCTTAAAGGGATAAAAATGTTTCAAAATAAAAGCATCTCCAATTAATCTTCATAGTATTTGGGCCATGGAGAGTGTTATTTCAATACCATCAGACTTGTAGTTCAAGAGTAATTGAATGATAAAGTATCCCCCCTTTAACTGACATAACTGCTCACCTCACAGCAGCAAGACTGTCCGGATAGATCGCAGAGAGGGACAGTCTTCAGTGATCATAAGGAAAAACCTGTCAAGGGGGGGCAGGGTTTGCCTTATGCTCACAGTAAGAAGATTGTCCCTTGCTGAGAGCTGTCCGGTCAAGAGACCAGATTCCACATCTGAGGGGAGGAGGCTTATACTAGGTAAAAGGGGCGGGAGGGGGATACTTTATCATTCAATTACTCTTGAACTACAACTCTGACAGTATTGTAATAAAACTCTCCATGGCCCAAATACTATGAAGATTATTTGGAGCTGCTTTTTTGGGAAACATTACTATCCCTTTAAAGTGCTATCCCAGTTAATCCATTTTTTTTTTTAATGTAACGAAGTATAGGCCAAGATTTTACCTTTTAAAAATCTTGCTCCAGCTCACATGGAGGAAGCCTTCATCACGGGAGGAGGTGAGAACGAGGCTCCACTGGGGAGGGGAATAGGTGAAGATTGACAGGCTGCAGTACAAAGCTGTACCACAGCCTGTCCTTAAGACACATCAGTGGCTTAAGTACTTTAAAGCGAAACTATCACCTAAAACCAAAGTTTTACCATGCGTTTTAATGTTTAACCCGACATTAGTGCTGTTTGTGTGTGTTCTTGAAGTCGCCTGATAGTGGAGATATTTGCCCTGCAAAATCGGGCACTTCCGCGTTCTGCGGGACTCCATGACGTCTCAGGACTTCCCAGCTGCCCCAGGGAGCGTGTTCACACTGTCCTTCGAAGCTGGATTTCTGTGATGTAGCGTTACAGCAAACTCCATTTACAGTGCTACTGAGGTTGTATATAGTTGTAGAGGTTGTAACCTCAGTAGCACTGTAAATGGAGTTTGCTGTAACGCTACATCACAGAAATCCAGCTTCGAAGGACAGTGTGAACACGCTCCCTGGGGCAGCTGGGAAGTCCTGAGATGGTACAGGGTACTGTAGAACGCGGAAATGCCCGATTTTGAAAAGTAAATATCTCCTCTACCAGGCGACTTGAAGAACACACACACACAGCACTAATGTCGGGTTAAACATTCAAACGCATGGTAAAACTTTGGTTTTAGGTGATAGTTCCATTTTAACAGAAGTGAGAGTTCCCCTTTAACTTTACCATCCGTTGCGATAATTTAGTCCTTTCTTTCAAAATGACTAAGAATAATTTTTAATGAATATACTCCTTTGATTTCCGTATACTCTACTGGCTGACACAGTACTACCTTTTTAAAATGGAACTTTCAGATGTTACTAAGTCACCATTCATTCATTAAGCGCATGGCGACTAGCTTGGAAATCCATCTCTTACCTTTAAAAAAATCATAGATTCTAAAGGAATTCTTGCCGTTTGGAGACCAGAAGCCAGGTAACATCGCAGACGTCTTGTTTACGCGCCTGCGCTGTCAGACCAGGTCTCCATTGAGTAGCGATGCAGTGTGCCACAAGGTAACCGGAAGGTTTGCTAAGATTTCTTTACAATCTGCACGTTTTTAAAGGTAAGAGATGGATTTCCAAGCTAGTTGCCATGCTCTTAATGAATGCATGGCGACTTAGTAATAACTGAAAATTCCACTTTAAAGGGATAGTATTGTATCATTTTTACAAAATGAAATTTTGTAGCCATTAGAAAAACAACTCAAACGATGCCAGTGCCATCTCTCAGACCTTTATGGTTTGAGAGATATTCGCAGTTAAAGTGGATCCATCACATATAGATATCTAATGCTCATTATATAGAGCATTTAGTGAAAAAGTTTAAAAAAAAAACAAACTGTTATCTATGCAAAAATTCAAGTTTAAAATGTGCCCAGCAGCCTACTTCCGCTTGCCGCTGTGGCAAGCTGCTTGCCGCACAGAGGCTGCTCTCATCCCACTACCCAGCATCCTCCGATGATGGAGGATGTCTTTCTCTAAGCTGGAGTGATCTCATTGGCTGGATATCGTTCTCTGCCAATGAGATTGCTCCAGCTTAGACAAAGAAAGCCTCCGTCATTGGAGGATGCTGGGTAGTGGGACGGGAGCAGAGGCAGTGCTGCAAGCAGGAAGTAGGCTGCTGGGCACGTTTTAAAGTTGAATTTTTGCGCAGTTAACAGGTTTTTTTCAAAAATGACTAACATATTAAACTTTTTCGCTAAATGCTGTATTTAATGAGCATTAGATACCTGTATGTGATAGAGCCACTTTAAAGTTCCCCCTCCCTCCCCTTTCCCTGACGTCAGCGCTCTAGCTGAGGAAGGAGATCCCCGGTCCCCGGATCATTCTTCGGCACTTCAACAGAGCCAAAATTGCATTGTTTAAAAAGAATTTCTTCATTGGAACATTCTACAAAGTGTGCCTGGTTTGCAAGCACACTTTGTAGACCATTCCAATGAAGTAAATATTTCTAAATAGCGTGATTTCGGCTCTGCTGAAGAGTCTCCGTCCAGTGAAATGACCGGAATCTACTGCTGTTAGCTAGAGGGCAGACTTGACTGAAACAGCCAGGAAAAGGTAACTTTAGCAAGTTATATCTCTCAAACAATAAAGGTTTGAGAGATAACAGAACAGTACACAGGACAAGGGGCCACCCGCTTAGACTTGAGGAAAGGAGATTTAGTCTACAACAGCGGAAGGGTTTCTTTACAGTAAGGACAATAAAGGTATGGAATGCACTTCCGGAGGAGGTGGTGCTATCAAATACATTAGATGCTTTTAAAAGGGGCCTGGATACTTATTTAAAAGAGCATAATATAGAGGGCTATGCACGTTAGTATTGGGATTAATATTTAGTTAGGGCTTGTTGATCCAGGGAGAAATCTGATTGCCATTTGGAGTCGGATGCCTTCTTTTGGGTCAGCGATGGTAAACAGGAATAGGAAAAGGGTTGAACTGGATGGACGCAAGTCTTTTTTCAACCTAAATTACTATGTAACTATAAGACTTACATCGATGTTAATCTTTTTTTAATGCCTACAATATTAAAGGGGAACTACCACCCTGCAATAACTTAAGCTTGACTGATTGCTCATCTGGCGACTAGCTGCTTAGTAGCAGATATCGGCGTTTTATCGATGGTGACAGGAGCAGGAAGCACGGATATCTGCAGAACCGGGTAATATTTCTGGCGACTAGCGCTACTAAGCAGCTAGTCGCCAGATGAGCAATCAGTCAAGCTTAAGTTATTGCGGGGTGGTAGTTCCCCTTTAAATCAACTTAAAATTAACCATTACTATCCCTTTAACACATTGTGTATTGTAGGTCTTTTTCTACATGATTAAAACACTTGGAAGATTTTTCATTTAAAAGGTATTACAGCTGAAACTGTCTATTTTAATTAAAATATTAGCAGCAGTGCCGCCTAGTGTCTGAAAGACAAATGTATTTTCTATAATGCACAGATAGGACCTTCCTTAGTAATTAAAATATCTCCCAGCAGTGAGAGCAGGCTTTAATCACCATGAAAAGACAAATATATTTTTTCATAATAAAAAGTTTACTGCCCATTTAACCCTTTAAGGACCAGAGATCGTGCAAGGCATTGTAGAGCAATGCGTTGTGCACCCCTCTTGTCGGTTAAGGGTTAAGTCCAAAAAATATGACCAGTAAAGGGATAGATTATATCCTCAAGTCATGTCTGCTTTATAGCATTCCTGTAAATTATAAAAATACTTCTTTTTCTTCTGAGAACAAAGATGAAAAATGTCCTAAAATGAGCGGATTTGTTTTTATAATCAGCCTCAAGTCATCTGGCATGGGTATATAGCATACAGTGATTTTATGGATCAGCAAGACTTTTCATTTAAACACAATGGGGAACATTCATCAAACGGGTACAATCGTGAGTCCAATGTCAGTAATGTAAAATGCGCCAGGACTAATGAGGAATTGCGTTTTTTGGGGGGGGGGTTTACATTTTATCGACCCATTCCTTCTTTTTACTCTGCACTCATGAAAAAGCGAGTGTGGTTATTGTTAAGTGCCTAAAAAAAATTGAAACAGCTAAGGCACCTAATTTATCATGACAAATAGCACCATACTTATAGGGTTAGTAATGCCTAAAATAAAATGTATTCTATATGGTAGATTTTACAGAAATAAAGTATTTGTTGAAAGTTCTATCTCTCAAACCTTTACGGTTTGAGAGATATCCTCCGCTAAAGTTCCCCTCTACCTCTTGATGTCACTGTAAAGCTGACAGAAGGAGATCCGTGTTGGCCGACACAAAGAAGCTCTTCAGCAGAGCCACAATAGTGGTACTGGGAAATAATTACTTCATTGGAAAGGTCTACAAAGTGTGCCTGGTTTGCAAGCACACTTTGTAGACCGTTCCAACGAAGTAATTGTTTTCCAGTATCGCTATTGCGTCTCTGCTGAAGAGCCTCCTCGCGTCAGCCGACACGGATCTCCTTCTGTCAGCTTTACAGTGACATCAAGAGATGGGAGGCAGGGGGGAACTTTAGTGGAGGATATCTCTCAAACCGTAAAGGTTTAAGAAATAGGACTTTCAACAAATACTTTATTTTTGTAAAATCTACCATACAGAATAAACTTTATTTTGGGCATTACTAACCCTTTAACTTGCTTTGATTGCGCCGATGGAACAGGTAATAAAATATGATTTAATTCAGGTAAATGCTTATCCTATAGCCAAGGGGTTAAAAAGGATTGTAAAACTGAATGTGTAAAAAAATAAAAAGTATATCCTCCTGAGTAACACAAGGCTAATCAAACTGCTGAGAGGTGTTTTATTCAAAATTTATTGCAGCTCAAAACTTTACTTTATTATGTGCAGTATCTCAATGACCTGAAATTGTACAGTGGTGCTGTCGCTACACCATCCTATGGAGGTTTATGGTTAACCCTATGAGTGCCAGAGGGGTACGCAATGCGTTGCGTACCCCTCTGGCACTCAAAGGGCTAACTGACCAGTGCTGTCCATAGGATGGTGTAACAACAGCGCCACTGTACAATTTCAGGACACTGTGATACTGCACTTAAAAAAAATTCAAGTCTGAGCTGCAATAACTTTTGAATAAAATAGATGTCAGTAGTGGGTTTACTCTTCTTTTACTCAGGAAGAGATACCCTACAAAATATAAATATATATATATATATATATATATATATATATATATTATATTTTTTTTTTTTTTTTTTTTTTACATATTTTACATGTTAAGTGTTTCTGTCCCCTTAAGTATTAAAAAGTGCTAGAAAGTCTAACATGAAGTTTAGAGAGAGAAAAAAGTATTCAAGAATAATAAAAAAAAAAATTATTTGCCATGGCATGGTGATAATAATGTGTTCCAGTATCTTTCGGCTATTTTTTGGTTTTAGTGCAGCGCCTCGTGGGGCTGGCAGAAGATCAGACGTTTCAGTTACAGACTACCCACCAAAGATGAAACATCTAATGGTTTCATCCTTATACCCAACCACCCGAAAAGAAGCAAAAACCTTTTATTATGAAAAAAAATATATGTTTTATGGCTTCTTCTGTATCACAGATTTTTTGTAGAGTGACTTTATATGCGGGCAATGAAAAATGTTGACACTTTTTAGTGCTACAGTGCAGCCATTTTTTCCCCAGCATTCCATTCTCTCAATATAAAAATCTCAGGGAAACTGCAGCTACGTGTGATAGTTGCACGATTTCCAAGTGATTCCATTGAAACCCACACTACACATTTGTAGCTGTTATCTCACTGTCAGAGTAAATTTGAGGCACGCTACATCTCTACGATAATCACAGAGTGTGTTTCCAGTGGCCAACACCCCAAAGAGAACAATGATTCACAAATCATAACCATGCATTGTTGTAACTGTGATAAGGTCACCCATGTGAAAGGGGCCATAAAGTTTTCACTGCTGAGTAAAACAAAGTGCTCCCTCTGTTGGGAGATTATTCATTCAAAAGTTATTACAACTCAAACTTTTTGACTCGACATGTGCAGCTAGTGGCCAAAAGGCTCCCAGTTATAGAAACAGCACCCCCTGATGACCAGAATAGAAAAACAATAACTACAATAACATTTCAAAATCTCCAGCTAGATAGAGTATTTTTTTTAAACAGGAAAAGTCATATAACATATTCTATCTATCTATCTGTCTCTCTATCTATCTATCTATCTATCTATCTATCTATCTATCTATCTGTCTATCTATCTGTCTATCTCTCTGTCTGTCTGTCTGTCTGTCTATCTATCTATCTGTCTGTCTATCTATCGGTCCTGTTTTACCAGGAAAGGCCCCTTATCATGCAATCTAGAACTTTCGGGGCACCCCTAGCACATGTAATATAATTTATCAAGGGCATAATGAAAGGTACAATTCATAATTATACAGTTAATATTAGGTCTCACAATCATGCTAACACAAATAAACATTTTATGCAGAACAATTTCCATAAATAAATATTTAAAACTCAAAATTCTGATTTTTGTGGAAGTCTTCATAGAAAACATGGGGCACCCTAAATTGGCGTCTGTGGCACACCAAAGTGCCACGGCACCTTGGTTGAGGACCACTGCTTTAAAGGGACAGTTTGACTTAAAGGGATAGTAACACTTCGTTTTAACTTTATTTTATTTTGTAGGCATTAAAAAAACATGAAGAATGATATAAGTCTTATCTCTCAAACCTTTATGGTTTATGAGATATTCACAAGCAAAGTTCCCCTCCCCGCCCCTTTTACCTAGTGTAAGCCATCTCTTCTCAGATGTGAGTCTGGTTGTATGACAGTACAGATAACAGAAGGGGACAATTTTCTTTGTATGAAAACAATGAAAGCCCTTCCCCCCTTGACAAGTTTTTCAGCTTTTTCCATTATCTTAATTGAAGATTGTCCCTCTCTGCAGTCTACCTGGGCATCTCCCTTCTGATCTGGTTGAACAGGGGGGGGATACTTTGTTTGTGAATATCTCTTAAACCATAAAGGTTTCAGAGATAAGACTTATATCATTCTTCATGTTTTTTTAATGCCTACAAAATAAAATAAAGTTAAAATGAAGTATTACTATCCCTTTAAACATTAGCTGTGGTCACACCTTTTTAAATATTGTATACTGTTGGACAACATTTGTAAAATAATTCCTTATTTGATGCAGGAGCTTAAAAATCTGTGACAAACTTGCTGTTCCCATGAATGTGCACTACACTATATATTGTATTCTTCCTTTGGAGAAGGCACTAGATGACAATATATTTGTTCAGATGCCTCTTCTTACAAGAGCTTAGTACGATTAGAGTCCAAGTATAAATATTTCCATGGAGACTCACTGGCGCCTTTAACTCCCAGGGTGTTGTAACCGCTAAATTTCCACCCTATAGCCAAAGGGTAAATCCTGTCACTTTAAAATTAGAGTTTGGTGCTTGTGGACTCCACACAGCCAGTAACTTTCACTCCAACCCGCTACGCGTTCCAAACTTAAATGGCGTCACTTCTTGTGTAGCGAACTAGGGGACATTACCAAACGTTCAGCCTTCCGGTTCTTAGGAAGAAGACAAGGCTGCCTGCACATTCATGAAAAATGAGTTAGGGAAGATTTTAGAAATGCTGCACAAACGCATGTTTTTTTTTTGTTTGTTTGTTTTTTATTTTTGCAAATATTAAATAGGACTACATGATATTTCAATAAATATATAAATTTTAATATTTTGATTGCCAGAGCGTTAGCCAGTGCACTGCAACGAAACGCGTCAAACACACTTTTCTGGCACTCAAAGGGTGCTGAGGCAAACCAATGGAACCATTGCACCGCAATGCACTGGAAACCTATCTAGCTTTCAAGGGGTTAAAAGCCCCTGTGGCAATTTATATTTGTTCTGTATGGCACAGTTAGCTCCAGTTCTTATTAAAGCGGAACTTTCACGTTAATAATATTGTGCCCGAATATATTTCTAACCTAGCAATATGCAAAATTATATCATCCTTAAGTTCACTAAGTCAGGGGTATTGAAGAAAAAAACACATCTTCGGCAGGAACCAGAGGACAGACAGTGCAGACATCTTGGAGGAAATTTACCTCTGAGTCTGTGCTGTGTGTCCAGTTCACTGCCAGCATTGGTGGTGACGTCACTTCTTCCCTTAAGGCACCGGAACGGACTAACATTGCAGGCGCACAGAGCTTCTCCTGTAAGCTCTGTGCAGCCCGATGCCTGCAGAAGATATGTTTTTTCTTCAATACCCCCAACTTAGAGAGCTTAAAGGGATAGTAATACTTGTTTTATCTTTATTTTATTTTGTAGGCATTAAAAAAACATGAAAAACGATATAAGTCTTATCTCTAAAACCTTTATGATTTGAGAGATATTCACAAGCAAAGATTCCCCTCCCGCCCCTTTTACCTAGTGTAAGCCATCTCTTCTCAGATGTGGAATGCAGTCCATAGACCAGACAGATAACAGAAGGGGACAATCTTCCTATGAGAACAATGAAATCCCTGCCCCCTTGACATGTTTTTCAGGTTTTTCCCTTATCGTAATTGAAGATTGTCCCTCTCTGCAGTCTACCTGGGCACCTCCCTTCTGATCTGGCTGAGCAGTGTTACATCAGTAAAAGGGGCGGGAGGGGGATACTTTATCATTCAATTACTCTTGTACTACAACTCTGACAGAATTGAAATAACACTCTCCAAGGTCCAAATACTATGATGATTAATTAGAGCTGCTTTTATTATGAAACATTACAATCTTTTAACGCCCGTCTAACTTTTTTTTTTTTTTTTCAATAGCATCCGGAGTCCCCGAACGGCGTGCAGCCGCGCGGGGATCCGGATTTCCTGGACGTACATGTACGTCCTCTGTCACTAAGTGACAGCCACAGAGGACGTACATGTACGTCCATTGTCGCGAAGGGGTTAAGGATAGTATGACTTTGCATATCGCTGGGTTAGTAATATATTCGGGCGCAATTTTATTAACATGAAAGCTCCGCTTTAAATCAGCATTCAGTGGATCAATCAATGGGAGTGCTTATTTCTCCCCTATTGGGCAGTTGGTTTACTCCATATTCGCTCCAGGTCATCTTAGTACATCAGCACTAATGTGGTCCTAACCCATCACCCTGTAATTTAAGGTCACAATAAGACGCTACGTATGAGCTGCTAAGTGCTAGGAGTCGTGTGAAATTGTACTTCTCCGTTTCCTTTTATAGCACATGGTAGTTAGACTGGCTTAGGTCTGCACCAGGCTCTCCTTGTGAGGCCTGATTAAAGGGAAATATTCCTTAAATAAGTCTATCTTAACCCCTTAAGAACCAGAGCGCACACGCGTGGGCATGGGTCCTTTAGGCACGTTGACCCATGACATACCTGTACGTCCTTGGACCTTAAGGGCGCTTGAGGCTGGGACTTAAGGACCGCGGAGCATTTTTTTTTCTTGGATTCGATTCAGGGCTCCCCGAACGTGCCAGGCCATCATGGGTCCTTATGGCAAGTTTACCCATGACGGTCCTTGCATGTCATGGGTCATTATGAGGTTAATTTGTTTTACATATTTGTTTCCCTAGGTAAGTGCTGGCTTTTGCAATGCGTTGTATACCTCTCTGGCACTCAAAGGGTTAAAACTTGGGATTACCCTATATCTGGGCAAATACAGTAATTACCGGGTGTCCAGGGAGATTGGGCGATTCTCTGGGTTACTGAGATCTATAGTTCACCTGCCCACTTTCCCACCTGGTCCATCCGCTCCCCATTCTGCCTGTTCTCAGGGTAAAAACCGCCTTCCCTTTTCCACGTTCTGTCCTTGCCTATTAAGCTTCACCCCCATTTTGCCGCAAATCGGTTCATTCGGACACCTCCACAACCAGACCTCCGTGTTACTCCAAAACAAGGTCCCGGTTATGCTATTATGTGATAACGGCAATGAGTGGGATGATTGGGGTAAACAAGAGATACGAGTTTCATTGACCTTGGACTGGGTGGGTTTTAATCTAAAAACAATTAATCTGTTTACATACCTTCCACGTGTCCCTTTTTAGGATATGTTAGGTCCATACTTCCCAAGTGCCACTCTTTAGGCAGGGTGGGACTGTCCTTCCTGCCTCGTGTTCCTCATGTTCCTCAATGTTTTGCATATTCCTCTGGCACTCATAGGGTTAAATGCAGATTCTGAATTCTAGAGTGGTCTCCGACCCATAAAAGGAGGATAAATAAAGGGGTATTTAAAATGGAAAATAACACTGACTAAATTAATATATAAACTGGACGTTGCAGCAATAAATACACTGGTAAATATATATATAAACTGGGCAATACAGCAACATATTTTTAAAATCTGGCAAATAAACTGCCCAAATGAGTACATAAACAAAAAATTAAAGGAATATATATATATATATATATATATATATATATATATATATATATATATATATATATATATATATATACCTGGGAACTCTGTGTTGTGGGAGTCCTTTGGTGCCACTGGGTGTGATAAATGATGCAGTTTGTGTAAAAAAGGGGCAGGGCATAATCGTGAGTGGGGGTGGGGCTTAATAGATGTGGAAAAAGTAGGTGGAATAGGCTGGGGAAGGAGGGGAGTGGGAGGAACTGACTGGGAAGGAGAAGTGGGTGAAGAGTGGAAAGAACAGACTGGGAAGGAGGGGAGTGGGTGGGAAGTGGGAGGAACAAACTGGGAAGTAGGAGAACGGGGCAGGAAGTGGAAGGAGCAGGGAGTGAAGGGGCAGAAGGGGGCAGGAAGTAGGAGGAGCAGGGTAGGAAGGAGGAGAAGTGGGCAGGGAGTAGGAGGAACTGACTGGGAAGGAGAAGTGGGTGAAGAGTGGAAGGAACAGACTGGGAAGGAGGGGAGTGGGTGGGAAGTGGGAGGAACACACTGGAAAGGAGGAGAAGGCAGCAGGAAGTGGGAGGAGCAGGGAGGGAAGGGTGAGAAGATGGCAGGAAGTGGGAGGAGCAGGGTGGGAAGGAGGAGAAGGGGCAAGAAGTGGGAGGAGCAGAGCAAGAAGGAGGAGAAGTGGGCAGGGAGTAGGAGGAACAGACTGGGAAGGAGAAGTGGGTGGGAAGTGGGAGGAACAGACTGGAAAGGAGGAGAAGGGGGCAGGAAGTGGGAGGAGCAGGGAGGGAAGGGTGAGAAGATGGCAGGAAGTGGGAGGAACAGGGTGGGAAGGAGGAGAAGGGGCAAGAAGTGGGAGGAGCAGGGTAGAAAGGAGGAGAAGTGTGCAGGGAGTAGGAGGAACAGACTGGGAAGGAGAAGTGGGTGAGGAGTGGAAGGAACAGACTGGAAAGGAGGGGAGTGGGTGGGAAGTGGGAGGAACACACTGGGAAGTAGGAGAAGGGGGCAGGAAGTGGAAGGAGCAGGGAGGGAACTGGCAGAAGGGGGCAGGAAGTAGGAGGAGCAGGGTAGGAAGGAAGAGAAGTGGGCAGGGAGTAGGAGGAACTGACTGGGAAGGAGGGGAGTGGGTGGGAAGTGGGTGGAACACACTGGAAAGGAGGAGAAGGCAGCAGGAAGTGAGAGGAGGAGGGAGGGAAGGGTGAGAAGAGGGCAGGAAGTGGGAGGAGCAGGGTGGGAAGGAGGAGAAGGGGCAAGAAGTGGGAGGAGCAGGGCAGGAAGGAGGAGAAGTGGGCAGGGAGTAGGAGGAACAGACTGGGAAGGAGAAGTGGGTGGGAAGTGGGAGGAACAGACTGGAAAGGAGGAGAAGGGGCAGGAAGTGGGAGGAGCAGGGAGGGAAGGAGGAGAAGTAGGCACGGAGTAGGAGGAACAGACTGGGAAGGAGAAGCGGGAGGGGAATGGAAGGAACTGACTGGGAAGTAGGAGAAGTGAGCAGGAAGTAGGAGGAACAGGATGGGAAGTAGGAGAAGTAGGCAGGAAATAGGAGGAACAGGATGGTAAGTAGGAGAAGTAGGCAGGAAATAGGAGGAACAGGGTGGGAAGGAGGAGAAGTGGGCAGAATTTCATTAGAAACTCCCCATATATGGAGAATAAGCCTTTGTCCTCGTAGACTCGGTAATTAGCAGCAAAAAAAGGAGTCTTCCGGACAAATCCGGAGAGTTCACAGCTATGGACATTACAGAAATATATAAACTGGACCAACCATATTAGTATGTAAACGGGACATTACAGCCATTCAGGCCTAGTATCACCCTCCATTCATTTTGATTTTTTTGTTGTAATTTCCCTAATTTAAAGCAGACCTTTCACTGAACATAAACCCATCCACTTTTTTTTAAACATGATGAGTAGCACCAAACATCAGTTTTTATGATAAAAAAGTGTCTCTCTTACTTGTAAACTGAGCCAGTAATGTGATGTTGCAGTGAAGGATAGCAATGCCCACACTAGTTTGTCAATATTGCGGCTCCTTCTGTCAATCTTTGTGCCTGCCCCTTCTTTGTGAGGCAAGTGCTCAGTGGAGCTATGTACAAATTCACTGTTCGGTATGCTCTTTCATTGGGCAGAGCAGGGCTGGTGGTGGGCGGACGTGCCTGCAGGATAGCTTGTGCAGCAGACAACATCAAGAAAGAAACTTTATGAACGCACAAATTTAAAAAAAAAAGGAAATTTGGAAAAATATTATGATATATAGCCAGTTTGAAGATCAGACCTAAATGGGCCAAAGCTGATTGGAGGTGATAGTTTCTCTTTAAAGAAAAAAGAGAAAAAGAAAACAGATTTGCCTACTCAGTAATACTGAACCAGCCACAACACTCTCTCTTCCTGTATGTCATATCCTCTTGCACAATATTCATTTTACTGTGTGGAAAACAAGGTCTGAACAATGCACACATGGTCAAAATCTGTATAGTACAACTAATCCCATTGCTAGATCTTAATCAATTCAAAGGGCAATGACGGGCGTCACTGGTGGGCAGGACATTACCGAGAATGTTTAGGTTATTTCATGAACTATTGACATCTCTTTATATAACTGAATACATTATTTAGAACAAGGCCAAAGAATTTTATTTACACAGACTAAAGTACTCCCCGCAATAATAAGAAGGGGAGACATGTCTAAGCTGGGGGTGGCAAGTATAGTTAGGAGGTGGATACAGGAAGTGAGGTGAAAGGGTAGGAAGTAATCTAAAGAGGTGATAAGTGTCACTTCCTTTTAATGCATGGACTGAATAGCGTCCCTCCCGTGTGTTGATAATTTGCGGGGTGTGTTTAGGGTATGGATGAGGACGGGGGGCGGGGTTGCTTGTTTGTTTTCGTGTTTTTCACAGCTTTGTGGGCGCTTTGGGCCCTTGCCAATTTGTATAAGGTCATTAAGTTGAATATGGTTACAGGAAGATGGTAGGCCAGCGGCCTCGGGACAATGACACCCGGACTGTGTCGCGGATTTGGACACCGGCCCCATTGAGCTGCAGTGACCAGCTAATGTGGAGCGGTAAGGTGGAACAAGCTTCGGGTGAGCCTAAGGTTCAAAAAGGGGTAGGCAGGTTTTGGCCTATTAAAGTTTAGTTATTGGCAAGGGCTTAAAGTCTGGGTTAAAAATGGTTATGATGTATTTTAAATAAAGCTGTGACCTGAGTTAACCCATAATTATGTTGTCTGTGTCTTTGATTGGGCCAATACCCCCATGCATAAGACATGTATAAACACATAAAGTTTTAACAAACATTAAAGTAGTATTGCTGTGAAGCAATGTGATACACTTATATACACACCACACAGTCTGATCTCCTAAACACAGGGATACCAGGGTGATACACTTATACACCCACCACACAGTCTGATCTCCTAAACACAGGGACACCAGGGTGATACACTTATATACACACCACACAGTCTGATCTCCTAAACACAGGGACACCAGGGTGGGAAAGAAGGACAGAGGGATTTGGGTCTCAAAGGGGGACTGTCCCGACTAAATAAGTACACTTGGGAGGAATGTAAAATGAATCTAAGAACATCAACAGGTCGATTTATGGTGCAATCCAATGGCAATATATGGGACAACTGAAAATATATAATAATTGAAATAGGTCTTGTAAAAAGGTTTTCTTCCAGTCCTGCTCAGGGTAAGCTGCATCTGTCACCCGGCTACCGCATGACCTGCCAATTTCTCATGTTCCACTACAAACATCGCCAGCGGAATGGCCATAATTCCATCCACAAGCAGGTAGGCTAAGACTGCGTAGGAGTACGAGTAGGGGGCATTTAACTGGATTTTCTGAAAGTCTAGGCAAGTTGGCTGTGTATATTAGACAGTTACAGAATACGTAAGTTTACTGTCACTTTAAATCAGCCTCTTAGGGCCGTATGTCAGTAAAAAAAAAAAGTGAAGATGTTCTGGGGCAAACCATTTTGCACTGTAGGGGAGTACTAAAAATATCCATTGACTTAAATGGGAATTTTAACCCCTTGAATGCTAGAGAGGCCTGGAGGCCTCTCTAGCGTTCACAGGGTTAATATCCCCATTTAAATCAATGGGGAAGTTTTGATATTTTTCTTTATACCCTACAGTGCAAACGGATGGCCCCAGAACTCCTTCAATTTTCTTAGAATTTCACAGAAAGAGAGAGAGAGAAAGAGAGAGGATGTGTAAAAGTGCAAGGCACAGAAGCACCCAGTAATACCACAACACCACACACACACACACACACACACCAGTTCATCCTCTCTTCATTATTTTACATTTTTATTTTACTTGAGTAACAATTTAATGTCTTGGCTAGGTGACGCCTATCACGTATTTTTCACACCTCTGCAATGTGTTATTGCACTCTGGGTCTGTGGTTCAGCTGAGAATGTGCAGCACAGGCACAATGTGGTTTCTGCCAGCATGCAGCCTGCCCAGGGAAAACACACATGGTATGGCTCAGCGTGGAGAAGAGGAGCATTAGACCAGCAAACCTCTGTTTAACTCTTCTGGTACCAGAAAGGAGGTAGCAATGAAACTCTACATCGCTCAGATGATTCCCCTTGTGGCAGGTCGACTCCTGCATGATCAGACTTGTCCATATACTATGTCTGCATTGCACTCACTGGTCTTATTCATCAGAATAAAGAGATGCCATTCTGGAGCACAGCAAATACACTACAGGGAGGAAAGGAACATGCCCATCAACAATGCATTGCCCTCCTCCCCTAGTACTGACTTCTTGTCTTATCCCCTCATTACATCCTCCATTCACTGATACTGCTCAGAAATGCATTACCCACCTCCCCTAGTACTGACTTCCTGCCTGATCCCTACATTACCTCCACCACTCACTGACACCATCTCTCTGGCACTGACTTCCTGTCTTATCCCTACATTACCTCCCCACTCACTGACACTGCTCAGCAATGCATTGCCCACCTCCCCTAGCACTGACTTCCTGTCTTATCACTACATTACCTCTCCCACTCACTGACACTGCTCAGCAATGCATTGTCCACCTACTCTAGCATTGACTTCCTGTCTTATCCTACATTACCTCCCCTATTCAATGACACTGCTCAGCAATGCATTGTCCACCTACTCTAGCACTGACTTCCTGTCTTATCCCTACATTACCTCTCCCACTTACTGACACTGCTCAGCAATGCATTACCCACCTCCTCTAGTACTGACTTCATGTCTTATCCCTACATTACCTCCCCACTCATTGACACTGCTCAGCAATACATTGCCCACCTCCCCTAGCACTGACTTCCTGTCTTATACCTACATTACCTCCCCACTCACTGACACTGCTCAGCAATACATTGCCCATCTTCCCTAGCACTGACTTCCTGTCTTATCCCTACATTACCTCCCCCACTCATTGCCCAATTCTCCTAGCACTGAATGGGTTAAGTATCAGTGAGTCGGGGAGGAACTGGGTCTAAAACAGGAAGTGTCTGCATCGTTTGCCTTAATTAGCTAATAGATAAATGTAAATTACTGAAACACTAGTTTTCCATATAAAGTCATTTAAAAATCACAACCTGTTTTCAGGCATACAGGGTCCCTTTAAACAATCTATTTCCCCTTTTTTGGTGCACACGTAGGCTTGGATAAGAGGGTTTATTTAAAACAAAAATGTCTACTGTGAAAAGTCTCTAGTTAGCGGTTTCTGGGTGCTTTACAAACACAGGAACGGCAGTGGAAAACTTTTATTTTTACTGTGCGGTGCTGGTGCCCACCAATCAGTCTGATATTTTCTCCCACTGATCAAAAATAACAAAGTTGTTTAAAGTAACAGTGGTCATATGCGCCAAATAAATGGATGAGTTCTAGGGCAAATTAACTGCATCACAGGGATCATAAAAATTCCCCAAAGTCCCACTGATTAATGGAGAAGTAACCTCCTTATTATGCCCCCACGTACCTCTCAATAGATATGAAATTCTAATGCCTGTCTTTTTTTTTTTTGCCTTTATTCGAGAAAAAACGGGTTCAATCAGATCTGACTTTAATCAAGCCTGGCTAGTAGGATCAAATTGCACCCATACACATTCAGTGTGTTTTTCTACACTTTAGTGAGATAGCAATGTTTCACAAAAAAAAAAGCAGCTCCAATCACTCATAGTATTTGAGCCATGGAGAGTGGTATTTCAATACTGACCGAGTTGTAGTTCAAGAGTGATTTAATGATAAAGTATCCCCCCCCCCGCCTCTCTTACCTAGTGTAAGCCGCCTCCCCTCAGATGTGGAATCTGATTCTGGGACTAGGGTGACCACATGTCCCTGATTGCCCAGGACAGTCCCTGATTTTAAACGTGTGTCCCTTGTCCCGGGCAACCCCCTTCAGGGACTATAGAAAGTCCTGGAATGAAGACTCCAGAGCACAGAGTTGTAGAGGACTGCCCAGTGCCTACTGTGACAGGAAGTGATGCCTCTGCTGAGCTACAACAAAATGGCCTGAGCCTTGATCCTGACATCAAACAGAAGTGTCCCTGAATGTCAGAATGGAAATGTGGTCACCTTATCTGGGACCAGACAGCTCACAGCAAAGGCCAATCTTCTTACTGTGATCATAAGTAAAACCCTGCCCCCTTGACAGGTTTTTCAGGTTTTTCCATACGATCACTGAAGATTGTCCCTCTCTGTGATCCATCCGGACAGTCTTGCTGCTCTGAGGTGAGCAGTGTTAGATCAGTAAAAGGGGCGGGAGGGGGATACTTTATCATTCAGTTACTATTGAACTACAACTCTGACAGTATTGAAATAACACTCTCCATGGCCCAAATACTATGAAGATTAATTGGAGCTGTTTTTATCGTGAAACATTACTATCCCTTTAAGCAAGGAAAAGCCAGATCATTCATTATGGCAACCTAGGCTACTGCCTAGGGCCCATGGCAAGATGAGAGGCCTTAGCTGCAAGTGATATGGTCACAAATGAAGGCCTTGCTGGTGCTGCCATTAACATCTTCTGTCAGATGTGCTTTTTTTGTTGAAAGAGACCAGCATCATCCGGTTCCACTTAAATTACAGCCACAATGCCAATACCCACTAGCAGCACTCTGTATCAGAAGAACTGGATCACGAGATGGTGGGCCCCAAATTGGTGTCTTGAGTAGGGTCTATGGAGACTTAAAGGGATAGTAATACTTCTTTTTATCTTTATTTTATTTTGTAAGCATTAAGAAAACATGAACAACTATATAAGTATTATCTCTCAAACCCTTATGGTTTGAGAGATATACACAAGCAAACTTTCCCCCTCCCGCCCCTTTTACCTAGTGTAAGCCATTTCTTCTCAGATGTGGAATCCAGTCCATAGACCAGACAGATAACAGAAGGTGACAATCTTCTTCCTGTGAGAACAATGAAAGCCCTGCCCCCCTTGACAAGTTTTTCAGGTTTTTCCCTTATCTTAATTGAAGATTGTCCCTCTCTGCAGTCTACCTGGGCACCTCCCTTCTGATCTGGCTGAGCAGTGTTACATCAGTAAAAGGGGCGGGAGGGGATACTTTGTCATTGAATTACTCTTGAACTACAACTCTGACAGAATTGAAATAACACTCTCCAAAGTCCAAATACTATGATGATTAATTAGAGCTGTTTTTATTATGAAACATTACTATCCATCTCTGAAGCAAGAGGTAGAGGAAATGACATAATTAGTACCATTTTCTTGTGCACACTATGGGGCAATTATAAAGGGTTTGCTGGCATTAAAATCCTAACAATGGACAGAGTATACACTATAGCTCTCATACACAGTAGTGCATAACTTGAAGTGCAATCTCTGGTGTTACAGGGTGTACTGGCAAATTCCTACATTCAGCTTAGTGTTTCACTGTTCTACAAACTGGAAAGGTTATGGTGGGGAAAAAGTGAATGAAAACCCCTTCCACCTGAATTTGGTGGGTGGTAGATACAATGTTAAACCAAAATTTGCCACACCAGTCAAGCCATAAGACTTGCTTTTCCCACAGAAATCTTACATTTACAGTGTTGTTACTACTGCAAGGGATTCTGGGTAGGTATATGCAAATAAGGTTAACAAGGAATCACCTTAACATTATCTGCATATGCCTACCCAGAATCCCTTGCAGTAGTAACACATATCTCCCAACATTTCAAATGGCGAAAGAGTGACAGTTCTGTTTTAGGTGGCATTTCTGGGGGCATGACTGGTAGGCGGGGTATTTCCAAGAATTTTTAGGTTATTTCTTGACCCATCTGCACGTCTTTGTGTAACTGATAAATGATTTAGAGCAAGACCAAAGTATTTTAATTACCCATATCCTATATAATAATTTGCTAAATCGTGTGTAACGCTGCAACATGCGCAGTAGACACTGCTGCGCGTGCTGCAGTCATGCGCAGTAGAGACTGCCTGCGCCGCGGCTGATACAGAGCTGGGCGCTCCGAAGGAGCATCCAGCTCTGTATCGGCCGTGGTGCGGGCAGTCTCCACTGCGCGTGACTGCCCCGCGACCGGGTGGCTGTGACACTGTGGCCCGTGTAACTGGCTGTTCAACTAGTTAATGTATAAACACATATACTGACAATTAACAACACATTTATGTATGTTTTATTGCTGTGGAGCAAAGTAATACACACCACTCATTCTGATGTCCTAAAAAGAGGGACAAAAGGGTAGAAAAGAGGGACAGAGGGATTTGGGTCTCAAAGAGGGACTGCCCCTCCTAAAGAGGGACACTTGGGAGATATGGTAACAACACTGCAAATGTAAGATTTCTGTGGGAAAAGCAAGTCTTATGGCTTGACTGGTGTGTCATATTTTTGTTTAACATTGTATCTACCACCCACTGTTCTACAACAGAGACCCACAACTGATACATTTCGTGTGCAACAGTGAGTGTATCAGTTCCCTGTCAGTGATCAGACAGCCAGACATAACTCTCATTTTCACTTCCAACTCTCTCTATATTTCTCTCTCTCACACACATCTTAGTCTATATTACCAGTCAGGAAGGGCAAGAGTGTTAGGCAGGAACTGTATATATTAAAGTGGTATGTGGCCTTAAAACATAATAATTGATAAATCCTGGAGAGAGACGCACTAAGATGTGAATGAGGTGATAAAGCAGACGTAACTTCACCAGTGATATCACTTCTACGGCTCCTATGTTATTCTACGGAGCCAATGCACCAACATTAAAAGGAGATGACTACTACAGTTTTCCTATGTTATCATAAGGAGCCTATGGACTAAGATATCTCCCAACTTAAAGGGATAGTAATACTTCATTTTATCTTTATTGTATTTTGTAGGCATTAAAAAAACACGAAGAACGATATAAGTCTTATCTCTCAAACCTTTATTCACAAGCAAAGTTTCCCCTCCCGCCCCTTTTACCTAGTGTAAGCCATCTCTTCTCAGATGTGGAATCCAGTCCATAGACCAGACAGATAACAGCGGGGGACAATCTTCTTTGTATGAAAACAATGAAAACCCTTCCCCCTTGACAAGTTTTTCAGGTTTTTCCCTAATCTTAATTGATGATTGTCCCTCTCTGCAGTCTACCGGGGCACCTCGCTTCAGATCTGGCTGAACTGGTTGGGGGATACTTTGCTTGTGTATATCTCTTAAACCATAAAGGTTTGAGAGATAAGACTTATATCGTTCTTCGTGTTTTTTTAATGCCTACAAAATAAAATAAAGATAAAACGAAGTATTACTATCCCTTTAAGTTGGGAGATATCTTAGTCCATAGGCTCCTTATGATAACATAGGAAAACTGTAGTAGTCATCTCCTTTTAATCACACCTTAGTGCATAACCCCCTGGTCTCCTTAAAGGTATCCTGAGGCAACTTTGTATATGTCATTAACAAAAGCAATTGAAAGAACAATTGTATCAATTACTTGCACACTCCTTGTGAGAGAAACAGCACTGAATACTGTATTTATCTCAATGATCTGAGAAGCAGAAGGAAGGAAACCAGTGGCAGACTCTTCCCTTAGTTACAGAGATGATTAGTCTGTAAGCCTCCAGTGTTTATGGCTCTGACTCAAAAGTGATACATAGACCACACGTCTTAATTATTATATTCTGCTTCCTATAGGACTCTCTTCATTTTTCTTAACTCTTTAAAGACCAGATAGGTGTGCAACACATTGCTTAGCAAGGTTAAAAAGACTAAAACAACTTTGTAGATTTGGGAAGATCTTTCAAATTCACTTCTAAGACGTATTAATCATTTTAATTTAGATTACTAGTTTTTGAGTTATTTAGATTTATATATTATGCTAATTAAGGCATGTCATGCAGTCACATCCTGTCTTACCTCCCTCACTCACTGACACTGCTCAGCAATGCATTGCCCTCCTCTCCTAGAACTGACTTCCTGTCTTATCCCTACATTACCTTTTCCACTCACTGACACTGCTCAGCAATGCATTACCCACCTCCCCTAGCACTGACTTCCTGTCTTATCCCTACATTACCTCCCCCACTCACTGACACTGCTCAGCAATGCATTGCCCTCCTCTCCTAGCATTAACTTCCTGTCATATCCCTACATTACCTCCCCCACTCACTGACACTGCTTAGCAATGCATTGTCCACCTCCCAGCACTGACTTCCTGTCTTATCCCTACATTACCTCCTGCACTCACTGACACTGCTCAGCAATGCATTGCCCTCCTCTCCTAGCATTAACTTCCTGTCATATCCCTACATTACCTCCCCCACTCACTGACACTGCTTAGCAATGCATTGTCCACCTCCCAGCACTGACTTCCTGTCTTATCCCTACATTACCTCTATACCCACTGACACTGCTCAGCAATGTATTTCCCACCTCCCAGCAATGACTTCCTGTCTTATCCCTACATTACCTCCCCACTCACTGACATTGCTCAGCAATGTATTGTTCTCCTTCCCTAGCACTGACTTCCTGTCTTATCCCTACATTACCTCCCCACTCACTGACATTGCTCAGCAATGTATTGTTCTCCTTCCCTAGCACTGACTTCCTGTCTTATCACTACATTGCCTCCCCCACTCACTGACACTGCTCAGCAATACATTACCCACCTCCCCTAGCACTGACTTCCTGTCTTATCACTACATTGCCTCCCCCACTCACTGACACTGCTCAGCAATACATTGTCCACCTCCCAGCACTGACTTCCTGTCTTATCCCTACATTACCTCCCCCACTCACTGACACTGCTCAGCAATGTATTGTTCTCCTTCCCTAGCACTGACTTCCTGTCTTATCCCTACATTACCTCCCCACTCACTGACACTGCTCAGCAATACATTGCCCACCTTCCCTAGCGCTGAAAAGGTTAAAGGGCAACTTTCACATGACCACTGTATTTATCTCGATTTTCTGAGAAAAGGAAGGAAACTACTGACAGCCTCTTCCCTCACTTACATTATTATTCTTTAAACCTCCAATGTTTATGGCTCTGACACCAAAGTGATACATAGATCCCCACATCATAATTATTGTACTGCACTTCCTATGGGACTTGTTTCATTTTTATTAAGCCTTTAAAGGTCACATGGGTGTGAATGCATTGTTTAAAATGAAACAAACACTTTATAATAATGTGGGTGATTGTGAAAGAGCTTTCAAAATTATTTATATTTATGTTAGCTGTGCTATTTTTTAAGCTATACATTACCAGATAAGCTGCTTAATGTATGAGTCAGTTTAGGTATATTAGTCAGCAGTTCCTGTTAGGAAGAGGCAGTTGGGAGGGAGAGAGGAATTTAGTATCTGACACGCCAGGCTGTACCAGCCAGCCTAATTTGCATACATTGATAAATAAAGTCAAATGTCTTTTCATGTGTAGTTTTAAATATAAAATGCCTAACATATATTTAGGTAATCTTAAATGTTATTTGGAATCACGTAAATCATTATAAACTGTTAGTTCCACTTTAGATGGTTATAAAGAACCTTGGTAATTTTGAAAGAGCTTTCAGAATCAACTACGTGTTTAATTAGCCATTTTCTTTTTTTGTATGCATTGTTTTGATATACAGATGATGCTAATTAAGGCATGATGTGCATTCACTTCCTGTTATAACCCTAAATTACCTCCCCCACTCACTGACACTGCTCAGCAATGCATTGCCCATCCCTCCTAGCACTGACTTCCTGTCTTGTCCCTTCATTACCTCCCCAATCACTGACACTGCTCAGCAATTCATTACCCACCTCCCCTACCACTGACTTACTGTCTTATCCTAGGGTTGTCACCTTTTCTTCAAAAAAATACCGGCCATGGCATTCCCTCCATAGACTTGACATTGGACAGAAGCCAATTTTTTACCGGCCTGCCAGTAAAATACCGGCTGGGTGGCAACCCTATCTTATCCCTACATTACCTCCCCACTCAGTGACACTGATCAGCAATGCATTACCCTCCTCTCCTAGTACTGACTTCCTGTCTTATCCCTACATTACCTCCCCACTCACTGACACTGCTCAGCAATGCATTGCTCACCTCCCCCAGGACTGACTTCCTGTCTTATCCCTACATTACCTCCCCCACTCACTGACACTGCTCAGCAATGCATTGCCCACCTCTCCTAGCACTGACTTCCTATCTTATCCCTACATTACCTCCCCCGCTCACTGTCACTGCTCAGCAATGCATTACCCACCTCTCCTAGCACTGACTTTCTGTCTTATCCCTACATTACCTCCCCACTTACTGACACTGCTCAGCAATGCACTGCCCACCTCCCCTAGTACTGACTTCATGTCTTATCCCTACATTACCTCGCCACTCACTGTCACTGCTCAGCAATGCATTACCCACCTCTCCTAGCACTGACTTCCTGTCTTATTCCTACATTACCTCCCCCACTCACTGACACTGCTCAGCAATGCATTACCCACCTCTCCTAGCACTGACTTCCTGTCTTATCCCTACATTACCTCCCCCATTCACTGTCACTGCTCAGCAATGCATTACCCACCTCTCCTAGCACTGAAAGGGCAGTGACCATGCAATAGTTGCCCTACTAACAAATTTGCTTCCTTTGAAGCAGACCCGCCCATTTAAGCCAGGCGTATATTTTGAGCCTGTCACTAAAATAGGGGAGCAGAAAGGGGGTTCTGAAAGAAGACCACAATAATCCCCCCTGTTTATTTCTAATGCATCTCGCAGGATGCATGTGAGATAAACAAATTCAAGCTGTTTTGTTAAAATGGGGCTTTTAACCCCTTGATTGATAGAATGGATTCCATTGCAAGGTGAAGCCTCTCTAGTATTCCATGAATTTAACTCATTATTCATATCCATGGAAAGGTTATCTGTTCCATAAAGTCAGCTGGCGTGCTCCAGAATTGCTCCACTCTGACTTACATCAGCCTCCGTCTCTGCTGTCTTAATTACGAGCACAGTTAGAAACATGTTTTATTGTTTTGTGTTTTTTTTTTTTTTTAAATTAGGGTTTCCAAAAAAAACAGCGTAACTGCTCACAAACACTGAGTCATTTTGGTAAACTATACGTGGCCCCTTTTGCCTGACTTGCAGAAACATAGAGGGCTATATGCAGAAAGGGAAACGTGGAGTAATTCTGGGGCACCGTAGGAATTCTTAATGGAAACTGAAAAAAAATCTATCTATCTATCTATCTATCTATCTATCTATCTATCTATCTATCCATCCATCTATCTGTCTCATATCTGTCAATCTATCTCATATCTATCTATCTATCTATCTATCTATCTATCTATCTCATATCTATCTATCTATCTATCTATCTATCTATCTATCTATCTATCTCATATCAATCTATCTATCTATCTATCTATCTATCTCATATCTATCTATCTATCTATCTATCTATCTATCTATCTATCTATCATATCTATCTATCTCATATCTATCTATCTATCTATCTATCTATCTATCTATCTATCTATCTATCTATCATATCTATCTATAATATCTATCTATCTCATATCTATGTATAATATCTCTCTATCTCATATCTATCCATCTATCTATCTATCTATCTATCTATCTATCTATCTATCTATCTATCTATCCATCTATCTGTCTATCTATCTCATATCTGTCTATAAAATCTATCTCATATCTATCTATCTATCTATCTATCTATCTATCTATCTATCTCATATCAATCTATCTATCTATCTATCTATCTATCTATCTCATATCTATCTATCTATCTATCTATCTATCTATCTATCTATCTATCTATCTATCTATCATATCTATCTATCTATAATATCTATCTATCTCATATCTATCTATCTATCTATCTGTCTATCTCTCTCATATCTATGTATAATATCTCTCTATCTCATATCTATTCATCTATCTATCTATCTATCTATCTATCTATCTATCTATCCATCTATCTGTCTATCTATCTCATATCTGTCTATAAAATCTATCTCATATCTATCTATCTATCTATCTATCTATCTATCTATCTCTCTATCTCATATCTATCTATCTATCTATCTATCTATCTATCTATCTCATATCTATTTATCTATCTATCTATCATCTATCTATTTCATATCTATCTGTCTATCTCATATTTATCTATCTATCTATCTATCTATCTATCTATCTATCATCTATCTATCTCATATCTATCTATCTATCTATCTATCTATCTATCTATCTCATATTTATCTATCTATCTATCATCTATCTATTTCATATCTATCTGTCTATCTCATATTTATCTATCTATCTATCTATCTATCTATCTATCTATCTATCTATCATCTATCTATCTCATATCTATCTATCTATCTATCTATCTATCTCATATCTATCTGTCTATCTATCTATCTATCTATCTATCTATCTATCTATCTATCTATCATATCTATCTATCTATAATATCTATCTATCTCATATCTATCTATCTATCTATCTATCTATCTATCTATCTATCTATCTATCATATCTATCTATCTATAATATCTATCTATCTCATATCTATTCTATCTATCTATCTATCTATCTATCTATCTATCTATCCATCTATCTGTCTATCTATCTCATATCTGTCTATAAAATCTATCTCATATCTATCTATCTATCTATCTATCTATCTATCTCATATCTATCTATCTATCTATCTATCTATCTATCTATCTCATATCAATCTATCTATCTATCTATCTATCTATCTATCTATCTCATATCTATCTATCTATCTATCTATCTATCTATCATATCTATCTATCTATAATATCTATCTATCTCATATCTATCTATCTATCTATCTATCTATCTATCTATCTATCTATCCATCTATCCATCTATCTGTCTATCTATCTCATATCTGTCTATAAAATCTATCTCATATCTATCTATCTATCTATCTATCTATCTATCTATCTATCTCATATCTATCTATCTATCTATCTATCTCATATCAATCTATCTATCTATCTATCTATCTATCTCATATCTATCTATCTATCTATCTATCTATCTATCTATCTATCTATCTATCTATCATATCTATCTATCTATAATATCTATCTATCTCATATCTATCTATCTATCTATCTATCTATCCATCTATCTGTCTATCTATCTCATATCTGTCTATAAAATCTATCTCATATCTATCTATCTATCTATCTATCTATCTATCTATCTATCTATCTCTCTCTCTATCTCATATCTATCTATCTATTTATCTATCTATCTATCTATCTATCTATCTATCATCTATCTATTTCATATCTATCTGTCTATCTCATATCTATCTATCTATCTATCTATCTATCTATCTATCTCATATCTATCTATCTATCTATCTATCTATCTCATATCTATCTATCTATCTATCTATCTATCTATCTATCTATCTATCATCTATCTATCTATCTATCTATGTATCTATCTATCTCATATCTATCTATCTATCTATCTATCTATCTATCTATCTATCTCATATCTATCTGTCTATCTATCTATCTGTCTATCTATCTCATATCTATCTGTCTATCTATCTATCTATCTATCTATCTCATATCTATCTATCTATCTATCTATCTATCTATCTATCTGTCTATCTATCTCATATCTATCTGTCTATCTATCTATCTATCTATCTATCTATCATCTATCTATCTATCTTTCTATCTATCTCATATCTATCTATCTATCTATCTATCTATCTATCTATCATTTTCTTTTATAATACTTGAGTCAGAGGCTACAGTTCTATACATCAGTGATAGCCATCCCCGGTACTCAAGATCTACCAACAGTGCATGTTATCAGGATATCCATGAATGAGCACAGGTATAAATCAATGCATTGCACAACCCTCCTGTCCTGAAAGGGTTAAAGTAAATGGGTCTGCAATTAGTTCACCCGGGCACCAGTTGGGATACCCAGAAAACACACGCACTGTGTTGGTAGTTCTTGAGGATGGGGTTGGGTATGCCTGCTCTGTACGAACTGATAGGAATAGCTGGTAATAACGTTTACATAGGAGGAAAGTCCTAGCTCTGCAATGCTTTGTATACATCTCTAGGCTCTGGTATACATTTCTAGCCCTACTCCTGTCAAATGGCAGTTTACTAAGCTACTTCCCATAACACTGTTTGCACCAAAGGGACATCAGTGTGACAATTTAGTGGTGTCTTAGGGTGTTCCTTTCCTTTAATCTTTGTTTTACAGCATGTAGGGGCAGAGAACATTGTGTACTTTATACCATTTGAAGGCATTTAAATCTTAATGACAGTGGAATATGTGCTCCAGGATCCACAAAAGCAATCGTGCACTCTAGGACAGTCGTTCTAAACCAGGGTGCCTGGACTTGAAAATGGGTGGGGCTAGGACTGATAAATGGGTGGGGCTACAGCTGAACTCCCCTATCCCAGGGGACCCAGTAATTCAGTCTGTAAACTGGAGTAGATCCAGAGAGTTCCCAGGTGTGCATAGAACCTAGTGAATGGATTCCAAGCCTGACAACATGGGTCTGTGGAAGCTGCATGTGCAGGCCTGCAAACTCCTCCAGAGACTCCGGTTTTCAGACTGAATTATAGGGCAGGGCTTAAAATTTGAAGTCCTTTGCTACTAGCCAGACCTGAAAAGTTACTCGCCACTGCAACTCATAACATACCCACCAGGGCTGAATTTCTACTCGCCATCGACTAGTGGTTAGTGGAAATCTTGAGTCCTGTTATAGGGTCTCCGGGGACAGAGGCTGTTTTTCTGGTGAGGGTGATTATCTCCTCCTTCTGACCATGTGGGTGAGTGGTTAGAAGGAGAAATAGGGAAGGAAGGAGGATAAGTGGGCAGGAAGTGGGAAGAACAGGGTGGGAAGGAGGAGAAGTGGGTGGGAAGGAGGAGGAACAGAGTGGGAAAGAGGAGAAGGGGTGAGAAGTGGGAAGAACAGGATGGAAGGAGAGGTGGGTGGAAAATGGGAAAAACATGATGGGAAAGTGGAGAAGTGGGTAAGAAGTGGCAGGAACAGGGTGGGAAAGAGAAGTGGGCGGGGAATGGGAGGAGCAGGGTGGGAAGGAGGAGAAGTGGGTAAGGAGTGGGAGGAACAGGGTCAGAAAGAAGAGAATTGGGTGTGAAGTGGGAGGAACAGGGTGGGAAGGAGGAGAAGTGGGTGGGAAGTGGGAGGAACAGGGTCAGAAAGAGGAGAATTGGGTGGGAAGTGGGAGGAACAGAGTGGGAAGGAGAAGTGGGTGAGGAGTGGGAGGAACAGGGTCAGAAAGAGAAGAAGTGAGTGGGAAGTGGGAGGAACAGGGTGGGAAGGAGGAGAAGTGGGTGGGAAGGAGGAGAAGTGGGTGGGAAGTGGGAGGAACAGGGTCAGAAAGAGGAGAATTGGGTGGGAAGTGGGAGGAACAGAGTGGGAAGGAGAAGTGGGTGAGGAGTGGGAGGAACAGGGTCAGAAAGAGAAGAAGTGAGTGGGAAGTGGGAGGAACAGGGTGGGAAGGAGGAGAAGTGGGTGGGAAAGAGGAGAAGTGGGTGGGAAGTGGGAGGTACAGGGTAGGAAGGAGGAGAAGTGAGTGGGAAGTGGGAGGAACATGGTGGGAAGGAGGAGAAGTGGGTGGGAAGTGGGAGGAACATGGTGGGAAGGAGGAGAAGTGGGTGGGAAGTGGGAGGAACATGGTGGGAAGGAGGAGAAGTGAGTGGGAAGTGGGAGGAACAGGGTGGGAAGGAGGAGAAGTGGGTGGGAAGTGGGAGGAACATGGTGGGAAGGAGGAGAAGTGAGTGGGAAGTGGGAGGAACAGGGTGGGAAGGAGGAGAAGTGGGTGGGAAGTGGCAGGAACATGGTGGGAAGGAGGAGAAGTGAGTGGGAAGTGGCAGGAACAGGGTGGGAAGGAGGAGAAGTGGGTGGGAAGTGGGAAGAACAGGGTGGGAAGGAGAAGAAGTGAGTGGGAAGTGGGAGGAACATGGTGGGAAGGAGGAGAAGTGAGTGGGAAGTGGGAGGAACAGGGTGGGAAGGAGGAGAAGTGAGTGGGAAGTGGCAGGAACATGGTGGGAAGGAGGAGAAGTGAGTGGGAAGTGGCAGGAACAGGGTGGGAAGGAGGAGAAGTGGGTGGGAAGAGGCAGGAACAGGGTGGGAAGGAGGAGAAGTGGCAGAGTTTCACAGGAAACTCATCACCACAGGTGAAGCAGCCTCTGTTCCCGGAGACCCAGTAATTAACTATAGAAACCAGAGTCTCCGGGCAGATGCAGAGAGCTCCCAGCTTTGCCTATGTCTTCTCCAATAGAAGCAGATTCAGTAAAACATACTTGCCCTTTATCTCTTTGAGTGTCAGCATGTTGTGCTGTGCATTGCGCACTCCTCTGGCACTCAAGGGGTTAAATAAGTAGGTATTTTAGGCGTCCCCTACGGCGCAGTTGGTTTGCTCCATTATTACCCCAGACACTTTCTCCTCTCCTTCTCTTCCTGAAGATGAATAATGACATTGCCGATGTGCTTTTTTGCTATGGCAGATACACATGTATCCAGGGAGTCCCCCCGTCTGTGGCACCCACACAAAAATGCCCTGGCACTCCGTCAAACCAGGAAATGAATTGTCTTCAGAAAACAGTGTGCTCTGCAGCGCCTGGACGGAGTGAATTTGTTATGATAGCAAGAAAACAACCTCTATGGAAACCATTGTACATGAGTGAGGCGCTCTCCTCCGGAGGATTGGGGGAAGCCGTTTCTGTTTGTTGCTTTTGGAACACGTTGTCTTTGGAAGAATAAGTCTTCCATTTTAACCCTTAAAAGACCAGAGGGGTTCTTTTCACACCCCTCTGGTCCTTAAAGGGTAAGAGGATCCGATCACCTAAAAAAAAAAAACTTTGATTTTGAATAGCTTTCCAAATCACCTGTATGTTTTTTTTTATGAATTTTTGTAGCCCTTTAACCCCTTCGCGTTCTGTGACGTACCCGGACTGTCACGCTGGTCCGGCACTTAAGGACCAGTGATGGTCCTGGTACGTGACGTAGTTTTACTAACAGCGTTCCTGCAGGAGTGCGGTGAGTAATACCAGGGACTGAAGTTGATCGCTCCAAGACCGGAGTGATCTCTTTCAGTCCTTCGTTCGACGTGGAACACGTGATCAGTCACGTGGGACGGCACATCAAACTCGCCTATCTGGTCCTTAAAGGACCAGACACCCCTGGACCGCTGGTTGTTAAGGGGTTAAGGACCCTTGACGGTCCTGACACGTCATGGGTTGTGAGCCATAAGGACCCATGACGCTGCACGCCGTTCGAGGAGCCCTGAATCAGATTCTGGGAAAAAAAAAGGTCCGTGGTGCTTAAATGCCTGCCGGGTGCGCGATCGGCCAGTCCTTAATGGGTTATAGGGTTAAAAGGATCCGATCAACTAAAAAAAAAAAAAAAAACCTTTGGTGATTTTGAATGGCTTTCAAAATCTCCTGTATGTTGTTTTTAGGTATTTTTATTTAGAGAACTAGTTTTTGAGTTATTTACATGTATAGATGATGATGATAATTAACCCTTTGAGTGCCGGGGAGGTACGGAACGCATTGCTTTGCAATGCTTTCCGTACACCTCTGGCACTCAAAGGGTTAAGGTGTGCCGTGCAGGCACTTCCTGTCTTACCCTACATCACCTCCCCCTCTCCTGACATTTAACTCTTTCAGTGCTAGCATAGATGAGAGCGATACATTGCTGCGTAGCATTACTGAGCCGCAGTGTATAATGTAGGACTAAGTCACGCCTTAACACTTTGAGAGCAATGCGTTGGATACCTCTCTGACGCTCAAAGGGTTAATTAGCACAGTCTATATAACTAAAAAATGGAAAACAAGTTTTCTGAATCTGAACTGGCTAATACACCATAGGAGAGATTTTGGAAACCATTCCAAAATCACAAACTTTTTTGTAGTGCGTCTCAGAGCTGGCACATAAAGTGTTAAGAGGAGAATTAGAGGCTAGAGGAGAGGGGGGGCACAGGAGGAGGCTGTACATATATTTTTTTTCCATAAGTGAATTAGTGCCAAACTGGCACAATGTCATCTTCTTTCCAGCTTGCTCGCTTCCAAACATGCTAGTTCTCCTAAAGATAGGCTTTTCAGTGGCCTAGAAGGTGGAAATAATGAAGCACGATCGAATTAGGACGGAGAGAGAGAAAATAGAGAAAAGTCACAGGGTTGAATAAACTGGGCTTCCCTCTGCACACAGCTGCTAACACACTGCTGTTATGGACACCGGACTCGTCCTGACTGCTAACTGGGTGGGCTACATGCACCAGGGGGAAGTGGAGCGCAGTAATGGGAGATAGAACAATTCCACCAAACTCACTTGTAATTAAAATGAGGATTTAACCGTCTGAAGGCTAGAGAGGTCTCAAATGCAAATATATATTCTAGGAATTAAACCTTAACAATCTGAGTGCAATGCAGGATAGACAGACAGACAGATATGAAATGGATAGATATGAGACAGATAGAGATAGATAGATAGATAGATAGATAGATAGATAGATAGATAGATAGATAGATAGATATGAGATAGATAGATAGATAGATAGATAGATAGATAGATAGATAGATAGATATGAGATAGATAGATAGATAGATAGATAGATAGATAGATAGATAGATAAGATAGATATGAGATAGATAGATAACTAGATAGATAGATAGATAGATAGATAGATAGATAGATAGATAAGATAGATATGAGATAGATAGATAACTAGATAGATAGATAGATAGATAGATAGATATGAGATAGATAGATAGATAGATAGATAGATAGATAGATATGAGATAGATAGATAGATATGAGATAGATAGATAGATAGATAGATAGATAGATAGATATGAGATAGATAGATAGATAGATAGATAGATAGATAGATAGATAGATAGATATGAGATAGATAGATAGATAGATAGATAGATAGATAGATATGAGATACATAGATTGATAGATGATAGATTGATAGATGATAGATAGATAGATAGATAGATAGATAGATAGATAGATAGATAGATATGAGAAATATAGATGGATAGATATGAGACAGATAGATTGATAGATAGATATGAGATAGACAGATATATATAGATAGATAGATAGATAGATATCTATCAGAGCAAAGGGAGTGCTTGAGCTGTTTAGCATTCAAGGAGTTTTGTGCCTTATTAACCCCTTAGTGACGGCCGCGTGCAGACGCGGCCGTCACTTAACGCCCGTCAAACATTTTTTTTTTTTTTTTTTTAAACAATCCGGAGTCCCCGAACGGCACGCAGCCGCGCGGGGAGCCGGATTTCCGGGACGTACATGTACGTCCTCTGTCACTAAGTGACAGCCACACAGGACGTACATGTACGTCCTGTGTCACGAAGGGGTTAAAGGGATAGTATTAAAGGGATAGTATTAAAGGGATAGCAATACTTAAAATGTAAAAAAAAAATATCTGCCTGCTTCTGTTTGAAAAAACTGCCAGCAGCTGTCATGTCAGTCTCCATGGACATGCATCCAGGGATGACCGAATGTGTTATCTCTTGACCAAAGTCACAAGGCCAACATTTATAGAGGTCATTAGGATTTGCTGGCTATAGAAGAAAAGTGGAGGGTTATAATTAGGAGATGTTAGTTCTCCTTTAAGAATGAGACCTGGCAGTTTTATTCCCCATATACAGTAGCTAGTAATGCTTAAAGGGTTAGTAATACCCAAAATAAAGTTGATGCTATATGTTACATTTTACAAAAATAAAGTATTTGCAGAACTCCTATCTCTCAAACCGCTATGATTTGAGAGATATCCTCCGTTAAAGTTCCCTCTCCCTCCCCTTCTACTGACATCAGCTGTAAGCTGACAGCAGGAGTTCCTGGTCTGGGGCCCGACAGGTGGCTCTTCAGCAGAGCCGCAATAGCGAGATTTAAAAAGAAATACTTTGTTGGAAAGGTCTACAAAGTGTGCCTGGTTTGCAAGCACACTTTGTAGACCGTTCCAAAGAAGTATTTCTTTTTAAATCGCGCTGTTGCGGCTCTGCTGAAGAGCCTCCTCGTGTCGACAGACACAGATCTCCTTCTGTCAGCTTTACAGCTGGACATCAGGAGAGGGGAACTTTAGAGGAGGATATCTCTCAAACCATAAAGGTTTGAGAGACAGGACTTTTTTTCCAAATTCTTTATTTTTGTAAAATCTAACATATAGAATCAACTTTATTTTGGGCATTACTAACCCTTTAACTGGTCTTAAAAGCTTGCACTCTAAAATCTGCTCAGTTAGCCAATAAAGGTGTCATTCTACCTGTCACCCCGTAGCAGTGATACGTACAGAGCGGCCTGTTTGGATCTGTTGAAACTCGCGTCCAAATACTTGGGATTGTATTCACTGTACGATAGAGGAAGCTGGTTATCTTTCCTCTCTTCTGGCACACACTGTACTCTTTCTATTTAACCCCTTGAGGGCCAGAGGGGTACATTGCACACTCCTCCAGTTCTCAAGGGGTTAACAAAACATGAAATTGAACTGCACGACGCACATGCAGGGATATAATAATAATAACAATTATTTAAAAATAAATATCAAAATTGCAGCTTGAACCATAGCTCAAGCGTGTTTGAGTGCAACAGGGGGTTAATAAAAGACTGGGTTTTACCTGTCATATGCACTGGCGTGTTGTGGTTTTATTTGTAATGGAAATATTTATTTTTCTTTATTATTTCTCTTTTTATAAAGAAGGAACCGTTAACACTTAACGGGCCAGAGGTATGTGCAACTCATTGCAAAGCAATGTGTTACATACTACTCTGTTCCTTAATGGGTAAATTATTTTGTAATTTAACATAAGGACTTACCTAGATAGGAGTCCATCATACAGCAGTCAGGTGTATCTACATAATTACTGTGTGTAACAGAAGCACTTACCTAGGTAGGAGTCCATCATACAGCAGTCAGGTGTATCTATATAATTACTGTGTGTAACAGAAGCACTTACCTAGGTAGGAGTCCATCATACAGCAGTCAGGTGTATCTATATAATTACTGTGTGTAACAGAAGTACTTACCTAGGTAGGAGTCCTTCATACAGCAGTCAGGTGTATCTATATAATTACTATGTGTAACAGAAACACTTACCTAGGTAGGAGTCCATCATACAACAGTCAGGTACCTATATAATTACTGTGTGTAACAGAAGCACTTACCTAGTTAGGAGTCCATCATACAGCAGTCAGGTGTATCTATATAATTACTGTGTGTAACAGAAGCACTTACCTAGGTAGGAGTCCATCATACAGCAGTCAGGTACCTATATAATTACTGTGTATATAACAGAAGCACTTACCTAGGCAGGAGTCCATCATACAGCAGTCAGGAGTATCTATATAATTACTGTGTGTAACAGAAGTACTTACCTAGGTAGGAGTCCATCATACAGCAGTCAGGTATAGCTATATAATTACTGTGTGTAACAGAAGCACTTACCTAGGTAGGAGTCCATCATACTGCAGTCAGGTGTATCTATATAATTACTGTGTGTAACAGAAGTACTTACCTAGGTAGGAGCCCATCATACAGCAGTCAGGTGTATCTATATAATTACTGTGTGTAACAGAAGTACTTACCTAGGTAGGAGTCCATCATACAGCAGTCAGGTATAGCTATATAATTACTGTGTGTAACAGAAGCACTTACCTAGGTAGGAGTCCATCATACTGCAGTCAGGTGTATCTATATAATTACTGTGTGTAACAGAAGTACTTACCTAGGTAGGAGCCCATCATACAGCAGTCAGGTGTATCTATATAATTACTGTGTGTAACAGAAGTACTTACCTAGGTAGGAGTCCATCATACAGCAGTCATGTTTATCTATATAATTACTGTGTGTAACAGAAGGACTTACCTAGGTAGGAGTCCATTATACAGCAACTGGACTTACCTAGGTAGAAGTTATCCATAGAGCAGTCAGGTATACCTGTGTAATTACTACCTTCTTATCACAGTCAAGTATATATATCAGGTATATATTTTTTTTTTCTTGCCTTGAAACAATATTGTAATTTACAGTTTGTCACTTGCATTTGATCGTTTGATTCTCATCTTACAATGTTCTGCTGAATGTCGATTGGGCATCTTCTAGTGGGTTATAGTATTAAACCTCAGTGCTTTGAGATAGTGAAAGAACCTACATAAATACACCTAGATGTGTTACAACAAGAAAGGGGAGTAGATGTAAAGTGTTGTACCCCAAACTAAACCGGTACTTTTGACCCTTATGGCTACCCCTCTAGTGGTGGTGGGGGGAAATGCAGTAACTGTGCTGCTATTGGTGAATGTGACAATTACCCACGTATTTAAGGCATCAAAGTGGACCTGTCGCTGTAGAACAAGTTTAGTTGGTTTTACAGAGAATTAAGCAGTGTGGCACTTTATGTTGATGCCCTGAACAATATGCTAATGTTAATATTGGCACATAAACTAATTAGCATGAAATGCCAGGTAGTGCCATCAACAAATAAAGGGTAATTTCTCGAAAACTATTTCTATGACAATCATGGCTGGATTTCTTAATAGTCAGAGAAGGCAACTTCCTAGAGCTCCAATATTTTGAGAGGCGGTGCCTCAGCTGCGCCGGCCACACCCACATTCTGAATTGTGGGTGTTGCCAGAGCAATCTCTGTGACCCTGCCCCAGTTTAATACCCCTTTACAGGCTATTATTTAACCCCTTGGATGCTAGAGAGATCTCCAACACATTGTGAAGCAATGCTTTGGAGATCTCTCTAGCAACCAAAGGGTTAAAGCTTATTTATTTATTTTTGTCATGGCTTGTTGTGGGTCAAAGGGTATTTTCTGTGCCAGAAATCAGTGGATGAGACTGGGAGGGCGGGGTCATGTGAGAAGTGGGGGTGTGGTCCTGAGTGGAAGGAAGGGCACCTAGAGTGCCTTGCCTAGGGGAAGCCCAGGGATGTAAATCCGGCCCCGATTAAAATGAGATAGCACAACATACACAGTCTTCTCTGTGAAATCAAACAAGACTTATCTTAATCCTTTGGGTGCCAGAAGGGTACGCAATGCACTCAAAGGGTTAACCCCTTAAGGATCAGCTGTCCTGGGGTTAATGTCCATTTAGGGACCAGATAGGGAAGTTCGGTGCACCGGCACACATGATGGATAACATATGCCATTATGCCAAACTGGGGGCCTGATGGTGACTCTCCGGTCTTGGAGCGGTTAATTTCAGACCCCGCTACTACTCACAGTGCTCCCGCAGGAGAGCCATGAGTACAAAATATGTGACGTGCCAAGACCATCACCGGTCCTTTAGGCAAGGACAGCGGTGACAGTCCTGACACGTCACTGGTTATTAAAGGAGCAGTAAACTTTTTTTATGAAAACACATATTTTATAGAGCATTTCCTGATGAATAAAACAAGGTCACTCCCATCGCTGTCAGATGTTTTATTCAAAATTTATAGCAGTTTAAATAATCAGGAAGTGAATTTACTGTGTTTACTTCCTGATAGTTCTAACTGACAGGAAGTGAATTTACTGTGTTACTTCCTGATAGTTCTAACTGACAGGAAGTGACTCAGCAGTTTCTATCACATTCTATGGAGAACTGTATGCCTCTGACTTTTCTGACATTCCTCTCCATTAGAATCTAACAGGAAATCTAATTAGAATTTGACCACTGGAGGGCACTGCTAATGTAAAAAACATGGGTTTAAACTGTAATAACTCTGGAAATATAAATCTCTCGGCAGTGGGAGTACCCTTATTTTACTCAATAGGAAAATCCCCTCAATATATATTTTTTCATAAAAAAAGTTTACTGCTCCTTTAAGGGGTTAAGGTGACAGGTCCACTTCATCAACCTTCTGCCCTCAGGCCTGGGGAGGGTGAAACACTCTCACTGTTGAGGAGGACAAAGCTCAGCATTCCTGTCCAGTCTTCAGTAGATGTACGGTCTCAGGTTGTCTAGCTCTGCTTTAGATCATGTAGTACTGTGGGCATGATGTTCAAAAAGTCACCTGCATTAATACAATGTTGTCTTGTGGTTTAGAGGTTAACCCCTTAAGGACCAGCCCCGTGGCTGTGTGGCCATCACTCAAGGAGCACAGAGCCTTTTTTTTGGTTCCTGAAATCAGAGAACCCCCAAAAAGTGTGCAGCCACGAGGGGACACCTGAATTCCAGGACATACATGTACATCATGGGTTCTTTACGCACGTTCTCCCCATGACATTTGTGTGTGTCCTTGGTCCTTAAGGGGTTAAAGAACACTTTCAGAAGTAAACTTTTGAAAACGTGTCATAAAGTACTAAAAATGGAATAAAGATAGGTGGGAAGATGAGAAGAGTCGTCGTAACAGCTTGTTTCTTCTCATAATCTGTTAAACTCTTCTTTTTCTTCTACTCCCAGTTTAGACTATGTTTAACCCCTTAACGACCCTTGACGGTCATAGTACGTCAAGGGTCAATTTGACTTAACGACCGATGACGTACTATGACCGTCATAGAATTCCGGGCTCCCCCCCGCGCTGCACGCCGTTCGGGGAGTCCGGAACGCAACGGAGCAATAAGAAAAAATTGCTCCGTGGTTGTTCAGTCGGGTCACGGTGAGGATTCCCCGGTCCTTAAGGGGTTAATGTGTTAAGAATCCACTAGCCATGGTATAAATACTATTCCAGACTAATGTTTGGACATTGCATTCTATGACTGCTAGCATCTTCAGCCTGACAACAGCCTCAGGGCTGAAGTTAGCCCACCTACTACCTGATTGCACTGTAGTCCCCTCTAGACATATATGACGTCCAGGAAGGTGCAAAAACAAGCTTGTATGTCATCTGTTAAAAAACAGCCAAGCCCACTTTCTCTCGACCTTATCCACCTGCTAGGGAATCTCTCTGCCATATCTTGGAAGGTGTATCCTTCCTATACGGCACTGTACTAAACACTTTGACCTTGTTGTTTGACCTTCATCACTCACACTTGTTCTGAAGGGCGGACACTTTGACCAGAGGAACCCTCGGCTGGCTGATAACACAGCAGCTACCTGTTTTGGCATCTGTAATCTGAAAACAGGATATGTAGATAAAGTGTGGCCAAGCAGAACATAGGATTCCCCACTCTATTCCCCAGAGCCCCAGAACTGTGCAGCTGTCACAGATTGTGTGCACCATGAGAAAATAACGAAATAACACAAAACTGGGCACACAGAGCATTCTAAAATGGAACATGCTTTTCCCATGCCTGAAATGCCAACTTTCATTCGCGGTAACAGAAGGAGCCTTGTATGAACACACAACTAAGATAAAATTGCTGAGCGGAACGGCACTGAGATGTTTAGAGTTTGATTTATGAAAGACGGTTTAAGTCTGTCTGTCTGAGCTCTTTCACACGGGGAGAAGATACGGAGCGGCTTTCCTGATGCACTTTAACCTTTTGATTGCCAAATGGGTGCGCAGCGTATTGCTTTGCCAATCATTGCGTACCCCTCTGGCACTTAAAGGGTTTATAGTCTGTGAGGCTGGTGTTCTGAATAGAACCGGAGCAAATCTGGGGCAAACCAACTGCTCCATAGGGGCAAAATTATATTTTAATTTGATTTGAATGGGGCTTTTAACCCCTGGAATGCTAGAGAAGTCTCCAACGCATTGAGAGCATTCAGTCGGTTAAAAATCCCATTTAAATCAATGGGAATTTTAGAAACGTTTATTTGTGCTGACGTTGGTTTGCTTTAACCTTCTAAATGCCAGGGAGGAATCCAATCCATTGCAACTCACTCAGAGGCACTCAGAGGGTTAATTAGTGTATAGCTGTATTCTGAGATACTTTCAGTTTTAAGAAATGAAACTATCACTGTTTTCTTATCTATGTACCTGCTAGTCTGCGGCTAACATGATACATACTTGGAGACACAGGAAGGAGGTGCTCTAACGGAATACAGCAGAAGCATCAGGTGCCTATGAATAAGTAAACCAGTGGTTCACGAAACATGTAAAGCGGTTGTCCTTCTTTTTCCTGATTACTCCATGTGGCTTTCCACCTTTGTCATATTTTAAAGATGCTTCAATAAATAAGTGATTTTATCGTTTACTTATGGTGGTGATCTGATTCTTCTGGTGGATTCCATTAGAGTACCACCTCCCTGTGTGTCCAAGTTTGTTGAAATCATCACTGTGATTGACGGGGATCGGTCCGGATCCAACAAATCTACAGTGGCAGAGTGAGTGTGTGGTTAATTACCTTTTATTTCACTTGAATTTGGTGTTCACATAAGTTGGATTAGAGATATTAAACGGACAGTAATGTTTCACAATAAAAGCAGCTCCAATTATTCTTCATAGTATTTGGTCATGGAAAGGATACCTCCCAAGTGTCCCTCTTTAGGAGGGACAGTCCCTCTTTGAGACCTAAATCCCCCTGTCCCTCTTTCCTATCCTGGTGTCCCTCTTTTTAAGATATCAGGCTGTGTGATGTATATATAATTGTATTACAATGTTCCACAGGAATAAAACTTACATAAATGTTCAGTTAATCTTCAGTATATGCCTTTGTAAATGAATCTGTGTAAATAAAATACTTTGGTCTTGCTCTGAATCTTTTATTCAGTTAGACAAAGAGGCGTCAGTAGGTCACAAAGTAACCTAAAAATTCTCAGTAGAGCCCCGCCGACCAGCCATGCACCTAGAAACACCACCTAAAACACAAATGTCCCTCTTTGGTCATTTGAAATGTTGGGAGGTATGGGAGAGTGTTATTTCAGTACTGTCAGAGCTGTAGTTAAAGAGCAATTGAATGATAAAGTATCCCCCTCCCGCCCCCTTTACTGATGTAACACTGCTCACCTCAGAGCAGCAAGACTGTCCGGATGGATCACAGAGAGGGACAATCTTCAGTGATCATAAGGAAAAACCTGAAAAACCTGCCAAGAGGGCAGGGTTTTCCTTATGATCACAGTAAGAAGATTTTCTCTTATTGTGATCTGTCCGGTCAAGAGACCATGGGGAGATGCACTAAACGGTGATAAAGAGGTGATAAAGTAGGGATGACTTCTCCAGTGATATCACTTCTCCAGTTCCTAAGTTATTCTATGGAGCCTATTCACTAAGATCTCCAAAGCTGAAGAAATTTTAGTGCATAGGTGCCATAGAATAACATAGGAACTGGAGAAGTGATAAACTGGAGAAGTCATCTCCACTTTATCACTTCTTTATCACAGCTTAGTGAATATCCGCCCAGATTCCACATCTGAGGTGAGCAGTGTTACACTAGGTAAAAGGGGTGGGAGGAGGATACTTTATCATTCAATTACTACTGATCTACAACTCTGACAGTATTGAAATACCATTCTCTGTGGCCGAAATACTATGATGATTAATTGGAGCTGCTGTTTTTGTGAAACATTACTATCCCTTTAAATGAGTTTCCATCTCATCCTGTAACGTTGCATCTCTTCTGGTACCTAGGGGTCAAACTGCTAAATGCATGAATGATAAATAAAATTAGCAAATTAGTGCACATTCCTATTCACTAAAACACAGATTTCATTATTACTATTTTTTTTACTGATTAGTAATACTAGATTTGTGTTTTGTTGTTTTGTTTGTTTTTTGGAAGGGGGATATTTTTTTTTTTTGTAAACCTGTGAGTCACGGAGTAACCATTTTTCTCATGTGGGTATTACCGTTAGGTGGAAAGTCTTTTCTTAGTGAAATCTTGAAATCTTATTTCAGTCACCCTCAACTTCTATTTCTTAGTTATGACATCATCCCTTTAACCCATGGGTAGCCAACCCTGGTCCTCAACAACTACCAACAGTGCATGTTTTTAGGATTTCCATCATTGAGCACAGGTGGACCAATTAAAGTGTCTGAGCCACTGACTAGGCCACCTGTGCTTTAGCTGAGAGATCCCGAAAACATGCATTGTTGGTAGCTCTAAACCCCTTAAGGACAACCACCGGTGTCCTTGCCTTAACCCCTGAAGTGACCTTCCCTTAAGGACTGCATTAATCTAGTTCAGCATGCCAGCAAATGTGACTGATGAAGTGTACTGGAGAGCAAAACGGGGGTCTGAGAGAGACCGCTCCAGTCTTGGAGTGGTCAATTTCAGACCCCACTAGTGCTTACAGCGCTCCCACAAGAGAGCTGTAAGCATAAAGTACATGACATGCCAGGAAGGTCACCAGTCCTTAAAGGGATAGTAATGTTTCACAAAAACAGCATCTCCAATTAATCTTCATAGTATTTGGACCATGGAGAGTGTGATTTCGATTTAAGTACTGTCAGAGTTGTAGTTCAAGAGTAATTGAATGATAAAGTATCCCCCTCCCGCCCCTTTTACCTAGTGTAAGCCGTCTCCCCTCAGATGTGGAATCTGGTCTCTTGACTGAACAGCTCACAGCAAGGGACAATCTTCTTACTGTGAGAACAATGAAAACCCCTTGACAGGTTTTTCAGGTTTTTCCCTTATGCTCACTGAAGATTGTTCCTCTCTGTGATCCATCCGGACAGTCTTGCTACTCTGAGGTGAGCAGTGTTACATCAGTAAAAGGGGCAGGAGGGGGATACTTTATCATTCAATTGCTCTTTAATTACAGCTCTGACAGTACTGAAATAACACTCTCCATGGCCCAAATACTATGAAGATTAATCAGAGCTGCTTTTGTTGTGAAACATTACTATCTCTTTAACCCCTTAACGACCCTTGACGGTCATAGTACGTCATGGGTCGATCTGAGTTAATGACCCATGACGTACTATGACCGTCATGGAATTCGGGGCTCCCCCCGTGGCTACACGCCGTTCGGGGAGTCCAAAACAGGAATCTGCAAAAAAAAAAATAAAAATGCTCCGTGGTCCTTAACTGACAGCGCCGCGCCGATCGGGCCGTTGTTAAGGGGTTAAGGGAAAAGAAACTGGTGATTGTCCTGACACGTCACCGGTCTTTAAGGGATTAAGGACTGGTGATTGTCCTGGCACGTCATGGGTTTTGTGATCACAGCACTCCTGCGGGTGAGCTGTGATCCCTATGGGAGGCGTTGTGTACCCCTCTGGCACTCAAAGGGTTACAAAAAGTGGTGTGTATGCCATCCTGTACTACAGCAATCATATGCTCTGGTGCTTACCCTGAAGTGTAGCCACTGGTTTGATGTCAACGCCACTGGCACTGCCCAGAAGTAATCGTACATTCACCTCTATGTGTTTGTTTTTTTACCTAAAATGGGGTTTATATATATTTAGATAACACATTTTCTTACCTAACAAATTAACAAAAATTGTTTTTTGAAACTGCAAAAGAATAAAAAAAGTAATTCAGATTGTTATTTAATAATTATAAAATCAGTCTAATTATCCTATATAATAATTCGCTAAGGATGTTTGTTAGAAGCCGTCATGTGCAGCAGAGATGGCTGCGCACACAGTAGTCATGCACAGTAGAGACTGCCCGCGCCATGACTGATACGGAGAGGGGCGATCCGCATTCAGACCAGACCGTATGACTGCAACGTGGCCAGTGACAAGACAGGATCCAGCCGGTTGTGGGCGACACTGTGGCCCATGTAAACGGGCTTTTCAAATAGTATATAAAAATAAAATATAAAAGTTGCATAGCCCTTTAAAAAAAGTAACTTTGTTCCTAAAACAGCATATATTCCTGTGTGATACACTTTCATGTGCAGTGCAGTTTTTTTGTAATCATTGGCAGAATATCGCAGCTGTTACTAAATACATAATTAAATTGCCTATATTCCCTGTATTTACAAAAAAAAAAAAACTTTATTGAATTTGAGTCACTGAAGCTTTCCATGCCATAACCCTGGAACTTTATAGTTACGATAAGTTATTTATGTTACATAGTGTGATTTGATTATCTACACTGAAGTATCAGCTGTGAAGCAGACAATGGGAAATCATTCATTAACCCCCGAGAACCAAAGGGGTGTGCAAGGCCTCAATAGGTTAAAGTGTCATTTCTTTAATGTTACTTACATTTAATCTGCATCAGAATCTGCCCATACCTTACATTAGTGCTTAGTCTTACCAGGGCAAGATCCAAAAGATCTTCACAAAGAACATACTTGTAGAACCTTCGTTTCATAGAAGCTATAATCAGTTCACTAACTTTACTACAGCAAATTCCAAAAGATCATCTCACAGAAGCTTCTGCTAGTTTTCCAGCCTGACAATGTCAAAATCTAGAAAGTCATCTTTTAGAAGCTTCTATCAGTTCACAAGCCCTACCTGAGAGAAATCCAGAAGCCCTCTAACAAAAATTCCCACCAGTACACTAGCCCTACCAGATCAAAATTCAGAAAGTCTTCTCAGAGAAGCTACCATCAGTTCACTAGCTTGACCAGGGAGAAATTCAGAAGGCCCTCCCATAGATGCACCCTCAGGTTCACAAACCCTGACACAGCAAAATCCTGAGGATTCTCACAAAGAAGCTACCACCAGTTCCCTAGAGCTTGCTACTAGTGCAAAATTCAGAAGGCCCTCTCATAGGAGATACCACTAGTTAGCTATCCTTACAAGAACAACCAGAAGAATCACAAATAGAAGCTACCACCAATGAATTATCGTTACCAGAAGAAAATTCAGAAGGTTGTCTCATAAGAACTCACCAATTCATTATCACTACCAAATCAAAATCCAGCATGTCCTCTAATAGGAGCTTCCACCAGCTCATATCCTGAACAAAATCCAGATGTGCTGTTTAGAACTACCATAAGTTCCTTAGCGCTACCAAAGGAAAATCCAGACTTGCTTCTCAAAGAAGCTACCATCGTTCTGTAGCCATATCAAAAGAAAATTCAGAAGGTCTTAGCCACCAGTTCATGAATCCTATCAGTGCAACATCTAGAAGGGCATTTCATAGACACTACCATTAATTCACGAGCCCAGTCAAACCAAAATCCAGAAAATCCCCTAATATCCTCTAATATACACTACCATCAGTCCATTGCCCCTTCCAGAGCAAAATCCAGAATGTCCTCTCATAGAAGTTACCATCAGTTCACAAGCCTGACCAAGGCAGAATTCAGAAGATCCTCCCACAGAAGCTATCCCTATCCCTATGTATCAGGACAAAATTCAGAAGGTCCTGTCATATGAGCTACAAACAGTTTCCTAGTCCTTCCTACCACAACGAAATCCACATGGTTCTCTCATATAGCTACCACCAGTTCATTCTGATACTGACCAGAGCACAACCTAGAAAGCCATCTTGAAGAAACCCCCATCGGCTCACAAATCTTCGGGGTACTTTGTAGAATCGGAAACAAAACCAAACTGAGGGACATACACTCATCTCAATTAACGGGTTCCAAAAAAAACACACTTTAACCCTTTGAGTGCCAGAGAGGTACTCAGAAATGCGTTGCATACCCCTTTAGCACTCAAGGGGTTAAAGCTGAATCCTTATTTTAGGAGTCTGTTTACGTGCAATAACATCAAAGATTAGTTCAGTTCATTTTATTTCCTTAACCCTTTAAGAACCTGAGCAATGTGTAACTCAGTGCGAAACATTGGGTTGCACATGACTGATCTTTAAAGGGTTAAGTTGAATAATAATATTTGTTGACAATTTCAGTTAATGGTTAATAACATATCTGGCTTTTTTTTACTTTTTTTTTTTTTTTTTTTTACTGTGGTGGTTTAGGTCCAGATCTGTCCAGATGTCCCGCTACAAAGGGGAAAAAGCATCTGGAATCAATTTGTACTTGTCAGAGTAGATGTGTTTTTGCACCGGGTTCCAGAGCAGATGTTGTGGGCTGAGAGGCAAACAGTAATTCTAGTTTCAGTATACAGGTTGGGCCTTATGTTTAAAAAAAAGCAAAATAAAATTCCCATTGACTATTAACTCCTTGTAGAGGACAGTCTAGAATTTGAGTTTCCAGATGTTGGAGTTTACAACTCCAGATAGCATAATTGGGAACTTGCTGATCCAGAGCTCCCTGGAGTGGGCTCTTGTGCTGCCGCCAATAGGATGTCAGTGACGCATAAAATGGGCGTGGATTAATTGAGTGGGCAGGGACCATTATGTTTTATCTGGGAAGTGGGAAGAACATAGTGGGAAGTGGGAGGAGCAGGGTAGGAAGAAGGAGACATGGGCAGGAAGTGGGAGGAACAGGGTGGGAAGGAGGAGAAGTGGGAGGAACAGGATGGGAAGGAGGAGAAATGGGCAGGACGTGGGAGGAACAGGGTGGAAAGGAGGAGAAATGGGCAGGAAGTGGGAGGATCAGGGTCAGAAGGAGGAGAAGTGGGAGGAACAGGTTGGGAAGGAGGAGAATGGGGCAGGAAGTAAGAGGACAGGGTGGGAAGGAGGAGAAGTGGGCAGGAAATGGGAGGAACAGGTTGGGGAGGAGGAGAAATGGGAGGGAAGTGGGAGGAACAGGGTAAGAAGGAGGAGAAGTGGGAGGAACAGGAGGAGAAGGGGGCAGAACAGGGTGGGAAGGTGGAGAAATGGGAGAGAAGTGGGAGGAACAGGATAGGAAGGAGTAGAAATGGGCAGGAAGTGGGCGGAACAGGGTGGGAAGGAGGAGAATTGGGAGGGAAGTGGGAGGAACAGGGCGAGAAGGACGATAAGTGGGAAAAACAGGTTGGGAATGAGGAGAAGGGGACAGGAAGTGGGAGGAATAGGTGGGAAGGAGGAGAAGTGGGCAGAACAGGGTGGGAAGAAGGAGAAGTAGGTGGGAAGTAGGAGGAACAGGGTGGGAAGGAAGAGAAGGGGCAGAAAGTGGGAGGAACTGGGTGAGAAGGACGAGAAGTGGGAAAAACAGCTTGGGAAGGAGGAGAAGTGGGCAGAACAGGGTGGGAAGAAGGAGAAGTGGGCAGGAAGTGGGAGGAACAGGGTGGGAAGGAGAAGAAGTAGGCGGGAAGTGGGAGGAACTGGGTGGGAAAGAGGAGAAGTGGGCAGGAAATGGGAGGAATAGGGCTGAAAGGAGGAGAAACTCACCACTGTTGCAGAATCAGCCACTGTCCCCAAAGACTCGGTAATTCAATCTGAAAACCTGAGCCTCGGGGGCAGAGCCGGAGAGTATGCCAATTAGTTCCAACCTGCAGTTGTCTGCTTGTAGCTAAGACGAATTGAAGTGTCCAACAGGTAGTAACCCAAAAATCAACTCTCTGCCCTAAATAATAGTTACCCTTTAAAGTAGAAATAACACCTCCTAAAAATAACCTCCACTTACCTTATTATGGCCATAAAATAATAATAGCCCCTATTTAATATTCTCTTGCTGCTTAGGTAAAGAGGCATTTTTAGTTAGTCGTGGGCATTATGTCCATGTAGGCAGACATGACAGTTGTTGGAAGGACCTCAACCTCTGCTCACACTGCACATGGTAATCTTAAAGGGATAGTAATACTTAAAATGTAAAAAAAAAATATGTTGTAGGGTTTATCCCCCTGAGTAAAACAAGAGTACTCCCACTGCTGAAAGGTGTTTCATTCAAAAGTTATTAATTTTCAAAGTTGAATTTTTTAGGTGCATTATCGCAGTGGCCTGAAATTGTACAGTGGCGCTGTTGCTACATCATCCTATGGAGATTTATGGTCCCTGGACCAGAGCTGTCCATAGGATCGTGTAGCAACAGCACCACTGTACAATTTCAGGCCATTGTGATATTGCACCTAAAAATTCAACTTTGAAAATTAATAACTTTTGAATGAAACACCTTTCAGCAGTGGGAGTACTCTTACTCAGGGGGATAAACCCTACAACATATTTTTTTTAACATTTTAAGTATTACTGTCCCTTTAAGTAGGCTCCTGCACTCTGCCTGCGTCATGCATATGACGTACACGATGGGTTGAATATGTTATCTCTTGAAGAAAGGCACATGGCCAATTTGGTTGTTCCGGCCATAGTAAGGTTATTATTTGGAGGGGAACGGGTGATTATTAACTGTTTGAGTGCTAGACAGCTATCCAACGCTGTCTAGGTGTTCCTTCTCATTTAAAACAGCAAACGAGAAGTGCTAACTTTTGGCACTTTATTTGTTGAAACACAATTTCTACACAGAGGCGTAACTAGAAATCACTGGGCCCTCGTGCGAAAATTGCCATGCACCCCCCCCAACCTCACGCCCTCTCCAGTAGATCATTGCCCCAATCTGTATATTACTGCCCCCCATGTAGGGTTGCCACCTTTTCTTAAAAAAGATACCGGCCATGGCATTCTCTCCATAGACTTAACATTGGACATAAGCCAATTTCTTACCAGCCTGCCGGTAAAATACCAGCTGGGTGGCAACCCTACCCCCATGCCTTCTCCCATACATCACTGCCCCCATGCCCTCTCACATAATAAATATGCTTGGCTACCTCTTTGGTAAATGATCTGGTGATTATTCTGCTTGCCAGGGTCTTCAGCAGATATTGGGGCAGACATGTCTTATATAATTGAAAGGAGTAAGCAAAATATTACTGAGTGATCTGGTACTCAAAGGGTTATCAGAGCCCTGTCTCCGATAGGATGGCTTCACTCCCTATGCCAGTGGTTCTCAAGCTTTTTTTGCCCAAGGCACACCTAAGACACAGTCTGGCATTTTTGGGGCACCCCTATCATTTTATGTAATTAGTCAAGGGTGTAAAGAAGGTTACAAATACATAAATATAGAGTTATTGTTAGACCTTACAACTAATTTAAACATAATGTGCATAGTAATATCCTTAAATATAAAGTTGTAAGTCTACATTCACATTTTTGTCAAAGCCTTATAGATACAATGGGGCACCTTAGGTGGATGTTCGTGGCACACCAAAGTGCCACGGCACCCTGGTTGAGAAACACTGCCCTATGCACACTGCCTTGTTACATGCATCCATTCATCACAGTGCCACCTCTGGCCGGAGGCAAACAGAGCAAACAATACGTTGAACGCTAATCAGGGATCTGATAACCCTTTGAGTGCCAGGTCACGCAATAATATTTTGCTGACCCTTATCAATCATAAGACTTGTCTGCCCCAATATCTCAGGAAGATACTGTCTTAAGATCCTGGCAAGCAGAATAATCAAAGGATCGTTTTAAAAACAGGTAGCAGAGCATATTTATTATTAAAGGGATAGCAATACTTCATTTTATCTTTATTGTATTTTGTAGGCATTAAAAAAACATGAAGAACGATATGTCTTATCTCTCAAACCTTTATGGTTTAAGAGATATTCACAAGCAAAGTTTCCCCTCCCGCCCCTTTTACCTAGTGTAAGACATCTCTTCTCAGATGTGGAATCCAGTCCATAGACCAGACAGATAACAGCAGGGGACAATCTTCTTCCTAGGAGAACAATGAAAGCCCCCCTTGACAAATTTTTCAGCTTTTTCCCTTATCTTAATTGAAGATTGTCCCTCTCTGCAGTCTACCTGGGCACCTCCCTTCTGATCTGGCTGAACAGGGGGGGGGATACTTTGCTTGTGAATATCTCTTAAACCATAAAGGTTTGAGAGATAAGACTTATATCGTTCTTCATGTTTTTTTTAATGCCTACAAAATAAAATAAAGATAAAACGAAGTATTACTATCCCTTTAAGCTCAGTCAGGCTGCATTACTGGGGTTGACTAGGCATCTGGGCCCCCTGCAGTGACAGGCCCGGTCGCGGTTGCGACCACTGCAACCGTGGTAGTTACGCCACTGTTTCTACACCAGAATGTTCCACTTTAAATGAATTACCATGTCTCCTACTGGAACCAACTTTGTGACCTTTGCACTTGGCCTACTTTGGGTTTAGGGTGAAACAAAATGAGTTTCACTGCTTGGGTTTGTTTTTCATTTCAGCTACATGTCTTAAAAGAAAAGACATTTGACAATAGAGGGGAAAGTACATTAGGATTTTTATTGTAAATCACACGTTTCCACTTGCTGGTCGATGCAGTTTATAATTACTACAGATTAGCGTGGGCAAAATGCTTTCGGCATATCAGAAGGTTTGAAAGGAAATGATACAAAGAACAAGCTCTTAAATGTATCTACAGAGCAGAGAATCACACTCTGATGTGAATGTATATGTACTAACCATCAAAGGATTTTACAGTACTAAGTAAACTATCGGAATGTATCACATGGGGTTGGGTTATTAGTTTCATATCTAAATGCAGGTTAGCCGTCAAGTTAAAATTCTACTTACTCAGCAAATGTGTCTGCATTGAGCAGGAAGCATTGCAATGAAATATCACAGGAGAAGTAAGGCATCCTACTAACAATCTTACCTTACAATGGACAGAAAATGCTAATTGCCCCTATGAATTTTGTGCTGTCATATACATGGAAGCAGATATGACAGTTGCTAGCAGTATTTTTATTTTTTTCTCAAACTGAAGCAAGCAGAGTGCATAAGTCTACTTATCGCTTTAAAGGGATAGTAATACTTCGTTTTAACTTTATTTTATTTTGTAGGCATTAAATAAATTTGAAGAATGATATGTCTTATCTCTCAAACCTTTATGGTTTGAGAGATATTCACAAGCAAAGTTTCCCCCTCCAGCCCCTTTTACCTAGTGTAAGCCATCTCTTCTCAGATGTGGAATCCAGTCCATAGACCAGACAGATAACAGAAGGGGACAATCTTCTTCCTAGGAGAACAATTAAAACCCTGCCCCCCTTGACAAGTTTCTCAGGTTTTTCCCTTATCTTAATTGAAGATTGTCCCTCTCTGCAGTCTACCTGGGCACCTCCCTTCTGCTCTGGCTGAGCAGTGTTACATCAGTAAAAGGGGCAGGAGGGGGATACTTTGTCATTGAATTACTCTTGAACTACAACTCTGACAGAATTGAAATAACACTCTCCAAAGTCCAAATACTATGATGATTAATTAGAGCTGCTTTTATTATGAAACATTACTATCCCTTTAACCCCTTAACGACCCTTGACGGCCCTGGTACGTCATGAGTAAAATTGACTGAACGACCCATGACGTACCAGGACCGGCATGGGTTTCAGGGCTCCCCGCTCGGCTGCACGCCATTCGGGGAGCCCTTAGTCGGATCAGCAAATTTAAAAAAATGCTCCGTGGTCCTTTAATGACCACCGCGAGCCTGCGCGACCGGTCTTTAAGGGGTTAAAGGGATAGTAATGTTTCTATTGAAGTGCAGATCTGAGTCTTCTTTATGTTTTATATAACACGTAGAGCTATATTTCTTTACTTACATATCTGTAGTTCAAACGCAATGCAAGCTGAAAAGATCTCCCTCCTGCCCCTTTCCCTGCATCAATCAGCTGCTCAGTCTGGTCCGGATGGAAAGCAGCGAGGGACAATCTTCAGTAAGCAAAAGGAAAATCCTGTCCTCCTTCATCAAGGGGGCGGGGCTTTCCTTATACTTACTGAGTGAAGATTGTCCCTCGCTGCATCTGTTAGGTTCCACGACTGGATTGTAGATCTAAGGGGAAGCGGCCAATGCTCGAATAGCGTTTAGACTACAAATATGTAAGTAAAGAAATATAGCGCTACTTGTTATATAAAAAAAAAAACATAAAGGAGACTCAAAGCAACACTTTAATAGAAATATTACTATCCCTTTAATGATTTGTACAACCCACTGGGTTAAAACCTTCAATTAAATCCAAGAGAATTGGGGAAATGTTATTTCTGCCTTGTGGTTGCCTTGTTTGCTAAAGAATGGCTCCCGTTGTTCTTATTAAGTCCTAGATTACATTGGAGCTGAAAAGTGGTATCTAACAAAGTTCCATTGATTCCCAGTAAACTCCATCGAGACTTTTTTTTCAAAACCTTTGATCATACCTCCCAACATTTCAAATTGCCAAAGAGGGACGCTTGTGTTTTAGGGGGTGTTTCAGGGGGCGTGGCTGGTGGGAGGGGCATTTCCGATAATTTTTAGGCTATTTCATGACCTATTGACACCTCCTTGTGTAAACTAATAAATTACTAGTAACAAGACCAAAGTATTTTATTTACACAGACAAATTAATAAATACATATACTGACATTTAAACAAACATTAATGTGTGTCAGTCCCGGTCTCCTCTAGGGGGTGCTGCATGGTACCTTAAGGTACCGGAAGGGACTGATGGCACAGGAGAGCAGATGCCTCTACAGAGCTGTTGCCTGGCTGTCAGTGTCGGCTGAGGAAGAATTCCTGACTAACGTGGTCTTTATTCTACATAACAGTTTGAATGTTAAAGTGTTAGTAATGTCCCATTATAAATATCTTTTATTTTGTAGAGCTTCAAAAGTTGAATACAATGCAAAAAACCCTATCTCTCCATCCGCTATGGTTTGAGAGATATCAGCATTCAAATTTTGATGTGTCCTGCTGTCAACTGTAAAGCTGTCAGCAGGAGATCCGTGTCGGCTGACACGGAGGCTCTGCAGCAGAGCCGCAATCTCGTTATTTAAAATGAATGATTTCCTTGGAATGGTTTAAAAAGTGTGCTTGCAAACCAGGTACACTTTTTAGACCATTTCAAGGAAGTCATTCGTTTTAAATAACGCAATTGCGGATCTGCTTCAGAGCCTCCTCGTGTCGGCCGACACAGATCTCCTGCTGATAGCTTTACAGCTGACATCAAGGCACATCGAAGTTTGAATGCCAATATCTCTCAAACCATAGTGGTTTGAGAGATATGTTTTTTTGCATTGTATTCAACTTTTAAAGCTCTACAAAATAAAGGCTATTTATAATGGGACATTACTAACACCTTAAGCTTATCTCTAGATGTCTAATTAGGTGGGTTAGATTTTAGTTGGGGTGATAACTCCCCTTTAATCCCTTAAAGGGACAGTAATGTTTCATAGTAAAAGCAGCTCTAATTAATCATCATAGTTTTGGACTTTGGAGAGTGTTATTTCAATTCTGTCAGAGTTGTAGTTCAAGAGTAATTCAATGATAAAGTATCCCCCTCCCGCCCCTTTTACTGATGTAACACTGCTCAGCCAGATCAGAAGGGAGGTGCCCAGGTAGACTGCAGAGAGGGACAATCTTCAATTAAGATAAGGGAAAAACCGGAAAAACTTGTCAAAGGGGGCAGGGCTTTCATTGTTCTCACAGTAAGAAGATTGGCCCCTTCTGTGATAAAACAAAGTATTACTATCCCTTTAAGGACCGTCTGCGTGCGCACGCAGCCGGCTCTTAAGGACCACAGAGCATTTTTTTTCTTATCAAATTTAGGGCTTCCTGAATGGCGTGCAGCCACAGGAGCACCGAAATCCTTGACAGTCCTGGCACATCACTGGCCCTTATCGCATGTTGGACCCGGTTCACTTTGAATGCAGTGCGAGATTCTCAGGTCACCATTTTTAACAATGTGACATGCTTAATGTGAGATACGGTCGCACGCTCTTTAGCGTGCGGCCATTTAAAAGGATACCATTGGACCCAAGGGGTTAAGATAGGCTCACCAGACCTCACCTTTAACCGGGGATGCATAGGAGAAATGCATACTGCAGGACTGCATTGATTTCAGTGAAGTACTGCGAGATGGCTATTTCCTACGTGTCCCCGGTTAAAGGTGAGATCTGGTGCCTAGGTTAAGAGATGATATGACTTTAAAATATTTGAGGTTTCGGTTGCATAACCCCATCCCTTCTGTCTTCCAAGCTATTCATACATATACTCAATTTATCTTTGAACAATAGGCCCAGAGACAAATGATCGACTCCAATACACAGATGAGTTCGCAAGTAATCAGAAAAAAACACTTACTGGGGAAAAGGGGTCAAGAGAAGACATGACCTCTAATATCTCTCTTCCCGTAAGTGTCAATAGTTTATCTGTTAAGCACTTTACAGGAATGTTATTGCCGCCTAGAAGACCGGCTAAGTGTAAGTGCACCTTAACCTGAACCTTTCACTTCCCAACAGCCGGTTAGGCAGAATAATAAACGCGCTAGCACAATCTGCTTTCAGCTCCTAATACCTTGCGCCATTATTACAGGGCTAATTGCTTCCTGGATCAAGCGTCTGCAATTTTCTGGCACCAAAATGTAGTTTGTGGTTTTTTAACCAAGACCACGTTCAGGTGATTTGCACAGCTGCGAGTATGTGAGTTACGAGCTCAAATTAGGGCAGACTGATATACTACAGTATTACTTTATGTTTACTACACTACTTGGAAACGCAATGTTTTTCTTTCAGCCCTAATGATTTAGTTGAGGTAGGGTCTGTTTTATAAAATGAATATATGTGTCATGAACACTTTTGTTACTGAATTTCTGAAAAGTAGATTAACCCTTTAAACATACCTCCCAACATTTCAAGTGGCCAAAGAGGGACACTTTGTTTTAGGTGGTGCTGCTGGGAACTTGGCTGGTAGGTGGGGAATTGCCAAGGATTTTAGGTTATTTCATGACCTATTGACACCTCTTTGTGTATGTGAATAAATTATTAAAACAAGACCGAAGTGTTTTATTTACACAGATTAATTTATCAACACATGTACTGATGTTTAAACAAACATTAATGTGAGTTTTATTGCTGGGGAGCAATGTGATACACTTATATATACACTATACAGTCTGATCTCCTAAACACAGAGTTGGAAAGAGGGACAGAGGGATCTGGGTCTCAAAGAGGGACTGTCCTAAGGAGAGACACTTGGGAGGTATGGACCATGATATCTCCTAAAGAGGGACACTTGAGAGGTATGGACTTCTAATATCTCCTAAAGAAGGACACTTGAAAGGTATGGAGCCCTAATATATCCTAAAAGGGACACTTGGGAGGTATGTATGGACTCCTAATTTCTCTTAAAGAAGGACACTTGGGAGGTATGGACCCCTAATATCTCCTAAAGAGGAATACTTGGGAAGTGTGGATCCCTAATATCTCCTAAAGAAGAACACTTGAGAGGTATGGAGCCCTAATATATCCTAAAAAGGGACACTTGGGAGGTATGTATGGACTCCTAATTTCTCCTAAAGAGGGACACTTGGGAGGTATGGGGCCCTAATATCTCCTAAAGAGGGATACTTGGGAGGTATGGACCCTTAATATCTCCTAAAGTGGGACACTTGGGAGGTACAGAACCCTGATATCTCATAAAAAAGCACACTTGGAAGGTATGGACCCCTGATATATAAAGAGGGACACTTGGAAGATATGGGCCCCTAATATCTCCTAAAGAGGGACACTTGGAAGGTATGGACCCCTAATATCTCCTAAAGAGGGACACTTGGGAGGTATGAACCCCTTATATCTCCTAAAGAGGGACACTTGGGAGGTATGGACCCCTAATATCTCCTAAAGAGGGACACTTGGAAGGTATGGACTCCTAATATCTCCTAAAGAGGGACACTTGGAAGGTATGGACCATAATATCTCCTAAAGAGGGACACTTGGAAGGTATGGACCCCTAATATCTCCTAAAGAGGGACACTTGGAAGGTATGGACCCCTAATATCTCCTAAAGAGGGACACTTGGAAGGTATGCTTTAAACAATAACTTAGACCTTGTAATAATGCCTCTCCCATACACACACACACACAGACACATACACACAAATACAGACACACATACACACACATACACACAAATACAGACACACATACACACACACACACACATACACACAGACACATACACACAAATACAGACACATACACACAGACACATACACACAAATACAGACACACATACGCACACACACAGAGACACATACACACAAATACACACACACACATATATATACTCGCTTACCTTATTATAACACCTATGACATTTCCCCCTTGCTTATAAACTCAAGAGATAACATCTTCAGTCAGATGAAGAAGTCATGTCCACGGGGTGAACATCACAGTTGCTGACACGACTACAGCACCTCAAACTGTTCAATACTCATAGTAATATTAACCATTTAAGGACTAACAGGTTGTGTAAATCAAGTCTTAGCAATGTGTTGGACACCCCTCTGGCACTTAAAGGGTTTCCACTACAACTGGAAAAAACTTCCAGCAACAGTCATGTCTGCTTCCATGGACCTGACATTTAGGACGGATTGTAGATCTCATGAATAAAAGCACAAGGGGAAATTCGTTGGGGTCATTAGGCTTTTCTGGTCATAGTGTGAAGAGAGGGAACTTATTATTACAAGGTGTTTTCGGGTGTGAAATGCATTGAGGAGCAATGTGATGTGCACACACACATACACACACACACACAGACACACACACACACACATATACAAACACACACACATACACACACACACATATACACAGACACACATACACACACACACATACATATACAAACACACACACACACACACACACACATATACACATACACAGACACACATACACACACACACACACATATACAAACACACACACACACATACACACACACACACACATATACAAACACACACACATACACACACATATACACACACACATACACACATACACACAAACATACATATACAAACACACACACATATACATACACACACACACATACATATACAAACACACACACATATACACACACATATACACACACACACATACACACACACACATACATATACAAACACACATACACATACACACACATATACATATACAAACACACATACACACACATACACACACACATACATATACAAACACACACACATATACACACACATATGCACACACATACATATACAAACAAACACACATACACACATATGCACATACACACACATACATATACAAACACACACACATATACACACACATATGCACACACATACATATACAAACAAACACACATACACACATATGCACATACACACACATACACACACATACATATACAAACACACACACATATACACACACATACATATACAAACACACACACACAGAGACCACTCAAGCATCCAAGGGATTACATTTTCCCAAAAAAATATCCAATCAAATGTGAAGAAAATGTAAAATAATAAAAATAGAAATACAATAAAAAAAAATAAAAAACAACTGCTATCTGTAACATCTACTGAGCCAGTGAGGGTAATAATATTTCTTTAATCCCCTTAATCTCTTAAGGACACATGACATGCCAAGTCCATCATGGGTAAACTTGCGTTAAGGACCAATGACGGTCCTGGCATGTCACGGAAGTCAGGGTCCCCATACGGCTGCACACTGCTCGGGGCCCCTGAATTCATTTCATGAAAAAAAAGAGTTCTGTGGTCCTTAACTGCCGACCGCACAGCCAGTCGTTAAGGGGTTAAGGACTAGGTGTTTTGTACATGCTAGGACTAGATAGAGTACACTCGCTGAGCCAGCACATGTGAATGATCATGTGTGCAGACTCACAGAGGGTGTGACAGATACCCATACTCAGACTGAGTAGCTCTGCCCAAACTGTGCTTCCTTAGCCCAGGACAACACTCATGAATTCCACCAGCCAGGAACCAAGATCATAGCTCCATTCACCCAGTCACTTAGGCAAGAGTCATTGTGGAGTGAAAACACTCTGGATACAGCAATCTACCCCCAAGCACCAGGCAAGACCAGTGTAGGGGTAACCCAAGACCTGACTTTTATTTCAAAACAGGAGATGTTTTATACATAACCGGAGGACAATAGTACAATGAGAATACACATCTTTACAAAGGGTCAGCGGGTGGGAGGAGACACAATACTGTAGACACATGGAATACAATGAATACAATGGGAGTGTAAATATGAAACACAATGAGTCTTTGCAATCCTATTCCTGTGGCAGTCCCCCATAGCTGGATAGTCTATAGACGTCTGGATTGGGCAGATCAGACTGGGTTTCCTGGTTACCCTGTGCCCCCAGTAGGTATAGGGTGACTTAAACCCAAGAGGGGACTGGGAAGCTGAGAATGGAGCTTCCCCATGAATGAAGCCCATAGTCTGTAGGGTGGGGGCTGGCCCCCAGGTCCCTCCAGGAGCCCAGGGCACGGAGGCTTCCGTGACAGAGGGAAAGGCTGAAATTGACTGCTCCGGTTTTGGATCATGATCACTGCGCACCTTCAGGCGCTCTTTGATGATTTTACTAATGATGTGCCAAGACCATCAGTGGTCCTTAAAGGTCCAAAACATGTGATGGTCCTGGCAAGTAATTGGTCCTTAATGGGTTAAAATGTGTTATTCAGTTATGTAGACCAAGGGTAGCCAAACCTGTTCCTCAAGAGCTATCAACAATGCATGTTTTCAGGATATCCCAGATGGAACAAAGGTGAACTCCATCACTTTAATTGTTATACATGTGCTCATTCATGGATATCCTGAAAACATGCACTGTTGGTAGATGTTGAGGACCAGGGTTATCTATGCCTGATATAGACCAAGCTGAATAGAGGAATATGTGTTTGTTGTTTGATAATGTAATAAGGCAGTTTATTACCCAGAGTCCCAGGTTGCTTCTGTGTAAGGTGACCGTAAATCACTTTAAATCAGGGTTCCTCTGATTCCTGCTCAGTCCTGCAGAATTAAATTGTCATACGTGTACCTGATTTGAAGAAATATGTGGCCACCTTACTGGGAGCATAATTAAAACCTACTGAGCCCTGTAATAATCATAGGCATCCTCCCTCCAAACACACAAAACACATGGAGTGTTATGCACTACAGTGTGATACAGTGGTGAGGAAGAGGCAGTAACTTCTCTAGTGATATCACTTCTCCTGTTCCTATGTTATTCTATAAAGCCTAGGCACTAATCTCCAAAGTTGGAGAAATTTTAGTGCATAGGGTCAACAGAATAACATAGGAACTGGAGAAGTGATATCACTGGAGAAGGTATCTTCTCTTCCTTGCCTTGCCTCACACCGTAGTGCATCTTTCCCGATTAATCTTAACACATAGGATCCATAGAATAACACAGGCACTGGAGATGTAATCTCCTCGTTATCCCCTCTTTATCTCTTATTTGTCTCTCACTGTCTAGTGGGTTCTGTTTGCGAGGATGTCAGCAACTTCCATCCCATGTAAGAAACTAATCTGATTGTAAGGGGTTACATGATAGAGGAGAGCAAAAGTGCCCCCTTGGATTCAGGTCTCATTATAGTTGCACCATCTGCACCACCTGTAGTTTGGCTCCTGTGACCTGCGTGGTAGCTCTTAAATGGTGTGATTATGTGTAAGGCAGGTCATTACACAGAACTAGGGTCACCACCTTTTCTTCAAAAAAATACCGGCCATGGCATGCCCTACATAGACTTAACATTGGACAGAAGCCAATTTTTTACCGACCTGCCGGTAAAATACCGGCTGGGTGGCAACCCTACACAGAACCCATTGCTTCTGTGGAAGCTCTGCTGTGTTCATATGTTATCAGGCATGTCATTACCCAGACTTCCTGGTTGTAATTGAAGCTCGGTATGCTGTGTGATTATATGATGACAAAACATTACTTAGAATCCCTGGCTGCAGTGGAAGCTCTGTTTACTGTGTCATTATGTGATAAGGCAGGTCATTACCCAGAATCCCTGGCTGATGTGGAAGCTCTGTATATTGTGTGATTGTGTGGTAAGACAGATCACTAGCAAGAATCCCTAGCAGCGTTGGATGCTCTGTATACTGTGTGATTGTGTGGTAAGGCAGGTCACTACCCAGAATCCTCGGCTGCACTTGAAGCTCCTTGTACTACGTGATTATGTGGTAAGGCAGGTCATTACTCAGAATGCCTAGCAGCAGGGTAAGCTCTGTATACTGCATGATTACATGGTAAAGCAGACACATTACCTAGAATTCCTGGCCACAGGAAAAGCTCTGCATGATCTGTTAGTTTGTGGTAAAGCAAATCATTCCTCAGAAGCCCTAGCTGCAGTGGAAGCTTTGTAGATTGTGTAATTATGTGATAAGGCAAGCAATTAATCAGACTACATGGCTGCCATGGAAGTACTATATGATATGTGATTATGTGGGGACATAAATCACTACCCAGAATCCCTGGCAGCAGTGGAAGCTCAGTATACTGTGTGATATGTGAAAAGGCAGGTAATTACCCAGAATCCCACTCCTGGCATTCCTATAGTACTAGTCCTTATCATATGTCTACATGAGTTATAGGTGCAAAGAAAAGTGGACCAATTCTGGGGGTAAACCTACTGAACCATAGGGCACAAATAAAAATTGCTATGAATTTAAATGAGGTGGAAAATTATTGCCTCCTAATAATAAACCCCCGCTTACCTTGCTATGGCCAGAAAATCCTCATGGCCCCTATGAATTTTGCCCTTGTGCCTTGGTTCAAGAGATAACATTTTCAATCAGTCATGGATGTCATGCCCATGTAGGCAGACATGTCAGTTGCCAACAATTTTTTCAAACCGAAGCAGGCAATGTGCATGCACCTACTTAAAGGGATAGTAATACTTCATTTTAACTTTATTTTATTTTGTAGGCATTAAAAAAACATGAAAAATGATATAAGTCTTATCTCTGAAACCTTTATGGTTTGAGATATTCACAAACAAAGTATCCCCCCCCCTGTTCAACCAAATCAGAAGGGAGATGCCCAGGTAGACTGCAGAGAGGGACAATCTTCAATTAAGATAATGGAAAAAGCTGAAAAACTTGTCAAGGGGGGAAGGCTTTCATTGTTTTCATACAAAGAAAATTGTCCCCTTCTGTTATCTGTACTGTCTTACAACCATACTCACATCTGAGAAGAGATGGCTTACACTAGGTAAAAGGGGCGGGGAGGGGAACTTTGCTTGTGAATATCTCATAAACCATAAAGGTTTGAGAGATAAGACTTATATCATTCTTCATGTTTTTTTAATGCCTACAAAATAAAATAAAGTTAAAACGAAGTATTACTATCCCTTTAACCTTTTAAGGAACAGAGGGTTGTGCAATGGACTACCATGTGTAGTGAGCTGGGTTCTTGTGGTCCTCTTAACAACTGTCATGTCAGCCTCCATGAACACAACATACACAGCTGTTTGAAAATAATATGTCTTGAACAATGGCAAACAGGCAAAATTCATAAGGGACATTAGGAATTTCTGGCCTATGTAAGGTAAGTCTGTGTGTGTGATGGGTTTATTGTTAGGTGGCAGTTCTCCCTTAAATAATTAGGAATTTTTATTTGTCCATTATTGTTCCACATTTCTTTGTGAATATGGCCCATGATCTGTTATCCAATGAAAGACTTTAACCCTTTAAGGGCCTCAGAGGGTGTGAACCACATTGCTCTGGTCCTTAAAGGGTTAATAATTGTTACGTACAGTCTGCAACAAAAAAAAGCTGCCGTCCCACTATTTTTCCCTTCTCAAAATGGTTCTTTTTTTGCAAATCTTTTTCAGAGCTGATAGATACAAACCTTAGCTGGATACAAAACATAATATGAGGCAGAGTGACAGTGATCTATGGTTCAAGAAATGAAAGTAAAAGGTAATGCAATTTATACCTTTTCTATAGCAATTTATTTTCCTGAATTTTCCCATACTTTTTTTTTTTTTTTGCTTTAAAGGAACAGAAACATTTCATAATTAGTGTTAAATATCCTGTTGCCGACAGAACTTTGTCAACACATTCTGAACGGTTATCGAAACATATTGGTTCAGAATATAACAAATAACATACCTCCCAAGTGTCCCTCTGTAGGAGGGACAGACCCTCTTTGAGACCCAGTCCCTCCGTCCCTCTTTCCCACCCTGGTATCCCTGTGTTTAAGAGATCAGACTGTGTGGTGTGTATATGTGTATCACATTGCGCCACCTCAATAATACTCACATTAATGTTAGTTTAAACGTCACTGTATATGTTTATACATTAGTCTTTGTAAATAAAATAATGTGGTCTTACTCTATATCATTTATTAATTTACACAAACACGTGAGAATAGGTCATGAAATAACTTAAAAATTCTCTGTAATGCCCCACCCACCAGCCACGCCCACAAGCAACACCACCTAAAACAAATGTGTCCCTCTTTGGCCAACTGAAATGTTGGGAGGTATGAAATAACATTGAATTCAACTGAATGGGATTAAACAGCTGCATGCTGAATACATAAGTGACTGTTTCATTGTATTATTATATGTATATAGGATCGTAATCTATAGAATAATCAGCCCACAGGCATAAACTGCCTTGTACCGAACAATTCAGTTAAATCATAGGCAGTGGCATCTAACAAATTAGAAAAGTATACCACTAGCTATATATATATATATACATATATATATATAAAACAGCTCTGATTAATCTTCATAGTATTTTTGGCCATGGAGAGTGTTATTTCAATACTGTCAGTGTTGTAGTTCAAGAGTAATTGAATGATAAAGTATCCCCTTCCTGCCCTTTTTACCTAGTGTAAGCCGCCTCCCCTCAGATGTGGAATCTGGTCACTTGACCGGACAGATTGCAGCAATGGACAATCTTCTTACTGTGAGCATAAGGAAAACCCTGCCACCTTGACAGGTTTTTCAGTTTTTTCCTTATGCTCACTGAAGACTGTCTGTCTCTGCGATCCATCCGGACAGTCTTGCTGCTATGAGATGAGCAGTGTTACATCAATAAAAGGGGCGGGAGGGGGATACTTTATCATTCAATTACTCTTGAACTACAACTCTGACAGTATTGAAATATACTACCATCTAACTATATTGAATTTTAGGTACTAAATACTTTTGAATCTGGAAATTCCAGACATTGCACATTCGCAGTAAAGATCTTTTCCATTCAGGACCAATAATTGGCTTAGAGATTCACTGACAGCCAACAATCCAATTATTACTCAGGTCTGAGCAATATAGATTTCTTTAAGTTTTCAACAGTGGTACAAAAGACAGAATCCACTTACCTCTAAGATTATGAGGATTTTTTACTACTGACATAATTAGGTGACAGTCGTTTAGTTTTTTAATATTTACATTGTTTTACTTGGTACTAATAAAGTTTTGCGTTTTATTGAACAGAATGTAGAGACCTAATTAGCACTGTATTGAATGGGTCTAATACAGTATTGAATTGGTCTAATCACAGCATGGAGATTGAATATCACTTATCTTTTTCTATTCTCTGCTCTTTTCTTTGATAGTGGTTTTCGTGGTTTATAAGACCTGTAATACGATACTCATTGTCCACTATATATTACTGGTACTCTAAGGGTTAAGACAAGTGTAGTTTGTTTACTGAGAATTTAAAGTTGCCTATATCATCTATTAGTCATTTTCCTGTAAAATCAATAGTTTCTGAGAAATAGATCTTTATAGTTTGGTGGTGTGGCACTGTATGCTAATTCCCTGCTTAGTATGCTAATTTGTTCTGTTCCAGGCCAAACGTATTTCTCTCTGTGCTATTAGACACGCCCCCAATGAGTCGGCACTGCCTAGATTAATTCATAGCCCACTGTGTGGTAACATTGACCGAGCACACAAACTAATTAGCATAAAATGCCATACTGTGCCATCAACAAACAGGCTAATTTCAAATTTCAAACACATGACTAGAACAACATTTAGCTTTTACTTCTCTTTAAAATTAAGTAAATTTATCCTGGAGTGACGGGTACAATATAATCCTGTACATGCCAACAGCTATTATGAATCAATCCTGCTTGTATCTGTTACCCCAAATTAATCTCTGATAAGTACTGGATATCATTTCTTTAGAGGCATATATGATCATACCTGGGACCTTTTGAAACAGGCTGACCCGTGTTGGATACCCCTCTGGCACTCAAAGGGTTAGAATTAACCAAAAAAGCAATAGCAGGTCCAGATGGCACTGGTGTGTGCTGGTGCACATATCTGTGATCTGTGTATGTGGATATACAGAGGTTGGGTTGGTCAGGTGGACAAGCCACTATTACCTGCGGCTCTCCACTCATAGGCGCTTCTCCCTCTGCTTGTGTGACTGCCCTGCGATGACAACGTCTTCATGTTGTCGTCACTCTTCCTTCCAGCAATGTTAATAACAATTGGCTGGCTTGCGTTGTCACTCAGTTAGGCGGTAGGGTGACAGGGTGAGGGGGTCTCATGTTGACAATAGCGGTGTATGGGAGATTTTTGGCAGACATCCGGTCATACAGTCAGTGGCGTAACAAAAGGAGTCACAGGGGTCGCACCTGCGAGCTGGCCCTTCACTCCAGGGGCACGGCCACCCCCTGAGACCCCACCGCCTGGCGCCCGCAACATTCTGATACCTGATCTCCCTCCAGCACTCTAGTAATGCAGAGATGACATCAACTCCCAGCACTCTGCATTAAGAGAGGACCACATGGGAGCTCCATCCGCATAGAGGTCTGTGAGGAAGGAGGCACAGACCTCTCCTGACACGCCGCTGGACCACCAGGGAGGTAGGAGATTGGCAATGTGGGGGCAATGTGGAGATTGGAGGCAATGTGGTGGCAATGGGGAGATTGGAGGCAATGTGGTGGCAATGGGGAGATTGGGGCCAATGTGGCGATGGGGGGCAATGTGGTGGCAAGGTGGAGACAAGGGGCAGTGTGGTGGCAATGTGGAGATGGGGGGCAGTGTGGAGATTGGAGGCAATGTGGAGATGGGAGGCAGTGTGGTAGCAATGTGGAGATGGGGGCAATGTGGTGGCAATGTGGAGATTGAAGGCAATGTGGAGATGGGGGGCAGTGTGGTGGCAGTGTGGAGATTGGAGGCAATGTGGAGATGGGGGGCAGTGTGGTGGCAATGTGGAGATGGGGGGCAATGTGGTGGCAGTGTGGAGATTGAAGGCAATGTGGAGATGGGGGGCAGTGTGGTGGCAAGGTGGAGACAAGGGGCAGTGTGGTGGCAATGTGGAGATGGGGGGCAGTGTGGAGATTGGAGGCAATGTGGAGATGGGAGGCAGTGTGGTGGCAATGTGGAGATGGGGGGCAATGTGGTGGCAGTGTGGAGATTGAAGGCAATGTGGAGATGGGGGGCAGTGTGGTGGCAAGGTGGAGACAAGGGGCAGTGTGGTGGCAATGTGGAGATGGGGGGCAGTGTGGAGATTGGAGGCAATGTGGAGATGGGAGGCAGTGTGGTAGCAATGTGGAGATGGGGGCAATGTGGTGGCAATGTGGAGATTGAAAGCAATGTGGAGATGGGGGGCAGTGTGGAGGCAGTGTGGAGATGGGGGGCAGTGTGGTGGCAATGTGGAGATGGGGGGCAATGTGGTGGCAGTGTGGAGATTGGAGGCAATGTGGAGATGGGGGGCAATGTGGTAGCAATGTGGAGATTGGAGGCAATGTGGAGATGGGGGACAATGTGTTGGCAGTGTGGAGATTGGAGGCAATGTGGAGATGGGGGACAATGTGTTGGCAATGTGGAGAATGGAGGCAATGTGGAGATGGGGGGCAGTGTGGTGGCAATGTGGAGATGGGGGGCAATGTGGTGGCAGTGTGGAGATTGGAGCCAGTGTGGTGGCAATGTGGAGATGGGGGGCAATGTGGTGGCAATGTGGAGATTGGAGGCAATGGGGGCAATGTAGAGATGGCCAGTGGAGATGGCCAATGGGGGGGCTAATGTGGTTGAAGGGGGGCAATGTCTGGAGGGGAGCCATGGCAATTCTTGCACCAAGGCCCGGTGGCTTCTAGTTATGCCTCTGCATGCGGTAAACTATTTATTAAGTACTAGTGTAAAAGCCCGTTTACACGGGCCAAGGTCAGGGTAAAGTTAACCCTTTGAGCGCCAGAGGGTATGCAACGCATTGCTTTGCAATGCGTTGCGTACCCCTCTGGCACTCAAAGGGTTAAGTGACCGCTTCATGCGCAGTAGAGACTGCCCATATGCACACAGTCTCTACTGCGCATGATGGCTTCTGACAAACATCCTAGAGAATTATTATATAAGATTCTAAGCTTTACAAAATGAATTGATCTCAACAAATGATGGGTCTACCCGAAGATTTGTAGGTCTTATCAGGAGACCCTGGAGATACTGCTCTAAATCGGGAGTCTCCGGGTGAAACCCGGCAAGATCTCAGCTATATATGTGATTATTTATTGAAGGCCACAACCCATAATACCGTCTTCTGAAGTCTTTTTTAGGAAAGAAGTCATCTTTATTGGTAGGAGTCTGACTTACTGAAATCATGGAATTGTGTCTACCTCAATGGATGATATCTAGTACTAATTAAAGATTCGTTTTGGGGAACCAGTCGACACACAACTGATTCATAACAGTCGTTAGGATATTCTGCCCAGATTAACCCTTTCAGTGCCAGAGAGGTACTCAAGGCATTGCACTCAAAGGGTTAAGGTAAATGTGTGTGTCCGTTTGGGGATGAGGAAGGTAATATTAGGAGGTGTAAGTGTTCCTTTAATGCTATGGCCATCTTTTTCCCCCTGTTGTTTCAGTGTTTAGTCACTTGCTATATTGTAGAAACAAATATCTTCACAAATAGTTGGATTCAGTTACCCAGAATCCCCAGCTGCAGTCACATACATTTAAAATCTGGGACTGTCCTGGGAAATCCAGGACATGTGGTCACCCTACTTTTACATGTAAAATGCTTCCTTTAAACACCCTTGCATGCTAGAGACATCTTGCAAGCTCTGTGACTCAATGATTTGACCTCTCTAGCATCCAGTGGGTTAATCTGCTTTTTTTTAAGCCCCTACTTAGACTTTGAAACTAAGTGCAGCCCTTTGGGTAACCTGAGGGCCACATCTGTGCCAGTGGAGTAAATACGCTTGCCCATCAATGCTGTATGCCATGTAGTTAGAGAACAAGGATCGTTTTGTGATTTGTGTGACTGTCTTGACAAGTGTTTTTGGCCTGCAATTTCCATCATCCTCAATGAATGAAAACACACAGGGGAAAATGCAGTTTTGAAAAAGAGCCACTGGGGTATATGTACAGATCTGCCAGATCTGCTATCTATTCATCTATATATCTATCTCAAATCTATCTGTCTATCTATCTATCTATCTATCTATCTATCTATCTATCTATCTATCTATCTATATCATATCTAGCTATCTATTTATTGATCTCATATCTATCTACCTACCTACATACCTCCCAACATTTCAAATTTCCAAATAGGCACACTTGTGTTTTAGGGGGTGAGGCTGGTGTGCATGGCTGGTGGGTGGGACATTACTGAGAATTATTAGGCTATTTCATGACCTATTGACACCTCTTTGTGTAACCTAATAAATGACTTATAACAAGACCAAAGTATTTTATTTACACAGACTAATTTATAAACACATATACTGATGTTACACAAACAATAATGTGAGTTTTATTGCTGTAGAGCAGTATACACACACCAGACAATCTGATTTCCTAAAAAGAGGGATACCCTATTCAGTCAGTCCCGGATGTCATCTCCATGGAGGAGGACATGACGGTTACGGATGGTTTTTTTTTCAGACTGAAGCAGATAGTGTGAATGACCCTACTCAACCCTTTAAGGATGAGAGGGATGAGGAAAGCATTGCAAAGCAATGCGTTGCACACCCCTCTGGTCCTTAAAGGGTTAAGATTACAGTGTGGATGGATAAGATTTTGAGGTCCTGTAGTCCTGCTATTTCCTGTCATGGCCGCCTCCGTACACCTGACATTCAGGAAAGATTAAAGATGTTAACTCTTGGACAAAGGCAAAAGTGCAAAATTCATAGGGGCCATTAAGATTTTTTTGCTACAGTAAGGTAAGTGGAGAGATAGAAATAGGCAGATTTAGTTCTCCTTTAAATAGAGCTTTTAACTCCTACAGAGGTCTCCATTCCATTGCTTTGCAATGTATCAAACACCCCTCTAGAATTCAAGGGGCTAAAATCCCCTTTTAAGTGAATGAAAAAAGTTGGAATTTGTACTTGTCCTCCATTGGGGTGGTTGGTACTATACCTCCCAAGTGTCCCTCTTTAGGAGGGACAGTCCCTCTTTCAGACCCAAATCCATTGATCCCTCTTTCCCCGCGCTGTCCTTATTTTTAGGAGATCAGACTGTGTGGTGTGTATAGAAGTATATCACCCTGGTGCCCCTGTGTTTAGGAGATCAGACTGAGTGATGTGTATATAAGCGTATCACCCTGGTGTCCCTGTGTTTAGGAGATCAGACTGTGTGGTGTATATAAGTGTATCACCCTAGTGTCCCTGTGTTTAGGAGATCAGACTGTGTGGTGTGTATAGAAGTGTATCACCCTGGTGTCCCTGTGTTTAGGAGATCAGACTGTGTGGTGTGTATAGAAGTGTATCACCCTGGTGTCCCTGTGTTTAGGAGATCAGACTGTGTGGTGTGTGTATAGAAGTATATCACCCTGGTGTCCTTGTGTTTAGGAGATCAGACTGTGTGGTGTGTGTATAAGTGTATCACCCTGGTGTCCCTGTGTTTAGGAGATCAGACTGTGTGGTGTGTATAGAAGTATATCACCCTGGTATCCCTGTGTTTAGGAGATCAGACTGTGTGGTGTGTATATAAGTATATCACCCTGGTATCCCTGTGTTTAGGAGATCAGACTGTGTGGTGTGTATAGAAGTGTATCACCCTGGTGCCCCTGTGTTTAGGAGATCAGACAGTGTGGTGTGTATATAAGTGTATCACCCTGGTGTCCTTGTGTTTAGGAGATCAGACTGTGTGGTGTGTATAGAAGTGTATCACTCTGGTGTCCCTGTGTTTAGGAGATCAGACTGTGTGGTGTGTATAGAAGTGTATCACCCTGGTGTCCCTGTGTTTAGGAGATCAGACTGTGTGGTGTGTATATAGAAGTGTATCACCCTGGTGTCCCTGTGTTTAGGAGATCAGACTGTGTGGTGTGTGTATATAAGTGTATCACCCTGGTGTCCCTGTGTTTAGGAGATCAGACTGTGTGGTGTGTATAGAAGTATATCACCCTGGTATCCCTGTGTTTAGGAGATCAGACTGTGTGGTGTGTATATAAGTATATCACCCTGGTATCCCTGTGTTTAGGAGATCAGACTGTGTGGTGTGTATATAAGTATATCACCCTGGTGCCCCTGTGTTTAGGAGATCAGACTGTGTGGTGTGTATATAGGCGTATCACCCTGGTGTACCTGTGTTTAGGAGATCAGACTGTGTGGTGTGTATAGAAGTGTATCACCCTGGTGTCCCTTTGTTTAGGAGATCAGACTGTGTGGTGTGTATAGAAGTGTATCACACTGGTGTCCTTGTGTTTAGGAGATCAGACTGTGTGGTGTGTATAGAAGTGTATCACCCTGGTATCCCTGTGTTTAGGAGACCAGACTGTGTGGTGTGTATATAAGTGTATCACCCTGGTGTCCCTGTGTTTAGGAGATCAGACTGTGTGGTGTGTATAGAAGTGTATCACCCTGGTGTCCCTGTGTTTAGGAGATCAGATTGTGTGGTGTGTATACAAGTGTAACACATTCCTCCACAACAATACAACTCACATTAATGTTTGTATAAACTTCAGTATATGTGTTTATAAATGGTATGAATAAAATACTTTAGTGTTTATCTAAGTAATTTATTCAGTTACACAAAGAGGTGTCAATAGATCATAAAATAACCTAAACATTCTGGGTAATTCCCTCCTTGGCCATTTGAAATGATGTGAGGTATGCGATACAGAATTGATCCTCTGTTCTCTTGCAGATAAGGCCCAGTCTCTCAATACAAAAATATGTCACTTCACGTTTACAGAGGAAATGACCCTCTAACACCCACGTGTTCCTAACACTATTATTAGAAATGTTTCCACTGAAATACACCTCTCATTTCCTGGGTACACAAATTAGGAAGTAATAGAATGCTACCTTGAACAGAACCAGTGTAACAGCTTATAAACATGTGCTACATCGACGTGGGAGGGAAAACGTGAATCAAAAATATTAACCTGTTATATGCTGCTCTTTTGTAAATTAACCCTTGCACATGACTCTGGTTGTTAGCCCTTTGAATGCCAGAGAGGTGCAATGCGTGTTGCATATCTCTGGCATTCAGGGGTTAAAGGGACACCTAAAAACACTGATGGGGATTTTAATAGGACTTTCAAGATCACCCGTATGTTTTATACGCCATTGTTTAGAAAGAAAACAGTTTTGGAGTTATTTTAATGTATAAATTAAGACTTCCTTTAAATTTCCTCCCCCCACTCTCTGACACTACACAGCAATGCAATTTCCACCGCTCCTAGCACTGGCGCTCTATATTATCCCTAAATTACCTTCCCCACTCACTGACACTGCTCAGCAATCCATTACACACCTCTCCTAGCACTGACTTCCTGTCTTCTCCATACACTAATTCCCCACTCACTGACACTGCTCAGCAATGCATTGCCACCTCCCCTAGCACTGACTTCCTGTCTTTATCCCTACATTACCTCCCCCACTCACTGACACTGCTCAGCAATGCATTGCCACCTCCCCTAGCACTGACTTCCTGTCTTTATCCCTACATTAGCTCCCCCACTCACTGACACTTCTCAGCAATGCATTGCCCTCCTCTCCTAGCACTGACTTCCTGTTTTATCCCTACTTTACCTCCACCACTCACTGACACTGCTCAGCAATGCACTGCTCACCCCTCCTAGCACTTACTTCCTGTCTCATCCCTACAATGCCTCTCCACTCACTGACACTGCTCTGCAATGCATTGCCCTCCACTCCTAGCACTGACTTCCTGCCTTATCCCTACAATACTCCCCCACACACAGACACTGCTCTGCAATGCATTGCCCTCCTCTCCTAGCACTGACTTCCTGTCTTATCCCTACATTATCTCCCCCACTCGCCCCCACTTGCCAACATTTCTGAGGCACAGCACTGTGTTTCTGCTGCCATATTTGATGCCATCCATTTGGTGGCTAGTGTTTCCACCATGTCTGTGGTTGCCAGACAGGTTCTTTGGCTCAAGATCTGGTCTGCTGACATTGCTTCCAAGAAAGCATTGCTCTCCTTACCTTTTCAAGGTACTTCTTTGCTTGGGCCAGATCTTAATGATCTGATCAGTGAGGCCACAGGGGGTAAGAGTACCCTTCCACCTATGGTCCCCAGGAGGAAAATGCCACTTAAGCGTAATCGGTATTTTTGTTCCTTTCAGACTGAGGCACGTCCGGCAAACCAGATGGTTCCCTCAGCTCTGAGTGCCTCCTCTAACCGCAATGGAAGCCCAAGGTCTCTTCCAAGACCAAGGCTTCCAACCCTTCGTCGGCATGACTCACCTTACCCAGGTCCCCACTCCGCTGTGGATGGTCATCTGCGTCACTAACACAGCATCTGGGAGGATTCAGTGCAGACCGGTGGGTTTTACAGGTGGTGACGGAAGGGTACAGGATCCCTTTTGTCTCTCTTCCTCCCTTTCACTTCTTTCCTTCTCATATGCCTCAGGGCGTGGAGAAACTCCGGCTGTTCAATGGCGCTATTCTAGCTCTTCTGGACAAGGATGTTCTAGAGCCGGTTCCAGTTCAGGACAAGGGTATGGGTTTTTACTTGAACCTCTTTGTGGTCTCCAAAAAGGACGACGGTTGTCACCCCATTCTGGATTTGAAGGATCTCAATTCCTTTGTGATCCTGACTCATTATCACCAGGAGTCTCTACAGCTGGTGATTGCTGCTCTGTCCCCGGGGGAACTCCTTGCATATCTGGATCTTCAGGACGCGTATTTACACATCTCCATTCATCCAGAAAGCCATCAGGATCTCAGATTTGCCTGCGACTTGGGGATTTTCAGTTTTCAGCTCTTCCTTTTGGTCTGACTACAGCTCCTCAAGTTTTCAATCGTGTCCTGGGAGCCTTAGTGTCCGTCCTCCACTGGGACGGCATCAGAGTTACTCCATACATGGTCAACCTGCTTCTGAAAGCCCCCTCTGCAGAACTTCTTCATCAGCAGGTTCAGCTATGCATTCACACTCTCATCCATCACGGGTGGATCATCAACTTGGAGAAGTCAGATCTTGTCCCAACCCAGTGGCTGGTCTTCCTGGGCCTTCCCTTCAACACTCAGAAGAGCATGGTGTTTGTCACGGATGAGGTAGCTCACCAGATCGCCCAAAGGGTTTCTGCGGTTCTGGCTCAAAATCCAGTTCCAGCCATGAAGCTGTCCTCTTTAGTGGGAAATTCATCTCCACCATAGAAGCAGTCCCATTTGCCATGGTGCACACCAGGGAACTCCAGAGGTTTGTGATTCAGGTTTGCAGGGGTCAGACGGACCTCCTGAAGATGTCAGTGTCCCTCCCTCTTCATGTGGAACTGAGTTTGTCATGGTGGCTCGACCTCTCCAATCTGCTGAAAGGCAAGTCCTTCCTTGTATCCTTTTGGACCACGGTGACGACAGATGCCAGCCTCCCCTGCTGGGGAGTAGTCCTGGGTCACCTGAGTGCTCAGGGTGGGTGGTCTCCAGAGGAATCTCTCCTTCCCATCAACGTGTTGGATATTTCATGCCCTTCGACACTGGACATCTCAGCTGGAAGACTGTCCAGTCCGGGTACAATGTCAATGGCGTACTTCCTCCGTCGACACACAGTGGACAGAGGAGAGTGGGAACTGCACCCAGAGGTGTTCTTCCTTACATCGACCTGATGGCGACAAGACACAACAGGAAGGTTCTGAGGTTCTGCTTTTGGTGGAGGGACCCTCTAGCTCTGGTGGTGGATGCAATGTCCATTGAGTAGATTTCTTTTATTCAGCAAAGATTAACTGGAATAGATGATAGAAGATGTTTTAGCAGATGAAGAGTTAATTTAGCATGATATTCTCTTGTTATGGGAACAGCATGATGGTTAGCTATCAAATACTTTTCTTAGTATGTCAGGCAGTATAGTGTTATAGCTGTTGCTGTCTCTGCCCTTCTTGCTCTTAGGCCTAATGACCAGAGATTTTATACTGTATAAAGCACATTGTCATCAACTCATATGAACAGAAGCCATTGCCCATGTTCAGACATGGATTAGAACAGATGTTACGCAATGAAGTCACTACTATGCTGGGATACGCTAATGCTGTGGCAAGGCACCTATAATTAACCTAACTTTGAGAGCATGGTTAATATTATTGCTGACAGTACAATTGATCATAATTAATATAATTTCTTTTAGATTTAACATGCCCCCCTTTTTATGGTTTTAAACCCATAAATCTAGTTCCGTTGTTATTTATTTGTGGCATATTTAAACGTATATCTGAGACATTGTATAGATTAATCTCTTAACTGAGTTGATCTTCAATTATCTTTCTACTCATTATTTATATATAATAAAACTTTAAAGGGGAAGTCCTGAGGAGGCGTGCCGCACATACAGGGTGCCGCACATTGCGGAAGTGGCCGTTTCCAAGACTTTATATCTCCAGTGTCGAGTTACTAAAAATAAAAATAAAAACAACGCTAACATTACTTTTTAACATACAGCCTTTGCTCAAGTTATTTTTTTAAGTGAATGTTCCCCTTTAACATAGAAATTACCAACAATGAATCTTACCAAACAATCTTAAATAGTTTTCCAATTCGACACACCAAGAATTACTTATATATCTTACTACTTGTGTAAAAGCCCGTGTACACGGGCCAAGGTCCGGGTAGTGTTAACCCTTTGAGTGCAGAGGGGTACGCAACGGATTGCTTTGCAATGCGTTGTGTGCCTTTCTGGCACTCAAAGGGTTAAGCGCTGGCTTCATGTGCAGTAGAGACTGCCCGAATGCGCGCAGTCTCTACTGCACATGATGGCTTCTGACAAACATCCTAGCGAATTATTATATAGGATATAACTTTTATTTCACTTCTCCAAAGGAAATCAATATAAATAGATTTAACACTGGTAACATAGTAACATAGTAATAGTAATTTAGGTTGAAAAAAGACTTGCGTCCATCTAGTTCAACCCTTTTCTATTTCTGTTTACCATTGTTGATCCAAAAGAAGGCAAAAAAACCCCTCAATATAGCAATTTCAAATTCTGCCTTGAATGGGGGGAAAAAATTCCTTTTTGATTCCAAATGGCAATCAGATTTCTCCCTGGATTAGCAAGCCATAACTAAATATTAATTCCAATACTACCAGTATCCAGACCCCTTTTAAAGGCATCTAATGTATTCGATAGCACCACCTACTCAGGCAGTGAATTCCATAACTTTATTGTCTTTACTGTAAAGAAACCCTTCCGCTGTTGTAGATTAAATCTCCTTTCCTCAAGTCTAAGTGGGTGGCCCCTTGTCCTGTGTACTGTTCTGTTAATGAATAGGTCTTTGGAGAGCCCTTTGTATGGGCCCTGAACATATTTATATAGTGTTATCATATCCCCTCTAAGACGCCGTTTCTCTACTGTGTACAAGTTTAACTTTTCTAGCCTTTCTTCATAACTAAAACTTTCCATTCCCCTTACTAGTTTTGTAGCCCTCCTCTGCACTCTTTCTAGTTCCATAATGTCCTTTTTCAGAAAGGGCGCCCAGAATTGAACAGCATATTCTAGGTGGGGTCTTACCATGGACCTGTAAAGAGGCATAATAATATCTTCCTCCCTTAAGTCAATACCCCTTTTAATACATGCCAATATCTTATTGGCCTTCGCAGCTGCCAGCTGACACTGCATGCTACTGCTAAGTCTATTGTCTACCATAACTCCCAAATCCTTTTCATTAGTAGATTTCCCCAGAGAAACACCATTTAAACTATATGTTGCATTTTTATTATTATACCCAAAATGCATAACTTTACACTTGTCTATATTGAATCTCATTTGCCGTTTGCCTGCCCAGTTACTCAATTTGTCCAAATCCTCTTGTAATGAAGACACATCCAGTTCAGACTTTATTACCTTACTTAATTTTGTGTCATCGGCAAACACTGATACATGGCTCCCTATGCCCTCTGGGAGGTCATTAATAAACAAATTAAAAAGAAGAGGACCCAGGACAGATCCCTGAGGTACTCCACTTATCACGTTTATCCAACTGGTGATTAGTGATAGGGCAGATGTTCCAGAGTCAAGGAGCAGCCAGTGAAAAAGATTGTAGCAAAGAAATGGCTCGAGTTGTGTAGGGAGAGGACAGGAAGAATCCTTGAGAATAGAAATATAGTACCACAAAATGGGTAAAAAAGATAGATACTCACTGGAAATTTACTGGTGCAGAAAATGAAGTATTCTTTTATTGCATATTTATTTGGGGTGAAACACTGATATAAATATGCACCAATACATTTCCTATGTGTGCCTCTCTTCTCAGCTTATCTATCTATCTGTCTGTCTCACTAGCTAGTCTGTCTGTCTGTCTGACAATCTATTTATCTATCGTTATGTTTAAATATTTTTTTCTCACGCTAGTTGCCTTGTAACCTCAATAACCATATTTTGTTTCCAGAATTAGGTAGCGTTTTATTAAAAATTACGTTTTAGTTTCATAGTTTGAGTAAAACATTGCAGGTCCGTCCTACACTATGTATTCACTCTTATGTCATGTACACGTACTTCTTTCTTTTATCTGCATCAAGAGAAATTCCATAGTTGTAAACCAGGGTGATCACATTTCCATTCTGCCATCCAGGGACACTGCAGAGAGAACAGCGCACCACAGAGTTCTCAGCACTAGAGGGAGAACTGCCCATTGAGTGTTGAGACTGAAAGCCATGCCTGTAGTGGACTACAAGATAATGTACATTAGGTCCAAACCCTTAGATTATCTTTACACTACAACAACATTCTAACTTGCATCTTCTGTTTGATGTCAGGTTCAATGCTCTAGTACAATGGTTCTCAACCTCTTTTTGTTCAAGGTCCCTTAACACGCAGTCTGGTAGTTTCAGGGCACACGTAACACTTTATAGGTCATTTGACAAGCACTTAATGGATGATAAAAATGCATAAATATATGGTTCTTATTAGGTCTCACAATCAGGATAATTTAAAATAAACAGACCATGCAGAAACATTTCCAGAAACAGACATTTGAAACTCAGTATTCACATTTTATCAAAGTCTTTATAGAAAATATGGGGCACCCCGAGTGGATACCCGTGGCACACCAAAGTGCCACGGCACCCTGGTTGAGAATCACTGCTCTAGCATTTAGTGTCCTGTCTGGAAGCCATTTTCTTGTAGCCCAGAAGAGGCATAACATACTGTCACAGTAGGCAATGGGTATTTCTTTGTATACTTTGTATTGTCCCAAAAGGGGCCTGCCTGGGACAAGGGACATCTGGGACACGTGGTCACACTATTGTAAACAGAATAAGTATAGCTGGGAACATTTAAATGAGCTGGACCTGATATCTATGCAATATGAACCTTAAATCTCTTAAGAATATACATTCTAGTTTACATCTCCCTGCTTGCTGTAACCAAGAGATTAGGTCAAGGAACCTCCAGTATGCTATAACTTAGAGATCTCACTGCTGGAACACACACAAAACAAGCAGGACTTCTCCCTTTGCTTTCTGGTATACGTATCACCAATTCAGAGACTGAAGAAGCAGTCACTAGGTGTAGATCATGTAGTAGGGAACACTGAACTCTCTCACCCTGAGAATTTGGCCCTTCACTCTGAGATTTGGGCCAAAACCCTGAGTCTCAAGATCAAACCCTAAGAGTTTCCAGGTATGAGAATAAGCTAGAAAATGCGGAGGTTGGTCTCAAATCCTTCAGGGTAATCCTTCGGCGTGTGCAGCCGTCTCTACTGCACATGACGGCTTCTGACAAACATCCTTAGTGAATTATAATATAGGATGTGTGTGTGTGTATCTATATGAAATGTTATATATATAATGTGTGTATTTATATGAAATTTCCTGGTGTCCTGGTATGAGTGTCCCGTCTTATATATCATAGATATATTGCTGTCATATATACGTTTTTTTCCCCCCCAGGAATAATTTATTTATATTCTCTTTTGTCTGCAGTTAATGAAATTATCAGGAAGGAGTTTTCTGGCCTGCCTGCCCGAAATCAAACATAGAAGACCGGATCTTTTCAACATCTTTCACTGAATGCTTCCAAACTCTGACCTCTCAAATCCTTCGGAGCTTGTCCCTGCCACCTTCTGTTTCCTGTCTGGCTGTTGGAAGCTGCAGATTCACCGCAAGAAACAATATATTGGCAAACAGTTCACTTGGGTGGCTTAGTGGCTAATCCCATTGCTTCTATAAACATCAAAGGGCCTCATCTTCCTTTCATTTGTAAGACTTATTGTTCTGTCATAAATGTATAATGAAAAGGGCAATGAACAGAGGTGAACTGTGTGAGAATTGTAGAGTTTGATGGAGAGGGAAATATATATAATTTTCATGTATCAATTCCTGCTCTTTGAAAAAGAGAAATGTTCTTGATGTAGAGTTGTTCAAACTGAGGCCCTACATCTGCTGATGACAGTTCCTATTATCCCCAGGTAGCTGCCCTTTAGCTGTTGTAGACTACAATTTACATTATTTCCATCCAGCTGGGCTCTGGCGCTCAGCTTGCCTTCCCAGATATCTAGAACATATGAGGTCAAAAGCAATCGTCTCGTTCCACTGTGATGACTTAGGAAGCAGAAGTCATGTGCGGCAAAACCCCATACAAATTTAGTTCACAACTTTCAGAAAGATAAACGAACACATGTCAGTTGTATCGGTCTTAAAGGAATGCAACCAATTCCTAAAAATAGCCCCCCCCCCCCTTTAACATTAATATGGGCAAATGTTAACAGTCACTATGAATCAGTGAATTGGTTCTCAAAACCTGAGCATGAATTGCTACTTGACGTTGTGTAACGAGAGGTGGACAGTACTCTTTTGCTTGGCCCCAAGAGCACAATCTCCTCACCTTGAAGGAAACCAGGCAGCTGATATATTAACAGCCTGAATCCATTCAAACACTTGTGTATCAAGCCAAAAATATAACCAGAAATCCCAAAGCTTATACATTTCTGTGCCCTGTGATTTTGTTGGACATTTGCTAGAATGCCTGGAACAGGTCTTCTGCTGTTTGCTACTAATGCCTTAACAGGCCCTTTCCTAATGCCTGAGTCATTCAGTTGTGTTGGGCAAACATCTGGGTAGACACAGGATCCTGCTTCTAACCTAAAGCCTTATGACTTATCTAATATATCAGTAAAAGAGAGAATCAGATCGGTATATTTTAGTTTCTTAAGATGCAAATTATACATAAATATATATATATACATTTCTATTGCCTTTTGTATAGATAATTTGTGCCGTTTAAAGCAGGGATCCCCATGTTTTTTGAATTGTCAACCGTCAAAATATGGATATTTTCATACAGATATAAAACTAGTTCTACGTTCACCCATATGTGTTACTGCATGCGGCGGCAGCCCTTTGCTCTCCACCTATTAGCAACTGCAACTCCCACGATGATGAGATTCGTAGACTGCACGTGCTGGCGAGCCAATGGCTTTCTAGCTCTGTATTATTACAATCCTTTTTTTTTCATACAATGCTTTCTTTTTTGTTTCAAATGTGTCTACTTATCCATTCCTTATAAGACCACCTACGGTGAAATATCCTTTTTGAGGATCTCTGCTTTAACCCTTACAAGATCAGAGGAGTGTGCAAAGCAATGATTTGCACACTCTCTGCTCCTTAAAGGGATAGACCGAGCTGTAAGAAAAGATTGATGGCTAATGTAAATATTCAATGCAGAGTACGTTTATTTATTGTGTCTAATCAAATGTTTAGAATGGTATAAATTTAACTAATTTGCTTTTATTTTTTTTTTATAAATATATATATATAACTAACTTTGTATATTTCTGTTGTGTATAATGCTATAATTGAGAGGTGAAATGTTTTCAGAGAGTTTATTGTTGATGGACCTGTAAGAGGTACCAGGCAAGGACCTCTCAGCACAATCATTGTAATGCTCTGTCAGTGGGGATTTCAAAAGGGACATGAGAAGCTCCTTATAATAACATCCCATTTACCTTAATCCGGACAGGAAATCCTATGAATCAGTTCTGCATGGATTGGTTTGACAGAATTAATCGTTAATTAAAAAAATATATATATATTGTAGGATTTACCCCACTGTGTTTTAGTCTAAAGTTAATACAGCACAAACCTGAATTATTTTGATGCAGTATCACAGTGGACGGAAATCGTACAGTGGTGCTGCTGATACGCCAACTGACCAGAGCTGTCCATGGGATGATGTAGCAAGAGCAGCACTGTGCAGTTTCAGTCTACTGTGATACTGCACCTCAAAAAATTCAAGTTTGAGCTGTAATAACTTTTGAACAAAACACCTTTCAGTAGAGGGAATGCCCTTGTTTTATTGGGTGGGATAAACCCTACAACATATTTTATTTTACATTTTAAGTATCACTATCCCTTTAATTGCAATCACATTGCAAGTCCATGCAGGCAGACATAAATGCTTGTTACAGGACTCCAGGACCTGAAACTGAAGTTTCTCTTCCTTTCTAAGAAGCCTTAATTGGGAGTTTGGTGTCTTTGAGACATGTCTGCCTCTGATAATTAACAATTCATTTTGAATTTTGCAAACTTTATTCATAGCAGACATTATATATTTCTCCCAAGATTAAGGTAAGTGGTGGGTTCTTATGAGTAGGTGTTCGTGTTCCCGTAAATGCAAGAGGGTGCTTTCTGGTTGGGAATGGGTTGAATAATTTTCTGAAGCAGTCTTGTCTAGTTTGTATTAAAGTCCTTTAACCCTCTGAGTGCCAGATTTGTGTGCAACGCATTGTTTTGCAATGCCTTGCACACCCATCTGGCACTCAAAGGGTTAATGTGGCCTCAAGTTTAAAAAAAAAAAAAAGTGTATGTTTTTAATATACATCAAAATTGTGTTTATGTTACATTAGCCAATGTGCTAGCAAATCCTTAGTTTTAAAGATATTTAGGCTTATATTCTGGAATCCAAAAAAGTGCAAATCTATGGCAAAACCATCCAAACATTTGGTGACACGCTTCCTCTTTCTGCCCAACTTGGCTTGCAAAGTAACTAATTTGCATACAGTGCCAAGCAGAGAGAGAAACTAACTTCAAGGGAGCGGGGAATGAAAAGAAAACATGAAATGTCTTTAAAACTGAGCATTAGATAGCATTTCTGCAAATGTAAGGTGCAGATAGCTTTTAATGTAGATTACAAATATGTTAACATTTTTGGGTAAAAGGTCCAGTTTCAGATCTCAGATGCCATCCGCTATACTAAAGAGGCAGATTACAAGGAAACACACAAAATGCAATGTTGATAAGTTATGGATTTTTTGAGCCAGATTAATGACATTTTAAGAGGTATTAAAATGATGTCCTAATGAAGAGTACAATCTTGTTTCCTGTAGTAGCAAATTGAAGTCATAGCGAAGGGCTGTAGAACAGGATGCTTTAATCCTTGTCCCGTAGCAACGGTAGCCATTTTGCCTATCTAGATCAAAGATGGGCAGGCTGAGGCCTTCCAGCAGTTGTTGACTATAATTCCCATGGAAATGCACTCATTGTAACAATGTATCAAGAGCCGGGTGCATATCGGAGAACCAAAGATACATACATTTAATTGCAGTGTAGACAGCACTCATGGGAACCTTTATGAAGTGAAGCACAAGTTGTTTTATTGATTCAAGGTTTCGGCCACGGATTATGGCCTTTATCAAAAGAAAACGTGTGGCCGAAACGTTGAATATATAAAATATATTATTCTTGGACACACACATATAAACAGTTTAAACACGATTAAATTTGCCCTTTTCTGTACATATTAGCTGTCCATAGTCCTAATTATTGTGTCTGCCAGTGTTGCACATTTTAGCCTTAAAATCTGGACAGTCAGTTGTGGGATCGCCAGTTGTTCAATTCCCATCATCCCACTACGTTATTGACTAGTTGGAGGGATGTTGTTGTCCCCAGCAAGTCCTATAAATGACAACCATTACCTTAAACCATCCCATACATTGCTTAGCTTCCGGCCATTCTTTTATATAGAGCATTGTTCACTGACAAAGCATTATGGGTAATGTTTACTATGTTGTGAGATACCTTCTGGCCTATTCAACTGAATGAGAAAGTGTTTATGGTAGAGCTTCTTTGCATCTTAAAGGATCAGTGAATGTAATGTAAGGCTTTTTCCACACCCAGCACTGGCAGTTGCTTTATGCAAAAGTTATAGGCACTCAAACTGTAACAAGGTGACGGAGCTGTTACTATCAGATTCTATGGAGAACTGTAGCCAGTGGCTCACTTCTCCCATCACATCTGGATTTCCCAATAGGCAGAGTAGGCAGCTGTCTAGAGCTCGAAATTTTGAGGAGCGCATCAGCTGTACTGGCTACCCCCATATTTTGAATTGTGTGTGTGGCCATAACAAGCTCATTGTACCTGCAGCATTTTACATACCCCTTTACAGGCTACTATGTAACCCCTTCTAAGCTGCAGAGCTCTCCAATGCATTGAAGAGCAATGTATTGGTGACTGGGGGTGTGGTCATGGGTGGAGCAAAGGAAGCCTAGAGTGCATTGCCTAGGGGTGTCAGGGAGGTAAATATGGCACTGTCTCCCATTGAATGTAATAGAATAACTGCCTGGACGCCACATGGCACTATTAATTTAAACAACAACAGTTTAAACTGTAGTAACTTTGGAATGAAGCACCTCCCAATAGTAGGAATGCACTTATTTTACGCGCAAGAAAAAGCCCTACAACATATGTTTTGTATTCATGCAGGGTGGCTTAAAACTGTCTCTGTGCAATATTACGTCTTTAGCCATAAAATTAATGTTCACCCCACTAAAATGTTGCATAATCTATACTGTATTTTAACAGAAATGCTACAAATTGCTTTGTTTTACAGATATTTCATAGTTTCTTTTTATCCCCCATCCCTTTGTGGCTATCTCAGTCCCACCTGTGCCTTGCCCTGTAGGTAAATTAACATGTTTACATACAATACCAGGCAGAGACAGGAAATGACATCGCTACAAGGGGCAGGAAATCAAAATGAATGATAAGCGTTGACCTGTCACCTTGAATTCTCTTTAGATATTTAAAAACTACAATCAAAACTGCCTAGGTGTCATGTTAACTAAAAGTCCAGCAGATGTATAGTTTAGGAAATATTCACGCTTTTCTGGGAAAAGTGAAAGAGAAAGTCTCCTGACACTGCATATGGAATGACATTAGCATATGAAACAGTACTGAAAAGGCTTAATTGGCATAGTAAACCACACCATACGGGTACCACAATTGGCATACATTAGAATATGGTACAAGTATGAATATCTCTTTATCTGTACTTTTTGCTAAAATGGCACATAGGCAGTTTGTTACACCTTTGAGTGCCAGAGGGGTACGCAACATATTGCTTTACGTTAATATTGTAAACATTAAAAATATAAAGTCAATGATGTGCACATTGTCTCTCAGACATGTATAGTTTGAGAGATATAAGCTGCTAAAGTTTCCCCCCTCCTGCCCATTTCACTGATGTCAGCCTCTAGCTGACAGCAGGAGATTCGGTTGCACAACCCAACGGCGGCTCTTCAGAAGAGCCGAAATAGCGATATCTAAAAATAAATAACTTAACTGGAACGGTCTACAAAGTGTGCTTGCAAACCAGGCACACTTTGTAGACCGTTCCAATTAAGCATTTCTTTTTAGATAGCGCTATTTCAGGTCTGCTGAAGAGCCGCCGTTAGGTTGTGCAACCGAATCTCCTGCTGTCAGTTAGAGGCTGACTTCAGTGAAATGGGCAGGAGGGGGGAAACTTTAGCAGCTTATATCTCTCAAACTATACATGTCTGAGAGACAATGTGCACATCATTGACTTTATATTTTTAATGCCTACAATATTTAAGTTTCTTAACAGCAGGCATTACTATCACTTTAAACACATGATGCCTACTCCATTTTTTTCTCTGTGGCCATTTTAGTGCCCAACGCATTTTGAAGCAATGTGGGATGTACTACTTCATCACTGCTGATTTACAGGAAATCTGTAATTAAGACTGACTGCCCGTGAGATACAAATTGCATTGCATCACAATATGTTGCACACGCCTCTGGCACTGAAAGGGTGAATACTAACCTCTGCAGTTAATAATCAACCATCTGCCAAAGGCTACCGCCATAGACTGCAATGCTCAGGAAATGGCCTAGTTTAGTCGCAAATCAGTACTAACAGAGATAATCTCACACAGCGTTATTTAACCCATTCACTGCCAAACCCATTATGTAATGTACGGCACATCCTCTTCATAAAGATGGGATCTGGAACCATAATTCACTGTTTTAGCCTGGGCCACTTCCACCGGGTGGCAATTCCATGTATTGCCCATGTAACTTTTTTTTTTTACATTTTCTCTTATTATTTCATCCTCTAAAGCCAACTGTATAACTGAGGACAAAAACACTCCCAGGTTTCCACTAATTTAAATCACCTCTTATGGCACTCAGAGTTACATTCATAGTTACATAGTAGTTTAGGTTTAAAAAAGACTTGCGTCCTTCAAGTTCAACCCTTTTCCTATTCTTGTTTACCGCTGTTGATCCAAAAGAAGTTCTTTTAAACCTTTGAGTGTATGAAGCCTCAGGGGATTTTTGTTTGTCACAAGTCTTTTTTTGTTGGTTGGATTAACCCTTTAAATACCAAAGGGATGTTCAAAGCATTGCTTTGCAATGTGTTACACACCCCTCTCATCCTTAAATGGGTAAGACTGCTGATTGCACCCAGTAATAGCCACCCCTTTCTTCACTTCCATAAATGATTGCATGGCCTCTTGACATCGATGACGTATCGCCCATGATGCCTAATGTGTTTACCTAGTAATAGATAAGAGGTAGTTTGTTCACGCTTTTGCCTGGAAGAAAGCCATATTTGCACATGAGGAAATGCCGTCTTTCCTCGGTAATCTAAATGTTTACCGCTCAGTGCCTTCCTGTCATTGTACCAAAGAATCCCAGTTCATTTTGTGTTGCAGTGTTATGCCATTAAAATGCCCCTGGAATGCTGAAGCTTAGCAAAGGTTAGTTGCTGTTTAGGCACATATTCCTCTTGCACTCAGCCACCGCTTAATCCCTTGGATGCTTGAGACATCTAAATTGTAAAGCAATATGTAAGTAACCTCTCTCGAATCCAAGGCCTTAAAAGGAACACTTACACCTTCTAATAATAAAACCCCCACCTATAACTATGTGCATGAACCAATTATCCAAAATTAATATTGAATCGGTACTGGATATCACGTCCATGGAGGCAGACATGATTCTTTTGTTGCTGTGTTCCAGGACTCAAAAGGCTTACCGTTACGGAAATCTCTTTGGAAAGCCTTTAGTGGGTTCCTGCATGAAAGAATCATGTCTGTCTCAATGAACTAATGGAATATTAATTTAGTGGAACAAACACAAGCACCATTCATAGTGGCCATTAACCCGTTAATGGCCACCCCATCCAGTCCTTAAAGGGTTAATATGTTCTGCCCAGATTAAAGGGACACTAATGTCCCAGAAAAAAAAATATATTTGTTTTGTAGATGTTTAAAAAATAAGTTATTGGGCACAAATCCTATCTCTGAAACCATTACGGTTTAAGAAATATTTGTATTTAAAGTTCCCCCCTCCCTCCCCTTCTCCTGACGTCAGCGTCAGCATGAGGCTCTGCAGCAGAGCCGAAATTGCATTATTTAAAATGAATTACTTCACTGGAACTGTCTACAAAGTGTGCCTGGTTTGCAGGCAACATTTTGTAGACCATTCCCATGAAGTAATTCTTTTTAACCCTTTGAGAACAATGCATTACATACCCATCTGGCTCTCAAGGGGTTAAATAACATGATTGCAGCTCTGCTGAAGAGCCTCCTCGCAGCTTTACAGCTGACAGCAGAGAAAGGGAAACTTTACAAGCGAATAGCTCTCAAACCATAGTGGTTTGAGAGATAGGATTTGTGCCAAATAACTTATTTTGTAAACCTCTACAAAACAAGCATCATTTTTTATGGGAGATTACTGGCCCTTTAAGGGTAGGTAAGGGAACTGGTTACTAGGCTGTGTTAGTGTTCCTTTAAAGGGACACTAATATTAAATTCAACATTATGAAAGAGTTTCCATATCTTGATAAATCACAAGATGTTTAACCATCTGAATGCCAGAGGCATGTGTAGAGCTTTGCTTTGCAATGTGTTGCTCATACCTCTTGCAGTCAAAGGGTTACATTTGAATTTGCTGTTTTTAAGCATGCTGCCGGGGGAAGCCATTTTTTTCCTTCCTTACTCCAGTATCTTACATAGTACGCTCCGGCCTCCTAACCAAGAAATGAGGAGGGCACTTGGAAATAGCCTCTCTGGGGCTGCTGAAAAACAAACACTCAATGCATATATCATAAGTCATATCACGGTGTGGAAACGCTGACCCATATTTCTGTTAATATAACAACAAACTCGTTAAAGTGTTAGTAATGTCTAACTTTCACAAACCCTAATATTGTAGGTATTCAAAAAATAAACTTATTAGGACAAGTCCGATCTCTCAAACCATTATGGTTTGAGAGATATAAGCTCTTAAAGTTCCCCCTTTTGCTGTCGAGCTTTAAACATGTCAGCAGTGGAGTTGAGTTGTGCGACTCAGGTGGCTCTTCAGCAGAGCCGGATGAGCGATATCTAAAAACAGATGCTTCATCGGAACGGTGCAGACCTTTCCACTGAAGTATTTGTTTTTCAATATCGCTCATTCAACTCTGCTGAAGAGCCGCCGGCCAGTCTGAGACTGGGATCTCATGACGTCAGCTAGATGCCGACGTCTGGAAAAGGGGAAGGAGGGGGTAACTTTAAGCGCTTATATCTCTCAAACCAAAAAGATTTGAGAGATAAAACTTGTCCCAGTAAGTTTATTTTTTGAATAGCTACAATATTAAGGTTTGTTAATGCTAGACATTACTAACACTTTAATGAGAGGAATTTGAATTTTAGAATTAGTCTTCCTGTAATAGAAAAACATATACAAACATGTGTTTGTATACACTGGATGACAGAGGGTTGATCCCCTACCTCTCTTATGGGGTTGGATGGATTTTAACCCTTTGATTGCCTTTAGTACTGCATCTTTCAGATCAGTAAATGTGATTATCCAACCATGGTATGATTGGGCAGGTTTAACAGTTTGAGTGCCAGGTGAAAACATTCTGGTTTATGTCACTATCTGACAAAAAAAAAAAGGAACGCAAATAAGTGTGGGTTCAGTGGACACCCTATAGCGGTGCCACAGATAATTTTTGTGTGCCTCCAGATTGTATGCTGAATAGCAAGGCCTCTTGTTTTGGTCAATATTTGTTTCTTTGTGTGATATATTCAGGAGCCTTTAGAAATAAACAAATATTATGCATTTCAGATAAGCTATTGGACTACAGCTCCTATCATCTTCAGCCAGCTGTTTGGCTGAGGATGATGGGAATTGATGGAAATTGTATTCCAACAGATGAAGAGCCACAACTGGCATGGACTTGACAAATGAAGGGTTTTGCTCCATTCTCTTAAAGACTGACACTTGCCTTCACATGTTTTGAGCATCCACAAATCATCAATGGACCAAAGACAGCTCAAGGACATTTCTATAAAAATAAAATGTAATATAATGTTTAGGAGCTTTTCCGAAAATGGTTTGCACTTCCTTGTATACATGGAAATATATCCGTTCTCAGTAGAAGCTGCGGCTATTTGTAAGAGCGCAATGTTTCATTATTCCATCTTGTATAAAATTTTGCTGCCTTGCAATACAGCTTTTAAAGTTCTCAGATTTTAACATAGCATGTTTTTTATATAAATACATTTTATATTATCTCTACAAACATTTGTGTGTGTTTTTTTTTTCTTCTTTTCAATTCTAAGCAGTTAGTTATGAAAAGGTACAGTACTGTGCTTAGCCGGATCCGGGGGTGATCGGCCGTTAAAGATCATGGTACTTTTTAAAACTCTTTCTCAATGAATTCTGGGATAGCCAAGCATCCTTAATGTCCAGACTGGCATATCATACATCGTTAACCCCTTAACGACCAGCAGTCGCGGGGTGAGTGGTCCTTTAAGGAGCAGATAGAGAATTTCGATGTGCCGCCCCACGTGACTGATCACGTGGGGCGACACGCCGAACTGAGGGACTGAAAGAGATCGCTCCGGTCTTGGAGCGCGGTGAGTAATAGTACGTGACATACCAGGACCGTCACTGGTCCTTAAGTGCCGGACCAGCGTGACGGTCCGGGTACGTCACCGGACTCTAAGGGGTTAAATTAGTGTGTGTAAATAAAATAATTTGGTCTTGTTCTAAATAATTTATTCAGTTACAGAAAGAAATGTCAGTAGGTCATGTAATATCCCAAAAATTCTCGATAAGGCCCCACAATGCCATTTGAAATGTTGGGTATGTTATTTCTAGTTGGCACACTATGGAATTAATTGTGAATTTGTCCAGTCAATATTACCAGACACTGCACTATGAATGAATGTAAGCAGAGCGCACACACTGGGTAAATTTCTATTAGCCCAGTGGCGGGTGATCTTAGCTTTAACATAACTAATTAGTATACCGCGCAGTGAATTATCCACACTCTGCCACCAAAATATAATGGTTAATTTCTCAAAATCTATTTATTTTACAGAAACAAATAGCTACCACAACATGGGGAAGATTGTAAATCTCTGTAAACCCAACTAAATTCATCTTAATTGCTTTTAAGGAAGGTGCACAAATCAATTTTAAAGATGTTTCTAGTATCTAAGGGGTTGGAAATGCAATAAATCATTATTTTTTTTGTAGGCACATTTTAAGAGCTTCAAAGACCAAGAGCTGAATTCTGTTGCAGGAGATAAACATATCATTGTATTATGTCTCAAAAGTTCCTAAAAATTATTACCTCCAAAAGAATCGAGTCCTAAACATTCCCCCTGCTCAAGTCAACTCCCCTAGGCATGTTTTTATGAGATATGACAGAGGAAGGGGCTGGACACTGATGGATGGAATTATTGAATAATTTACATTACTCCTCCCTACTGGTGCCCCTGTTTGTGTCTGCCAGGGACGCAGGAACAGCTAGACTTTATACTATCATCTATCTATCTATCTATCTATCTATCTATCTATCTATCTATCTATCTCATATCTATATCTATCTGTCTATCTATCTATCTATCTATCTGTCTCTTATCTATCTATCTATCTATCTATCTATCTATCTATCTATCTCATATCTATCTCATATCTATCTATCCATCTATCTATCTATCTCATGTCTATCTATCTATCTATATGTCTGTCTCATATCTATCTATCTATCTATCTATCTATCTATCTATCTATCTATCTATCTATCTATCTCATATCTGTGCTGGGGCGATAAACTGCCCAAAAGGGGGTTCATCTTCCTGTCCCAGATAATATAATATGGTGCAGTTATTCCCTACTCTAAGAACAAATGTACAACACCTCAAAGTTATATCTTGTAGACTGGTCTCACACTCTTATATGAGCCTAGCTATAGGAGATCCACCACGTCAAGGCAACTGAAGGGAGGAACTTCATAGGGTGTGTGGGCCTTAAAGTTGACCTGTTACCTGCACAACATTTAGTCTCATTAAATATATCTATTCAGAGCAGAACTACCACCCTATATAAAGTCTCCCTCCAATAATTAGGCATATGCGACTACCTTCATAATAGTGCTATTATCTCACACAAGTACCTGGTTCTGAAGAAATCCTTATTCTTTGGAGACCGGAAACCAGGCACGTACACAGACATCTTGTCTTAGGGACGTCTGCCGTCTATGCTGTCCGTCCTGGTCTCCTCTAGGACGCATTGCATGGCGCCTTAAGGCACCGGAAGGGACTGACGGCGCCGGTGAGCAGACGGCTCTAAAGCAAGTAGCCTGGCCATCAGTCTCCGAAGAATAAGGATTACTTCAGAAGAGGGTACTTATGTGAGATAAAAGCACTATTAAGACGCTAGTCACCATATTCTTAATAATTAGGGGGCAACTTTATATAGGGTGGTAGTTCCGCTTTAAACTTCCAATATCTTGTGTTATTGTTTTTCACTTAGATTCATAAATGTACAAAGACAATAACATATGTTTCTACAATTTATCAGGTGCATATAAGGTAACAATTCACTCATCAAGCCTCTAGGGCCTCGCAGGTCCGGGGCAGCCTCCAACAGCCTCGGCCAAGGCTTCTACACACGGGAAGACAACTGGAAGGGAGTGCTCTATGGACCCGCTGAACGATCAAGCCAGTCAACAGACGTAATGAAAGTCATCAAACTTTATTTGTAGAAGAAATCAAAACATTCAAGTTGGAGACAAGGTCGGAGGTGAAGAAACCCATATGGCCCACCTTACGCATTTAGCTAAAGGTCTAACTTAGTCATAGGCACTCAGATTCATAGTTTTAAAGATTTTTGGTTTCTTAGTTGTGGAATCTAATCTATGCAGAGCATTGTTATCTGACTTGGTCAGATAAAGCTACTTAATTAATTATTCACATGGTCAGAAAAAATCGCTTCTCTCCCCACCTTCTTAGACTCCCAGAACCAGTCTCTACAATAAGGAGTGACTTAACACGATCTTGACATCCCAAATACTAGGATATCTGGATATTCTTATACTTTTCATTATTCGACAGACCAAGGGGTGTTGTTCTATTGGGATACTATTAATGTAGTTATATTGAGCTGAAATGGAAGACCTGTAAAAGTTAATGGTTGTGTAAGCCTTTACTCCTTGGAAACAGGATGCTAAGAAATGTATCACCTTCGTTATATCATTGGAAATGGGATCCAAATCCCATTCCAAGTTCCAACTAGACCAGATGGGCCAGGCGGAACTATAGCATACTCTGGCCCCTGGAGCCAAAGACTCATCCATGAGATATCGAGCCATTTTCAAAATTCCAGTGACAATCCAGGGATCCCTGAAATTAGCCAAGACAATATATTTAATTGGTTTGACTCCAAAATTTTGTGCAGGTTCCCTGATGGATATGTCAGTAAGTTTGTGAATGATATTAGGAGATGGGTAATCAATGGCTAACTCTAATGGGGGAGAGGGGGTAACCATGGTTGAGACGTTGAAAAGGGAATGATAAGAACTACTGTCACTTTTGCGTCCTGACCTGATGAATGACTCTAGTCTTGAGACCATAGCATATGGAGGAAATGCACAATTCCTTCACGTTTTCCAGGACTGATGGAACGCATCCATGGCCTGAGCCTCTGTAGGGCTCAGTAATATAAAGGACCTGGAAAGATAGCTGGAATGGCATCCAGGCTAATACTTTTAACAAAATAATCTCCTTTTTTAAAATAATTTTTATTTCTTTCAAAATATTTTCAACTTTGTTAGGAGTAAAGATAAGTTCTGGGAATCTATTATGAGTCCCATAAACTCAGTTATTTTTGTGGGTGATAATATTGATTGTTCCCAATTTATGATGAAGCCTAATTGGATTAGTAGCTGGGCTGTCATTTCTGCCTGACATTTTATAATCTTGATATCTTCGTCTAAGTAAATGACCATCTGTATTCCCTTGCTCTTTAAAAAAAGACATCAGTGGTCTCCTTATCTTTGTGAAACACCATGGGGCTGATGACAGTCTGAAGGGAAGGTACATGAATTGTCATTTGAATCCTTTACAGGGAAAATGAAGAAGAGGATGGTGAACCTGAGATATAGATACTGTCGGGTATGTGTCATTAAAGGAGCAGTAAATGTTTTTTCATGAAAAAATATATATTGTAGGGATTTTCCTATTGAGTAAAATAAGGGTACTCCCACTGCCGAGAGATTTATATTTCCAGAGTTATTACAGTTTAAACCCATGTTTTTTTACATTAGCAGTGCCCTCTAGTGGTCAGATTCTAATTAGTTTTTCTGTTAGATTTTGATGGAGAGGAAAGTCAGATACATACAGTTTTCCACAGAATGAGACAGAAACTGCTGAGTCACTTCCTGTCAGTTAGAACTATCAGGAAGTAAACATAGTAAATTCACTTCCTGTCAGTTAGAACTGTCAGGAAGTAAACACAGTAAATTCACTTCCTGATTATTTAAAGTGCTGTAAATTTTGAATAAAACATCTGACAGTGATGGGAGTGACCTTGTTTTATTTAGCAGGAAATTCTCTATAAAATATGTTTTCATAAAAAGGTTTACTGCTCCTTTAAGATCGAATTTTGCTATCCAGTCTGATGGGATGATTAAGTCTCTGAGACAATGAATGTCTTCCATTTTGAAATGTCTGAATAAATTGTTTAACTCTTTTAAATCAATTACTGGTCTTAGACCTGGGTCTATTTCTTGACCAGAAATATATTGCTTGTGAAAACTGGGGTTCATTTTTGGAACTTGAATAATAGCCCCTTTTTTGGAAAAAGTCTTGCACTTTTTTATTTACCAATACACTGTCCTCTACTGAGTTTTGGAAAGAAGGAAGAGTGTGTTTGGACTGGTGGAGAATAAAATTATTTCTGATGACCCTTGATGCTTTGTAAAATCCTTTGGTTGGAAGTAATCCTAGTCCAACGATGGAAAAAAATGGATGAATCTGCCGCCCACTTTTTCTTGGGGAGGAAGAGAAAAATAAAATAAAAAGAAAATGCCAAGGATTTTGTGGGATGAACTGCAAGGATCACCTATTATAGGACGAGGAGGGGTCTTGATAATCTCTATGTTGTCATCTGGGAGGACTATATGTTGTACAGCTGGGAAAACGACCCCTGCTTTTCCTGACTTTTCCAAAACTTTTTTGGGAAAAATCTTCTCATAGAGGATTATGCCTAATCTAATGCGGTAAACGCAAAAACTAATTTACTGAGGCCTTTTATAAAAGAATCCCCTAATAAAAGACGATCCATTTCCACACCTGCTTCTTTAGATGCCATCTCTGTTAAATTTATTATTAACTTTATTATTGTCACATTTAGTTGAAGGTCTTACAGGTGGTTTTGATGCCACCAAGCTGGTGTGTTTACATTTACACAATCTTTTTTCCCCTTGAACATATCCCTTATTGGGATCATTTGAAATAACTTTAACCTGTTGTAAAACATCTGAATCATTTTTGGAAGCCAAGGCACCTAAAATGAATTTGTCAATGCTCTCTGACATCCAGACATACAGGAATCAATTGCCTGAGAAACCGATTTATTAACTGATGTGTCCATCAGGGCATGAATCTGTTTCTCTGGCAATGTTAAAATTGGATCGTCACAAGCTGCATGGTATTCTGGGCTTTCTGGGTTACTACCCTTAGATAAGACATGAGGTGGGATTCTCTTAGAATTGGTGGTAGATGATGATACATCAGGTTTATTATGTGGCCTGTTGAATGACAAGTAATACTAAAATGTATAAAACCAGTAATAACAGTAATATATAGTATGCAGGTAAATATTAACCCCTTAAGGACCAGCGGTCCAGGGAAGTTACCTTCCCATAAGGACCGCTTTGATCCTTGCCGACGCGCCAGTACACGCGATCTGTTAACGCATACCGGTGCTCCGCTTTGAGGCCTAAGAGAGATCGCTCCGGTCTAGGAGCGATCAATTTTAGGCCCCGTTTTTACTTACAACGCTCCTGGTAGAGCGCTGTAAGTAAAAAGTATGTGACGTGCTATGATCGTCACTGGTCCTTAAGGTATAAGGACCGTGACGGTCATACCACGTCACGTAGTCCTTAAGGGGTTAAACAATATATTAACAGGATTTATAAATATTCCAATTGTTATCTATTTGAGATAAAAAATAAAATTAGTACCTGGATATAAATTAATAAATAAGTAAATAAAAGTTTTATGACTAGTGCATAACAATAATCACGTTGGGCACTGGGAGGGTTGGACACTCCAAGGAATAACAATACCTTTCTGAGGTAAATACACTCAATGAGTAGATTGAGGAAAAATTCACTTCACCTAGGCTTTAGATTAATAATCATAAAAACACATTACAAACAAAAAGACCAACTTATCTTTAAGAGAGCAACAAAGAAAGAGGATGTTTTTATGAGGAGATCATCAAGTTCTATGGTTTGATGTGCATTGATTGGTTCATGGGATTCTAAAGAGATGTAAACGTTTGTGGGTTATAAAGTTTTTTACGTTTGAATAGATCTGCATCTTTGCTGCTATGGGGACAGTAAAGGAATTTAAAGCATCATATGAGCCTCAGATCTTGTAATAAAATCAACTCTAATTCTGGGGAACGGATACACGAAGAATTAATTCACAGTGACCATTACGATTTTCATTACAAATTGAGGTAAATGGAGATGTTATTACTAGGAGGTTTGGGTGGTCCTAAAGTGTATACAGATCAGATCCTAGCTGTCTTCCCTTACACAATTAATAGTACTGTCTGTAATGTAGAGGCTGATTATAAGGCATGATACTTACAGTGCAGGGGAGCAGCTGGCCCAGGTGGTAAAACATATGTGTTTTAATACAAATTATGTCACACAAGTGAATAATTCCTTCAGGTCCACTAGCAAATCACATTAGTGTGGACTCCCTCATGTTCCACAGGAAATAAAAGCTGCGGATAAAATGGACAATTATGTAACACCAAAAGTTTACATTAACTTAAGTAAGGCTTCACAGTGGAAAGAGCGAGATCAATTGACGTCAGTATGAACTTTAAAGGTTCATAACCTTTCCAGTTTGTGCTCCACAAATACACCAAGTCTCAATAGCAAGCCAGTAAAACCAACCTCATGCTGATGAGTTGCATTGACAATGAAACGCACGTCCATGAGTGGTTCACTGGCTTTGCATCTCTTCCTGAGTTGTGTCTTAAAGCTGTGGCTCAGCATACACATACTCTAAGGAATCCATGTATAAAGTGGAATCTGAGGCAAAAAGGTGATTCCTTGTTAAACTTATTTGCATATGCCTACCCAGAATCCCTTGCAGTAGTAACAACACTGCAGATGTAAGATTTATGTTGGAAAAGCAAGTCTTATGACTTGACTGGTGTGTCAAATTTTTGTTTAATATTGTATCTACCACCCACCAACTTTAGAAATTGAATCCTTTGAGTGCCAGAGATGCGCCAGAGCATTGAAAGAGAGGTCATCCATTAAGACTAGAGGACTAAAACAAAGGCACGTTTTTTTTTAAGTAAGGGTATTAAAGCTATGGAATTCTATGTCTCTGGATATTGTACTTGCAGATAATGTAACTGGTTTCAAAAAAGAAATGGATGCCTATCTAGCACAGAACAATATTGAAAATTATGACAGTTGGCTTTAATGCAGAGAGGTTGTTTATCCAGGGAACTACATATCTGACTGCTATTTGGAGTACGGAAGTAATTTTTTTACCTACATGGGGCTAAATTGGAAATTGCTTCAGGTTTTTTGTTTTTGTTTTGCCTTACTCTGGATAAACAGAATTTTTTTTGGCATGATCTGTCTTTTTTTCAGGCGTGCCAACTATGTTACTATGTGCCAGTACCGCGGGGAACATATAAAAAAAAATTTACTTAACACTTGGAGTGTGGGAAGGATTTGCAAAGCAATGCACTGTGCACCCTTCCCATGCATAAAGGTTTGAATAGGGCTTTTTACACCTCAAATCCTAGAGAGGTGTCCAACGCATTGCAAACAGGGCCGGATTTCCCAATGGGCAGAGTATGCAACTGCCTATAGTGCCAAATTTAAAGCTGTGCTGGCCACACTCACATTTTAAACTGAAGGCGTGGCCAGAACATCTCAATGCTGCTACACCAGTTTTACACAGCTTTAAAGGCTATTATTAAACCCCTTGGGTGCTACAGAGATCTCCAATGCACTGCTCTGCACATAAGCGCTGTGAGCATAAAACACGTGACATGCCAGGACCATCAACGGTCCTTTAGGCAAGGACAATGGTGACAGTCCTGACATGTCACCGGTCATCAGAAAACAGTATCCTTTTGAAATGTTGCAAGCTTAAGAACGTGCAACCTTTTAACTATTTTGCTTCACCATGATCAAAATGGCGACATGACAATCTCGCACTGCATGACAGTGTGAGATTGTCATGTCTCCTACTTAATGGTCGCATACATGGACTTCAAACTGCCCACTTTGAGGATTCTTATTTACAGGAAAAGTATTATCTGAGGCTCTCCAGCTAAAAGTGTCTCTTACTTAAAATGTAGTAGCAGCTGGAATGCCTCCACGTGCTGCATACATAATACTTTTCCTTTGATTGCGCTCCTTATTATGTATGCAGCACATGGAGACACTTTTAGCTGGAGCGCCTCCATGTGCTGCAGATAATACCTTTCCTGTAAATAAGAATCCTCAAAGCGGGCAGTTTGAATTCTGTGTATGCGACCATTAAGTAGTCAACATGACAATCTCACGCTGTCATGCAGTGCTAGATTGTCATGTCTCCATTTTGATCATGGTGACGTGGTGAATTGGTTAAAAGGTCTCACTCTGTTTCGCATGCAACCTTTCAAAAGTGAATCCAGAAAACAGACTCCCATGGAGATCCCATCTCTGCATCTGAAGCTCAAGACGCTGACGGCCCAGAATTCAGTTTCACAGAGTTTGCTCCAAGTCTCCCACAGATAGAATGGGGGCTTGATGAGTCTCAACTGATACTGCCATAAGGGAAAACAGTGATTTCAATGTAAGAATTCACATGTCAAAAATGGGTTGTACCTCACAGCAGTCTTGTAAAGCAATTGTAACCCTATGATTGCAAGGAGTGTGTGCAATGCATTGCTATACAATGTTTTGCACACCCCTCTGCCACTCAAAGTGTTAAAAAAATATTGCCATGTCAATGCAACATGGATTAATGTAGGCAACTGCACTTAGAAAACAAAGGTGGGAATCTGTACATACACAACAGACACCAGACAAATAAGGGTCCGTGATATTATGTGTTTTGCATGCTCGAACATGCTTAATCATAAACTGGTCTACGAATAAGCACACAGCAATCAGTTTGAGCATGAGAAATGCATAAGACTCCAGACCTTTATTTGTCCAGTGTCTGCTGACTGTCACAATAATAACCTTTTGGCTTTTATTACAATTTGTGAATTCTTACTCTTCTTCTTTCTGGGAATTCACCTACATTGCTCCTTCAGCTATCTGGGATGACTGGATGTCTCCAGGGCTGCTTTAAGATTGGGCAAAGCTCATGCTAGTTGGCCCCCCTTACTATGCCACAAAAAAACCACATAAAATATCAGTGACACCCTAGCTTTGTTCCAGTGGACCCCTTTCAACAAGCTGTGGTGTTCAGAATCATGGCTGCTTGGAAGGTCTGTATTGGGTGGTTTCCTATCAGCTTCCAACATTCCGCCTCCAGCATGTACTGTGGCCAGAAGGAAGCACTGGCCTGAGGACCTGTTTCCTGTTCCTCTGTTTGGTGGCCAATTTACACAGCCGCATGTATGGATTTTCCTGGAAGCTGGCAGTCCAATAAACTTAAGTGGCGGCTCACAAGTTGCAAGACCGCAGTGTAGCCATCCTCTCTGTTCTCCCTGCCTTCGTTAAATAAAGGGAACCAGCATGTTGCTCCGAAGGGAACTGAAGACAGTGAGTCTTATTGAATGGGGAACTCATCAAGTGCTCCTGGACCTCGGCATGATCCCACAGATCGGTTAGTTAGAAGAAACTTCACAAGGCCCCCCTGCCCTGTGGGAGCCTCTACTATGCCCTGCCTGTTCCTGGTCCCAACTCCTATACCCATGTGTAATTGTGCCTATTTTAGTGGGCCCCCTTTTGAGAGCAGACCTTGGGCAAATGCCCATTGGTAAAATAACCCTGGGTGCCTTTAATTTAACTCTTTGAGTGCCAGAGAAGCATCGAACTCATTGCAACGCAAAGCACATGATACCTCTCTGGCAAAAAGTGTTAAACCTACATTGATAAAGTGGAGGGATTACGGTGAGTGTTTCACAATGTGTTGGAATTAATGCCACCTATCTATAGCTTCATATCAATGCAACATTTCATTGGTAGCATCTGCCTTCATCAGGACTTGCAACAAGAAAAGACACCAATTCAGACACTTATATACTCCTATGAATTTCATCACCACTTGTCATGGATCAAGTCACTCTGCCCGTCATACTATCCTCAGATTCAACATCAATGCAGAAGAAGTGAAATACGTTCACTTTATGGTGTGTAAGCTGAGACAGAATTCCCATAGCTAAAACAAAAACAAGTGTCAAATTTTATTGCAAGACTGGAGGCTCTTATGCTTTTTACAGTCTTTACTACTCCGGTATAGCAGTGTGTAACACTTTAGAAAGAAAAATATATAGTGTGTTCAGTTTTAAGACCACTCCTCCTGCTCCCAATCCTCCAATCCTTAATGATTCTTGTCTATAAACTCTATAACTCCTGAGGCAGTTTCCTCTTTCTTTACTGCTCCGCAGGAAGTTAAGTATAACCTCTGACATTTATTGTATGGTGTGCTCTATATAGGTAATTAAACATTCTGTATATCATTATTTTCTACCTTGGTATCTTTCCCTTTTATAAACGTTTGTTATTGAACCCTTTTTCTCTTTCTGCCCAACAAATACCTTCTTTTAGTGCTAGCTACCTTTGGTTTTTCCTTCCTTTACTTCGTACATTACTTGAGGCCTTCTATCGGTGCTCCAGTTTCAAAGGAGCTAGTGCATGAGCATTGGCCGCCCACTCCCGTCGTCAATGGTTTCGCGTTGCGGCCATCTTGGATAGGGGCAGAATCACCTTTTTTTAGCTTCTGTACATGCACGCACTGTTTATCTTGCCGGTCTGACTGGGAATTCTTGTCAGACGTAACGGACCAACGCAGAAGTGTGGTGATACCTTGTGTTCTATAATTAATAGTTTTTACATATTTTCTCACCTCGCTAATTAATTTTATCATTTGTTTCTGTCAGTATTTAAACCTTTGATTAATATTTGCCTTGTTTATTATATTTTTTCATCTCAGTTTTGGTCATTATGTCCCATAAAGATTTCCCCCCTTCGACACCTCAAAAGTCCAAACGTTTTCCCTCTCATTTCTTTAGACAGGACTCTATGTCAAGTAGCCCTAGCTACCATTAAACTACCTATGACCCTTCCAAATGTCCTGAAGAACACATTCAGGCTATAATGGACCCCTTAGTTGGCAAGTCTGTGGCTAATGCCATTTCAAGTTGAATGGGACAAATATCAGAATCCATTGCTAAGTCAATTGCAGATGATTTTAATAGATCAAATCTCCCCAAGTATCTAATAAAAATTAGGGAAAACCCCTGATATTTAACATGAGCTATCTCAAGGTGACAATACTGAGATGAATAGGGGAGGTAAGAGGAAATGTAAATCCCACTATTGTGCTTCTTTATTTTCAGAGGATTGTTCACCTCATGTGAATTCAACTAGTCACCCTAGCGATAAGACCTGTGGTGCGGCGCCACGTAAAAGACCCTCAGCTTGGGAGGAGGACACTCCGAGTAAAAGGAGCAGAATTCGCCAAAAGACAGATTTGTTCAGCATTTCTTCCTCTTCAGAAGAGAAAAAGAACGATTCTGAAGACTATAAGTCAGAATCATCTGACTCAGATTTTACTTACCAACACCCTATGGGTAAAGTCTCTACTAAACATCTATCTAAACTATCTAGTGCTACATCCATTTTAGATGAACAAGGGGTTCCATTATTCAACCCAGAAGGGATTAAGCATCCCAGGTCGTCAGAATGGGTCCCAACAGACCATGTGGCAAAGTATATTAAACTCTGGCTGAGAAAATCACTGGATAGCAAAGCTAAAAATAAATTACGGGCAGAATGCCCAAGACCAACCATTAATTCTATTTGTGAAACACCAGTGATAGACCCCTGAATGGTCCAATACCTCTCAGACTCGGGGAAGGACCCCAGAAAGGGTCTGGATAGGTCCCTCAAAAATTGCCAGGATAATTTACTAGATAAGCAATATCTTCCTAGTTAAGAAAAAAGACGCCAGTCTAAGACCTGTGATAAACCTTAAAGACTTAAATACTTACATAATGTACAGACATTTCAAGATGGAAGGCATTCATTGCCTCAGAAACTTATTAATACCATTGGATTGGATGGTAAAACTAGACCTGAAGGATGCCTATCTGACAGTACCCATGTGCTCTCATCACCAGACATTTCTGCAATTTCTAGGGAACAACAGGAAATGGCAGTTCACATGCCTTCCATTTGGACTTTCTTCAGCCCCATGGTGCTTCACAAAACTAATGAGACTGGTGGCTTCATTTTTGAGAAGCAGGAGAATACGACTAATTATCTATTTAGAAGACATGCTCATCATGTCCCAAGATTTTGCAATGACAAAGAACCATCTTCGGTTAACCATTCAACTATCAACCCAATTGGGTTTCTTGATAAATTGGACGAAATCGGTTTTTCATCAGTCTCAATCAATAGAATTCCTGGGTTTCGTGATCGATTCTCAGAAAGCTTCTCTTTTTCTAGCCGGGAAGAAAATGAGAATGATACGAAAAGAAATCAGAGTAGTTTTAAAGAAAAATCTCATCTCTTTAAGGATGATTGCCAGAATTGTAGGCCTTCTGTCAGCATCCGTTCAAGCAATTTTCCAAGGTCCACTCCATTATCGAGCCAATCAGGGACTAAAAACCTTACACCTATGGAAAGGATTGGGTTATTCGGATGTAATTCCCCTTTCCACGGAAGCCAAAGAGGAACTCCATTGGTGGTTGGAACACATGGAGGCCTGGAATGGCAAAGCCATTTTCGGCACTTTATCAGAGATAGTGATAGAATTGGATGCCAGCAATACAGGCTGGGGAGCTCGATGAGGGGACCTAACTACGGGAGGCAAGTGGACCCAAACAGAGAAAACTATGCACGTACATTGTCTAGCACTATTAGCGGGATCTTTCGCTGTCAGAAGTTTCACAAAGGACTCCTCAGATTGTTGCATCTTATTAAAGATGGACAATTTTTCAGCCGTCCGATATGTCATCTGGGGGGCACCAAGTCAAAAATCTTGGCCAGTTTAGCCAAGGATTTCTGGCAATTTTGCCTCAACAAGAATATATCCGTTCAGGTGGAACACCTTCCGGGCCTTTCCAAAACTATCGCGGACTGGAATTCCAGGCACCTTTCGGATTACAGCGACTGAATGCTGCACAAATCTATTTTCAACAAGATTCTTTTTCTCTGGGGTCCTCTAGGAATCGATCTTTTCACTTCTCGGCTGAACAAACGACTGCCTAAGTTCATCAGCCAGAGACCAGATCCGGAGTCTCTAGCAATAGACGCTTTTCTTCAGAATTGGAACGAATCCAGGAATTACGCGTTTCCTCCTTTCGCGATGATTCCCAGAGTCATCCTTCAGATCAGGAAACAATCATCAACCATTGTGCTGATAACTCCGTTTTGGATGTCTCAGCCGTGGTTCCCGTCACTACTTGAACTATCCATAGATTGCCCGTGTTACCTGACCCCCTTTCCACATCTGCTAACGGATCTGGAGGGGAACCCTCACAATCTCTTATTGAATGGCCAACTAAATCTCATGGCATGGTTAATTTCAGGGGTCCCTGGTGCATCGAAGGACTTTCAGAACTGGCTAAATCCCTTATGACTGAAGCTTGGTCCCCAGGAAACTGAGCATGTTATAATTCATGCTGGACCATCTGGGCACGTTGGTGCTTGGAACGGGATTTGGATCCCATTTCTACCAATCTAGTCAGTATCCTCAATTTCCTTTCCTCTTGTTTTCAACAAGGGAAGGCATACAGAACCATCAATTGTTACAGGTCGGTAGTTTCGGCCGGGCATGATCAAATCGATAATTCACCGGTAGGCCAACATCCGTTAGTCTGCAAATTAATGAGAGGAATTAAATTAACTAGATCACCAAAGTCTAGATATTCTGTCCTTCAATTCCTAGAATCTTGGCACGAAAATCATTTACTTTTGCTAAAACAACTCTCAGCTAAACGTACAATGCTGTTATGCCTGATTTCTTTCAGAAGAATTTCAGATGTTCGTGCCCTAGATATTAGGTTTCGGTCTTTCACTCCAGAAGGAGTAAAATTCTCTATCATTACACGAACCAAAGCCTTTTCTACAGAAATTGCATTCCTGTTTTTTCTTCAAAGACCTCAACTCTGTGTAGTCAAGTGACTACAAGTTTATGAAGATAATACTTCTAATCTTATATCTCTCAATTCACATCAATTATTGATTTCTTATAGAAAACCCCACTTACCAGTTTCTTTTGCTACCTTTTCAAGACGGGTTCGCTGGATCATGCAGCTAGCGGGTGTCAATACTACCCTTTTTGGGGCTCACTCCTCCAGGGGCGCTATGGCCTCAAAATCTTTGATGGCTCCAGCACATCTGGAGGATAGCCTTAAGGTGGCTGACTGGTCCTGGGAATCCACCTTTAAATGTTTTTATTTCAAACCAATTGTTCATGTATCTGATAATGTAATAAATCAGCTTTAAAGGAATAGTAATGTTTCATAATAAAAGCAGCTCTAATTAATCATCATAGTATTTGGACTTTGGAGAGTGTTATTTCAGTTGTGTCAGAGTTGTAGTTCAAGAGTAATTCAATGACAAAGTATCCCCCTCCCGCCCCTTTTACTGATGTAACACTGTTCAGCCAGATCAGAATGGAGGTGCCCAGGGATACTGCAGAGAGGGACAATCTTCAATTAAAATAAGGGGAAAAACCTGAAAAACTTGTCAAGGGGGGCAGGGCTTTCATTGTTCTCATAGGAAGAAGATTGTCCCCTGCTGTTATCTGTCTGGTCTATGGACTGGATTCCACATCTGAGAAGAGATGGCTTACACTAGGTAAAAGGGGCGGGAGGGGAAACTTTGCTTGTGAATATCTCTCAAACCATAAAGGTTTGAGAGATAAGACTTATATCGTTCTTCATGTTTTTTAAATGCCTACAAAATAAAATAAAGTTAAAACGACGTATTACTATCCCTTTAAACTAGCATAGTAAGAGCCTCTGGTCTTGCAATAAAATTCAAAGATTTTCCTAGCTTGCGAAGGAAAGACAGGATTTTATTAAAGACACGGAGGCGAATATTATCCCTCCCACCTTACCCCCCCATTATATATATTTTGTTCTCTTTTAGGTTAACGACTCACAGTTCTACATCATACCCAGTTTGTTTATCCGATACGAAAAAGGATGTTGATGCTACACGTTACGATTTATACCAAAGAAAGAGGAAACTGGCTCAGGAGTTACAGAGTTTATAGACAAGAATCATTACGGATTGGAGGATCGGGAGCAGGAGGAGTGGTCTTAAAGCTGAACACACTATATATTTTTCTTTCTTAAATGTTACACACTATGTTTTTTCTACTGCTAAACCGGAGTAGTAAAGATTGAAAAAAGCATAATATTTGCCTCTGTGTCTTTAATAAAATCCTGAATTTCCTTTGCAAGATAGGAAAATCTTTGAATTATTTTACATTTGCAGAAATTTCAGCAAGGAGAAAAAGGGATTTATTTGGTTCATCACTGCTGTTGTATAACTGGAGCATTAACTTAGGGCTAAAATAAAATGGAAGCAGTATTGTGTGTTCCATAACAGAGTGGGAGTCTTATGTATTATGACACAGACTCTGCCAGCCACAGATTTAGTTTTCTGTCCCCCAAAATAGCAACATAGTAAATTAGGTAAAGAAAAAAGACACAAGTCCATTAAGTTCGACCTTTGCCTCATAACCCAGAGACATGAGGATTATATAGCTTACCTGCTGCCAAATAAATTAGTCTTTATCAGACCTTCCTGTTCTGTCTACTAATACACAGTATAACCCCATATGTTCCCTTCTGAAAGAAATATATCTAATCTTCTCTTATATGTATCCATTGTATCTACTATAACCACATCCTTGGGCAAAGAATTCCATCATTTAACAGACCTTACTGTAAATAAACCCTTTCCTAGAACAGACTTAGAATTTACTCCTGATAATTGTCCATTAAAGAGATAATAATACCTAATATGTAAAAAAATATATATATCGTAGTGTTTATCCCTTTGAGTAAAACAAGAATACTTCCACTGCTGAGAGGAATTTTATTAAAAAGTTATTACAGCCAAACTTTATTTTTTTTTAGGTGCAATATCACAGTGGACTGAAATTGCACAGTGGCACTGTTGCTACACTATACTATGGAGATTTAAGTCAATTGACCAGAGCAGTCCATAGGATTGTGTAGCAACAGCGCCACTGTATAATTTCAGGCCACTATGATACTGTACCTAAAAAAACTAATTTGAGCTGCAATAATGTTTGCCATTGCTGAAAGGTGTTTTATTCAATCTCCTTGTTAAACCCTACAACATATATATATATATATATATATATATATATATATATATATGTATTAAAATTTTAAGTATTATTATCCATTTAAAGATGAACTAACCCCTCTTACAAAAAAAAAATCACACTTACCTTCCTATGGCCAGAAAAATCCTAATGGGCCCATGTGCCTTTATTCAAGAAATAAAATATGCAAACTGTCCTGGATGTCACATTGTGGACATGGAGCCCATTGCTTTTTACAATGTGTTGGAAACCCCTCTGGCACTCAGATGGTTAAATTGATAGTAATGTTTCACAAAAACAGCAGCTGCAATTAATCATCATAGTATTTGGGTCATGGAGAGTGTTATTTCAATACTGTCAGAGTTGTAGTTCAAGAGTAATTGAATGATAAAGTATCCCCCTCCCTCCCCTTTTACCTAGTGTAAGCCACCTCCCCTCAGATGTGGAATCTGGTCTCCTGACCGGACAGGTCACAGCAAGGGACAATCTTCTTACTGTGATCATAAGGAAAACCCTGCCCCCCTTGACAGGTTTTTCAGGTTTTTCCTTATGATCACTGAAGATTGTCCATCTCTGCGATCCATCTGGACAGTCTTGCTGCTCTGAGGTGAGCAGTGTTACATCAGTAAAAGGGGTGGGATGGGGATACTTTATCATTCAATTACTCTTGAACTACAACTCTGACAGTATTGAAATAACACTCTCCATGGCCCAAATAATATGAAGATTAATTAGAGCTGCTTCTATTGTGAAACATTACTAGCCCTTTAAATGTGATAAAATATGCAGTGGATTCTCATAACTGGATGACTAGTTTGGCACTGCTACGGACAGAGACGCTTGCATTTCTACATCACTTCCATAATTACATTCCACCTCTCACCCTAACAGAAGCTCTGTTCAGTTTAACTCTTTGCGTGCCAGGGAGCTATCCAGTGTATTTCAACACAATGAGTTAGATACCTCTCTCTGGCACACAAAGGGTTAAACATAACTAAAAGCTGCCTATACGATGTGGTAGTCATTTGTTTTTAATATAAATAGTTTTTGAGAAATTAATCTGTATTTGCTGTCGGCACAGCCTGGCCCTTTATGTTAATTAGTCTGTTGCTGGGCCAATATTACGACACTCTGTGTTATGAGCGAGTCAAGGCAGGTCCCGCGCACTGGGGGTGTGTCTAACAGTAGAGTGTGTGGTAAGTTTGGCCTTGTACATAACAAATTTGTATATTATGCAGTTAATTAGCATAAAGTGCCAAACGATTTACCACCAAATCATATAAGTTAATTTCGAAAAAACAATTTATTCTGCAGAAAATCGCTAGAACAACATTTAGACTGATTGTAATTCTCTTTAGCGGGATTCTAATGCTCAGTATGAAAAATATATGTTGTAGGGTTTATCCCCTGAGTAAAACAAGGGCACTCCCAACTGCTGAGTGGTGTTTTATTCAAAAGTTATTAGGTGCGGTATCACAGTGGCCTGAAATTGTACAGTGGCGCTGTTGCTACACCATCCTATGGACAGCTCTGCTCACTTGACCTTAAACCTCCAAAGAATGGTGTCACAACAGCTCCACTGTACAATTTGAGACCACTGTGATACTGCACCTAAAAAAATTCAAGTTTGAGCTTTAATAAATTTTAAATAAAACACTTTTCACCAGTAGGGGTACTCTTGTTTTAGTCAGGAGAATAAACCATATAATATAATTTTTTTACTTATTAAGTATTACTATCTCTTTAATACAAACTAAACATGCCTTAGAGCTACATGTACTGAGACAGTACTGTAGCATAGTATTGCCACCTAGTGGACAGTCAGAGAATCATAACATCATTTTCCCACTGTGTATGGAAGATAATTTAAAGAATATACAGGTTATTATCTTTCATTTACAAAGTTACAACATATTCTGCAACACTATACAAAAAAGAAGTAACCAATAATATAAGTTATATGATTAAATTCAAAGTGGAGCAATTCTGGGGCAAACCAGCTTTAAAGTAGGGGAAAAATACAATTTCCCATTAACTTAACCCCTTGAATGCTGGAGGTCTAAAGCATTCCTCACCATGCAGTCAAGCTTTTAACTCCACCCTCCCCCCGAATGCTAGAGTAATCTCCAATGTATTCAAGGGGTTAAAAATCCAGCTAAGTAAGTGGAAATGTTTATTGTCACCTGTGCTGCAGTTGTTTTGCTCCAATTTTACATTATACATATGTCCTGATGTATCTCATACAGAATGCATTCTTGCGTGTGTGCATCTAGAGACATTCTTCATTGTAAGTTCTTCAGGAGAGAAACCGCACTACCTCTTGCTTCTGTTAAAATAACAGCATACCTCCCAAGTGTCCCTCTTTAGGAGATATTAGGGGTCCGTACCTCCCAAGTGTCCCTCATTAGAAGATATTAGGGGTCCATACCTCACGTGTCCCTCTTTAGACGATATTAGGGGCCCATACCTCCCAAGTGTCCCTCTTTAGGAGATATTAGGGGTCCATACCTCACAAGTGTCCCTCTTTAGGAGATATTAGGAGTTCGTACCTCCCAAGTGTCCCTCTTTAGGAGATATTAGGGGTCCATACCTTCCAAGTGTCCATCTTTAGGAGATATTAGGAGTAGTGATGAGCGAGCACCGTGATGCTCGGGTGCTCGGGTGCTCTGACCGAGCACCCCCTGCTGCTCGAGTGCTCGGCCGAGCACCCGAGCCCCATTGAATACAATGGGAGCACTCGAGCATCAAACCAGGCACCCCCTGCTCTGATGAGCGGAGGGTGCCTGGTCAATGTCCCCCTTCATGTCCGCTATGCCCCTCTTCCACAATGTCCCCCTTCATCTCCTCTATGCCATAGAGGAGATGAAGGGGGACATTGTGGAAGAGGGGCATAGCGGAGATGAAGGGGGACATTGTGGAAGACGGGCATAGACTCTATGCCCCTCTTCCACAATGTCCCCCTTCATCTCCGCTATGCCCCTCTTCCACAATGTCCCCCTTCATCTCCTCTATGGCATAGAGGAGATGAAGGGGGACATTGTGGAAGAGGGGCATAGCGGACATGAAGGGGGACATTGTGTAAGACGGGCATAGCGGAGATGAAGGGGGACATTGTGGAAGAGGGGCATAGAGTCTATGCCCCTCTTCCACAATGTCCCCCTTCATGTCCGCAATGCCCCCTTCATCTCCGCAATGCCCCCGTACCTCCATTCCCTGGTGGTCCAGCGGAGCTTCTTCGGATCTGTGCCTCTTCCGGCACAGATCCTCTTCACCCGAGCTTGTCGGGCGAGCACATGGCGGTACTCGTACGAGTACCGCCATGTGCCGAGCAGAGCGATGCTCGAGCCGATCCGAGCATCGGCCGAGCACGCTCGCTCAACACTAATTAGGAGTCCATACCTCCCAAGTGTCCCTCTTTAGGAGATATTAGGGGTCCATACCTCACAAGTGTCCCTCTTTAGTAGATATTAGGGGTCCATACCTCACAAGTGTCCCACTTTAGGATATATTAGGGGTCTGTACCTCCCAAGTGTCCCTCTTTAGGATATTTTAGGGTTCATCCCTCCCCATTTTTCCTCTTTAGGAGATATTAGGGGTCTATACCTCCCAAGTGTCCCTCTTTACGAGATTTTAGGGGTTCATATCTCTCATACCTGCCAAGAGTCCCTCTTAAGGTGATATTAGGGGTCCATCTGTGTAAATAAAATATTTTGGTTCTGCTCTACATCATTTATTCAGTTATACAAAGAGGTGTCAATAGGTCATGAAATAACCTAAGAATTCTCAGTAATGTCCTGCCCACCAGGCACACCTCCCAGCAACACAATGTAAAACATGTTGGGAGGTATGTAATCTGTTACCAGTATTGCCGTTGATATTGTTTGTAACTGTATTTAGGAACTCTCAGGGTTTTGACCCAAATCTCAGGGTGAAGGGTCAAATGCTCAGGGTGAGGGAGTCCAGTGGTACCTATTATATATTCTGTTCCAGTTAATTTTTTTCTTTCATCTCTAAATTGGTTCCACTTGTACCAGGAAGGCAGAGGGAGAAGTCCTGGGCCTAGATGCACTAAAAGTCGATGCAGTGACGATATGATATTGTCGTTGTGTTTGAATCACTCTGCCAATCTGATCTGCATACACATAAACATATTCATCAAAATTGTTGGATGGAAGGAGAGGGTTGGAGAAGGTCCCTATTAGCATACAGGATTTTCAAAGTACTGTCGGTGTCCACCCCTCAGATATCACCAACACTATGGCAATTCTGTATAGCACTCTCTATGCTTCCCTACCTAGCCAGTAGGGGGATACAGAGAAGGTTTTCAGCACCATGGACAGCACTGAATGCCATAGGGATGTGTATTGCTCACCCCTGTGGCATTCAAAGGGTTACAATAAACAGAACTAGTACACCAAGCACTACACAATGTCCCCCCCCCCTTAGTATGTCGACATATATTGTATATATTCGACATACAAACTCCATCCAACCTTCACCTCTGGGACTGCCATTTAGTCTACTCCATTTTTTTGTCAACTCCATTTTTAGTCGACTACACTTTTAGTCAAGTATTTTATTCGACACTTAACCGTTTGAGTACCAGAGAGGTAGCAAATGCAGTGTATGTCGGAGAATGCATGTCGGAGAATGGTGTTCAGAATTGTTGTAGGTCTCCCTGCTGTTACTCCATAGGAAAGTACAGGGGAGATCCCAACTACAACACCCTTAGGTGAAGTGGAGACTGTGAACTCCGACAGGAGAGGCTACTATCAGAGTTTACTGAATGAGTCGAAGTGTCACATTAACATGTCAACACAACCCCTTGCATACTAATGTGTCTCATTATGCTTCATTTCCAGAAGGAAATGAGCAATTATCGATGCGAAGAATAAAAGTTTGTAAAGCGGTCGAAGGAATGTCGGATTAATATCTATGTTGTCATTTTTTTGTCGGAATCATGTCGATGTGATGATGTAGAGACTTTGGTGAATACCGCGGATGTGCCCACAACCCTACTCCGACAGCGCATGGACATTCGTAGCCCTCTTCAACCTTTAGTGCATCCAGGCCCTGATATTTTTATGTGAAGTATCTCAGTGGCCTCAAATTGTACAGTGGCGCTGTTGCTGCACCACCCCATGGACAGCTCAAGTCAGCTGACCATAAATCTCCATAGGTTGGTGTAGCAACAGTGCCACTGTACAATTTCAGGCCATTGAGATACTGCACTTAAAAAAATCAAGTTTGAGCTGCAATAACCTTTGAATGAAATACCTCTCAGGAGTGGGAATATCCTTGGTTTACTCAGGAGCATACACCCTATGATGTATATTTTCAACACATTAAGTGTTACTATTCCTTTGACACTTTGTGTGCCAGAGGGTGTCCAACGTATTGCTCCTCAATCTGTTGGACACCCCCTCTGACACTCAAAGAGTTAATCTTAATAGAAGATTAGATGCCTTTCTAGCAGGTAAAAACAAGAAGTTCGGGTAAACACCCTAATGCCCATTTTGGAGATTGGAAGGATTATATTATTCTAATTATTTTCCAATGTCACAAATTCGGCTCTGCTGCAGAGCCACTGGCTGTTCCCAGGACTGGATCTCCTGCTGTCAGCTAGACACTGATGTCAGGAGAAGGGGAGGGAGGGGGGAATTTTACATGTGAATATCTTTGAGAGATAGGATTTGTGCAATATCATTTATTTTTTTAAACATTACAAAACACAATTGTTTTTTTATGGGACATTACTGTCCCTTTAATGTATGATATCATGCTAGTATGTATTATACACATACTTTACACATACACATACACATATTTTATCTATAGCACCAGAATGTATTATAGATATACTAGTGTAAAAGCTTGTGTACATGGGCCAAGGTCCGGGTGATGTTAATCCTTTGAGTGTCAGAGGGGTACGCAACGCATTGCCACTCAAAGGGTTAAAAGGCTGGTCCTGCTCTGCGTCCTGCCACCAACGCTGTCATGCACTGTAGAGACTGCCTGAAAGCACAGAATGCTCCCAGCACAGAACTCCCAGCATTCCTACACCTTCCAGCATTCCATGCTTCCAGCATTCCTACACCTCCCAGCATTCCATGCTTCCAGCATTCCTACACCTCCCAGCATTCCATGCTCCCAGCATTCCTACACCTCCCAGCATTCCTACACTTCCCAGCATTCTGTGCATTCGGGCAGTCTCTACTGCGCATTACAGCTTCTGACAAACGTCCATAGCAAATTATTATATAGGATTTTATCTGTAGTGCTAGTATGTATTATACACATTAAGGAGTCCATAAAGGTTTGGGAATGGAAATGTCTAAATGATACAATTTGTGTAATAAAGTGGGTGGGCCTTTATTGGGTGGGGCAGGATTGGGAGAAGGGGAGGCAGGATTTCCTTTAACCCTTTGCGTTCCAGAGGGGCACACAATGCATTGTTCTGCAATGTACTGCATACTCAACTGGCACTCAAAAGGTTAACATGGGTAGATAGTGTGAAGAACAGGGTGAAGAGTGACCAGAACTGGCAGGGAAGTGAGTGGAGTTACAAGGGAACTCACCCGGCCATGACAATCACACTCTGTCCCTGAAAAGAGGTAATTAACATAATAAATTAGGTTGAAAAAAAGACACAAGTCCATCAAGATCAACCATTGCCTCAAAACTCAGAGAAATGAGAATTATATAGCTTTCCTGCCAGTATGAGTGTTAGTCTTTATCTGAACATCCTGTTTAACCCACTAATTTACGGTATAACCCTGTTTGTTCAGTTTTGAAAGAAGTGGGTTTAATCTTGTCTTAAATGTATCCATTGTATCTGCCATTACCACAAGGAATTCCATAATTTAACAGACCTTACTGTAAAAAAAAACAAAAAAAAAACTTTCCTCTGCTGAAGTCTAAACCTCCTTTCCTCTAATCTCAAGGGGTGTCCCCTGGTCACCTGATCAGGCCTTGGAATAAATAGCTCACCTCAGAGATCCTTGTATTGACCTCTCATATACTTGTACAATGTGATAAGGTCTCTTCTTAGTCGTCTTTTCTCTAAAGTAAATAAACCAAGTTTGTCTAGTCGTTCTTCATATGTCAAGTGCTCCATTCCCTTAATTAATTTTGTTGCTCTTTGCTGTACCCTCTCTAGTTATTGTAGATCCTTTTTCAGAACCGGTGCCCAAAACTGCACTGCATACTTAAGGTGACGTCTTACCAATGATTTGTATAATGGCAATACCCATTTTATACAAGACAGGATTTTGTTTGATTTTGCCCACATATGTATAGATGTTTCCAGAGCATGATACAGTAATGCATTGGAGACGTCTCTTGTATTCAAGAGGTGGAATAGACTTAGCTGATCAGTACTTACCTTTCTATCAGTTCATTGCCTCTGTTTGGCATTTCCTCTTGGTGGAATGGTATACTGACTATGTGGGTTAAGTATATATCTGCACATCATACTAGACTTTTGAAACCCCTCCTGTCTCTTCTGTTTACCTTCCTTCCTCAATTTCTTGATGAAGACCATAAAATATAATGGACTGCATGTAGCTGTTTTTTTTTTTTTTATCAGGGGGATGTAAATATTAACAGGGTTGGAATGTACCTTTGGCTATCCTCACACTGATGATTTCCATCTGCATGCTGCATGTTGGGTGCACTCATGTGTAGGACCATTCAGGTTACAGCAAGCCGTATGGGCCACCACACAGATCCTTCACACTGGAGATTCTGGAGGATGCAATGCTGTTATTACCCCCATGTGGGTATAGATCAATATTATTTGGTCTATGGAAACGTGCTCCAGCCTTGTGAGACACCTCAATGCCCCCCTATGCAAATGAATTGTAATGGGAAAGCAGGACATCGGCTGTAAATTGGCATGGGCGGCTTGGCATTCATTAAAACACAGCAATAGCCAAGTGACCCATGAGAATATTTGTTATTATTAAATCTCACCCATTATCTGATTACATCACTTGAATTGGATATCATCTCATTGTATTGATGAGTAGTAGTTGCCATTTGATATTATAACTGTGTTTCTTCTTGCATTTTTATTTTGCTTTATTTTGCTCCCCTAGCACAGAGATAACAGCCAGATCAGTAAGAAACTTGGATCATAGCTGCCTGCATCTACTCGGTCAAACAAAATGGGGTATTTGTGGATAAACCTCTTTTGCTCCTTCCTCACACACCCAGACTCCCATAGGACAGAGATTACAGACATATCAGGAAGAAACTTGGAACACGACTGAATACTGTGGTATTTGTGGTCAAACTCCTTCCTCCCTTCCTGTCCCCCATACTCCCCTAACACAGAGAACAATTTCCCTGCCTACAAGACTCCCTAAACTAAGTGTCAGGGTTGCAAGCAAGACAAGAGTCAGACAGTATAGTAAAATTCACCTTTATTAAAGTAAGTGTAATATAATAATCGTATATTGGATGGAGCAGAGGGCAACCAAGAGACAGGGACTCTATCAGAAATAGTATTATGTCTCCATATCCCAGAATTGCAGAGACTAAGCCTAAGCTGGTAGTCTCTAAGGTCAGAGAGGAAGAGTAGGCCAGATGGTCTCTCCTGTAGATGGTAATCGGAAAGATGACTGACTCACGCCTGCAGTGAGTTAGGAGAAGGCCGTAGCCTAAAGGTGAGGAAACCAAAGAACCCAATGAATCCCTCATGCAGTCAGTAGGGGCAGAGTCTACCAGAGCCACAGGTCTGCACCAGATTGGGTGTCCCCTACAAGGGGTCAGACAAGAGAGTAGTCAGACAGAGCCACAGGTCAGCACCAGGATGGATGGTCAGACAAGCCTAGGCCATACATGAAGCAGGTAGTCAGCCGGAGCCACAGGTCTGCAACATATTGGGTGTCCACTATAAGGGGTCAGACAAGAGAGTAGTCAGACAGAGCCACAGGTCCGCAACAGGATGGATGGTCAGACAAGCCAGGTCATACACGGAGTGGGTAGTCAGCCAGAGCCACAGGTCTGCAACACATTGGGTGTCCACTATAAGGGGTCAGACAAGAGAGTAGTCAGACAGAGCCACAGGTCAGCAACAGGTTGGATAGTCAGACAAGCCAGGTCATACACGGAGTGGGTAGTCAGCCAGAGCCACAGGTCTGCACCAGATTGGGTGTCCACTACAAGGGGTCAGACAAGAGAGTAGTCAGTCAGAGCCACAGATCAGCACTAGGATGGATGGTTAGACAAGCCTAGGTCATACACGGAGTGAGTAGACAGCCAGAGCCACAGGTCTGCACCAGATTGGGTGTCCACTACAAGGGGTAAGACAAGAGAGTAGTCAGACAGAGCCACAGGTCAGCACCAGGATAGATTTTCAGAGAAGCCTAGGTCATACACGGAGTGGGTAGTCAGCCAGAGTCAAAGGTCTGCACCAGATTGGGTGTCCACTACAAGGGTTAAGACAAGAGAGTAGTCAGACAGAGCCACAGGTCAGAACCAGGATGGATAGTCAGACAAGCCAGGTCATACACAAGGATCCGGATCAAGAAATAGAACTGTACTGAACACTAACGTAAGGGTAACTGGATGGAAATCCAGTTCCCTTAAATACAAGGCGCTAGGAAGTAGCTGGGAGGAGCCAGACCCAAATCCAAGTATAATAAGGAGCCTGCGTCAAGAACATATCCTCGCGCTCATAAATGACGCATCTCGGAGCGAGAGGCGTTGTACGTCTGCAATACCGCTGCATCAAATGGAGCCACAGAAATGCCTAACACTGGGGCACGGGTGCCCGCTATTGACGCCAGTTGCACCCAAGCCCAGTCCAACCAGCGATGTGTGGGATGACGCAGAAGCATCATTTAGAGCAGTACAACTTCAGCGCCAGCCGAGGCGGTGACGCTGGATCTAGATAGGCTGTGATACTAAGCTTCAACTCCACTTTATTAGCCTTCTTCCCTACCTCAAAAATGAGCTCTTTTCTCCTCTTACCCAAAAACAAGCCAGCATGGTGTGAGAACATGACACCCCTTTTATACTAGGCCTGTGGGAAAATAAGGGAAACTCGTCATGTGGTGGGAGAAATTCTGTCTTTCCATTGATTTCAAAGCAAGGAGCTAGCAAAAAAGGAAAAAAAAGCACTTTTCACAAAATATTTCCTACTTGGCGAAAAGTGACATTTTTCTCCTGTTTCTTTTTTGAGGTGAAAACCTTTGCTCATCCCTAAAAATGTACTATTATCAGTATTTAAAATGAGTCTAAAGTTGTTGTACCTCTTGCACCAAAGGTAGTTTAACTCCTACAGTGAGATGTCTAACACAAGACAAAAGTTCCCATGATACAGATTCTCAGTGATACGTCCCTGCTCACTACTGAGAGGTTGTCCAATCAGGAGCCATTAATATACAACAACTTAAAGATATCACTGCATGAACACACACACAAGACAAGCAAGTTTGAGCTATGATAACTTTTGAATAAAACACCTCTCAGCAGTGAGAATGTCCAATGTACATGTTATGCATTAATCTGCCTTTAAGATTAATTTGGAAACATCTGTACAGCACCCTATTGGGCATCTGTCACGCTGAGGGTAATGGGAATGGTAGTCAAGAAACATTTATAGGGCTACAGGATCCCCATCCTTACTTAGAGAAAAACTAACACATGAAAAAAAACCCCAAAAAAACTATTAACTCTTTAAGGACCAGAGGCGTGTGCAGCTGTTGTGAAGTAAAGCATTGCATATACTTCTCTTAAAGAGTTAAAGCTCAGTCTGATCCCAGTTAATGGATTCTCATCCCATCTCTTTGAGTAGAAGAATTATAAACCTACAGCTTTAATAGCATAGGTCCGCCCCAAGCTTTTTATCCCACCTCCTGCAAGAATTGAGGCTGTCATTGGCAACCTTATTCCTATTGGATGTGTAGGTGGGTGCATTACCACAGCAGCCAATAGGAATCATCATATGCTTCTCTGGAACTCACAGCAGTAGCTGTGGAGAGGAGAGGCCGTGAGTGGATCTGTACACTGATGTCTGTAAGTCTATAACATTGCTTCTACCAGAAGTGAAAGCGGCAGTCATTAACCAGTAAATGACTGAGCACTATACTTCTAAGGATTAGAGAAGTATGTAATGTGATGTACACTTCACTGGTCCTTAAAGGGTTAACTTTTCCCCCCCTGTGTTATTTGTCTTTTAATCTTTGACCAGGACATCCGCCAGCTGAGCCCAGTGACCACTGAGAGCTGAATGATATACATATTTATTAGGCCACCAATGTCCTCCGGTTCAGCACTTCTGTCTATAAATAGACAGACTCTCCATTAAAATGCATTCAGCTTATTTAGATTGCATTCCCCTTCCGCAAATATATTTATCTGTTGCTCAGATACACTTCGCCTGGATCCCGCTGCAAGCAAACACACAACGTGTATTTTTGTTTGTAGACAAATATCCACTGTGACATCACAAACAATGAGTCAGTCTGCCGAAAACTGGCGGCGGTGGGGGGTAGCATGCTGCAGCTGGAGACACTTAGTGGATGTATAAATCTGGCAAAATAATGGAAGTGTCTGTAAAATTGTCACAAAGCAACATAAGGATATATATAAATGTTTAAAAACATTTTCACTAAGTTCTAACATCAAAACGGTTGACTCTTTTTTACCCCTTAAGGACCACAACCCTTTGGGTGTTTTTTACTGATGCATGCTGGGATCGCAGTGCAGCGTGAAGCCTCGCTGCCATCCCAGAATTCCCTGACATGCCAAGACAGTCACAGGTCCTTAACACCTGGACACACATGATGGTTCTGGCAAGTCATGCGTAGTCAAGGGATTAAAAGGGGGAGTAGACGGGAGCGTGGCTTGGACGCCAACTGATATGGACTTGTGATTTGGGAGCTCCGTCCCGGGGATGCTTAAGCTTAGATAAAGTGACACCGAGGATACTTGACTTCTCAATCTACAGCATCAGTTTGCCAGACCTTTCTAGACATGCGGAAAGGAGGTATCACGGCGCCCGTGATCTGAGCGACATTCTGTCCATCTCTAATTTGCTGCTCTCCTATTGGCTGCGCTGTATTGCTCCTCCTAGTGACAGCCTTTTTATACCCTAGGCTGTCACTGATGCCCTTTCGTGGTGTACCTGATTCCTAGAGATAGTTCTGTGATTCTGATACCAGTGTATGCCCCCGGACTGCCTGACCATGCCATCAGTCATTGCTCCTGATTCTGTGTACCGACTCCGATTGGCTGACGTTCCTGCTTCCTGTACTGACCCGGCCTGGCTGATGTTCCTGCTCTGTGTACCAACCCTGCGAGATCGACGTTCCTGCTCTGTGTACCAACCCAGCGAGACTGATGTTCCTGCTCCGACTCAGCTTGGCTACGTTCCTGTGCTGGTTACCGAACCAGCTGGCGTTGGTTCCTGCTCTCAGCTTGTTTGTTGGACTTTATCTGGCAGTTCCGGCTGCTTACAGTGCACGGTTCCCTCAAAGTGTGCCTCATGTCTCTGGTACTCTGGTACCCTGTCCGATCATACCAGTTGGCTCAGAGTCTCAGTATGCCTGTATCCTATTACACCGTGCACATCGCTTGGTCACTTTAGGTTCAGTCGGGCGCATCCCGTGGTTGCCGTTATCCAGACCATTGCGATTATTAACCCCTTCGGGGGCGCTGCCTTGTATCCACTTGCTATAGTAGTGTGCTTGCTACCTATACCCAGGGCGTACCGTTATGTGGTTCAGCTGGGTGCTTCCGGTTGTCATCCATTTTATGTGAGCACATTAACCCTTTGGGTCATAGCAAGAGCACTGGTGTCGATCTCTCCATTGGGCCTCCGTTTGGCACGAGCTCTGAACTGCCTTTGTAGTCCACTGTGGGTGTCCACCATAGTGGAACCGTGCTAGTAAGCTTTGCCTCCGTGACTCAGGTCATTGTCACCTCCTGTGGCGTCAAGCGACATTGTACCGCAGTCATTGCCAGACACTCTACCAGTGGCTCCACTGTATATCGTACTCATACACTGTATCACGATTTATCTGACCTGTGTCAGTATTGTGTTGTGCACTTTACTGGACCCGTGTGGGTAACCACTTGTAACCTGTCTTGTGTCAGTTGATACTATTTACTGGACCCGTGCTTCAATAAAGCTGTGTTTTTACCTAAACCTAACGTGTCTGAGTGTACTGAACCATAACAGGAGGATCTCAGAAAAAAAACAAATATTACAGAAATACTTTACCCTGAAACAAGACAGGAATATATGCAGACCCACGTATCCTACAAAAGCACGGGCGTTACCTCACCTAGTCATAGTGCCAAGACTGTCTCAGCGAAGGGGGAGTAGACATGGTGTTGTCCAAATAAGAATTGTGTCACAGTGTATATATAATGACCAGAGGCGTAACTAGAACTACTGGGCCCTAGTGCAAAAATTGCACCCATTCTCCACATTGCCCCCAATCAACACATAACCCGCAATCTCCACCTCCACATTGCCCATATTGACCCCCCAGTGTCCATCTACTACCTCCCTGTTGGTCCAGCAGCATGGCAGGAGAGGTCTGTGCCTCCTTCTGCACAGACCTCTATACAGCTGGAGCTCCTGCATGGTCCTCTCTTCAGTAATGCAGCGCTCTGCATTACTAGAGTGCTGAAGAGGGAGCTCAGCTGCTAGAGGTCTGTGCCGAAGAAGGCACAGACCTCAGCTTGTACTTGTTGCGGGTGCTGGGCGGGGGGGGGTCGCAGGGGGCGACCGGGCCCGTGACTCCAGGTTCGACCCCTATTGTTACGCCACTGATAATGACTTTCACCTATTGAACCAAAAATAAAGGCAGTATTAGTGATTAAATCTTAACACCAGGTGTAACCTGTTCTTAATGGAAGCATATGCTAATAGTGTATAAGCTACGTATGTGAAAAAAAATCTCATTAGTGCATTTTCTCAGATAGAATCATATTTATAAATCTGACTTCACTTATTTTGAAATATGACCCAGAGCTGCAAATTTTAGTGTAAATTCTTACAAAAACACTAAGAATGTTTTATATACAGGTACATCCCCTTCGAGGGTAGCATGCAAAAAAAAGGGGCTCGTTCGCTGTTTACAATGTACTTCTATAAGAAATATTAGTGTCAAATGTTACTGAATTGCTCCTATTTTTTTTATAAATTAGCAAACATTTACTTTTCTTGTGAATGTGTTTAAAAAAGTGAAAGTGGTTAAAATGTCCACCATTTTGTAAAAGCAATAAGCACACAAGTTCATGCTTCTAGCTGTTTGTGTCTTTAATTTAAAGGGATAGTAATGTTTCCCAAAAAAAAAGCAGCTCAGATTAATCATCATAGTATCTGGGCCATGGAGAGTGTTAATTCAATACTATCAGAGTTGTAGTTCAAGAGTAACTGAATGACAAAGTATCCCCCTCCCGCCCCTTTTACTGATGTAACACTGCTCACCTCAGAGCAGCAAGACTGTCCAGGTGGATCTCAGAGAGGGACAATCTTCAGTGATCATAAGGAAAAACCTGAAAAACATGTCTAGGGTTTTCCTTATGCTCAGTGTGAGAAGATTGTCCTTTGCTGTGATCTGTCCGGTCAAGAGACCAGATTCCACATCTGAGGGGAGGGGGCTTACATTAGGTAAAAGGGGCGGGAGGGGATACTTTATCATTCAATTACTCTTGAACTACAACTCTGACAGTACTGAAATAACACTCTCCATGCCCCAAATACGATGAAGATTAAGATCTGCTTTGTTTGTGAAACATTACTATCTCTTTAAAAGCATTTGCTATTCAACATCAGGGGGTTAGTATGTTTGCTGCTTATAAACATGCTCAGTAACAAATAACTAATAAAGTTATGGTTTTCAAAAAAATAGCAAATGTTACACTTTCTTGCATGCCCCCTAAGGGTCTTATTCACAAAAGAAATTAGGAGTGATTCTGGAACAACTCATTTGCACCATGGGGCTCAAGTAAACAACCCTACTGATTTAAATGGAGCACTTAACTCCTTGAATGCAAGGGGTTAAAATTTGCATTCAAATCAGTTGATGTTCTGGGTGCTCTATAACCCGGACAAATGCATTTTCATGCTGTCGGCACGTCATCATAATCTGTGCTCATACGCAAGGAAGCACACCAGCTCACGTACACTCCTAATCCAAATATACCTAAAATCAATATACAGAAGGTGGCCGGTGCTACAGGGGGGTTTACTTTTAAAAGGTTGCATGTGAAAGGTACCCACTTGAACATCTATTCTGCAAATGGAGGGCTTCCTGAGTTCGCTGACAGATCACTCAAGCACTGCCATGTGGCTGTCTGCCTGCTGCAATGGGTTGGAGTGCCTTCAAGTCCACGTCGGCTACACTTAGGGCTACAATTCTTGTGACACACTGTCATGTCATCCGAATTGTAGACATGGCAGTGTGTCACCCGAATTGTAGCCCCCTGCAGAGCAATAGTATGATTGTAAATGGAAGATAGAAAGATTGCCCTGCTCAAAGGTGCTGGGAACTCTTTTTAATGAAAACCTAAATGTAATAGAGCTTTTCCTGCTGTCATTTGTTTTATTCAAAATTTGTAACAGTTCAAACAATCAGGAAGTTAATTTACTGTGTGTTTACTTCCTGATAATAATTCTAACTGACAGGAAGTGACTCAGCAGTTTCTGTCACATTCTATGGAGAACTGTATGTCACTGACTTCCCCCTCCATTAGAATGTAACAGAAGTACTAATTGGAATTTGACCACTACAGAGCACTGCTAATATAAAAAAAAAACAAAAAAAACACTGGTTTAAATATGCATCTCACTAGTGCGAGTACCCTTATTCTACTTGTAACAGATCCTACCCGTTACTTGAGCCCTTCTCTGGACCTCAAACTATTTATCCAAAGACTATGGACATTTATTACTGTTTGGACTCTGTGCTGTACCTTGGCGTACAAACTGGCCAGCTATTCCCTAAGAGAAAGACTTAAATTCATAGACTTTGGATCATATACTATGTTGAATGTATGTTGAACGTTTTAGTTATTGTATGTAGTATGTTCGAGGGTTTACACACGCACCAATTACCAGTCGGCGGGGACTGGCGCTGTGTGCGATCAGCGCCACCGGATCAAACGTTCGGCGGAGGGGGCAAGAGGTGAAAGCTGGGTCACTCACAACCCTGGAGAAGGCATGCAAATATCTTCCATAGCCTAAGATGTGTATTGCAGCCACTCCAGCCATTTGACTATGTGTACTGTAGCTAGACCCCCTGCTGTGTGTTAATTAAGCCACTGTGAACTGTGGTCAGACCCCCTGCCATGTGGTAATTAGTCAAGCCCTCAAGTCTTTGTTCAATCAAACCCTTTTGTATCTGAAATGTAATCATGTCTGAGTTATTGTATCTGTTAAGACCATCTGTTGCTGGCCTTTGTCTGATGTATTATGATTGGATCACGCCCATTTGTATCTGGTTGCAATGTAAAGATTTGTGTATAAATATCTGTGGTTTGTGTCAATAAAGTGAGTTATGTTTGGAGTGAACAAGGAGTCCTGGAGTCTTGTATTGCTTATGGTCTAAAGTATCCACTCTGATACCCATCTGCTCCAAGTATCCTGAATCGTCGACTGCCTGCTGTCAGCTTCCTGCGACCCAACTTCGTGGACTGTCAGGCGGCGACGTGGACTCTTCCATGCTTCCCTGCTTCCAGCGATCCTGCAACTGTTTCCAGTGACCGTCCATACTTCAACCGGTGCATCTGACGGTGCTTATCTTGCGCCAAGAAGGAGAGACCCGGGAACGACGGCGGAAGGCGACGTGGTCCCTTCTCAGCTTCCGTTACACTACTCAACAGGAAAAGCCCTAAAATATATATGTTTTTGCATAAAAAAGTTTACTGCTCCTTTAACTAGCACTTAAATAAGCTCACCCCCTCCTTGATAAGATAGAATGTTTTAATCCTGCCTTGTTGAAGTGCTGTAAGCCTCAAATTTCATTTTCCACTGTTGCCACTCTGTTGCTCCATTACAAATTCTTTAATATGTGGTTACTATATTAGCCATACCAGGAGCATTACACTTGTTTAATGGAGTTATTTTTTAATCATTTATGGATTTAATTAGTGGTTGAATAGATTTTTCATCTTTTGTCCAATCGTTTATATTTAGATAACTTTCTCTATTTCCAGACTGATATCTTTCAGTGGCATTAATTGTGGAATTACAGTGTTTTTACTTAATACTTGGTCTCATTAGATTATATCCTTTTGAGACATTAGTAAGAATTTAGCAAAGAATCGGTTAGAACCATCAACTAATAGGCTCACTTTAGAGATTCATTTTGAACTTGAATGTCCTATGGGTTACATTAACGGCAAGTCAAATATGTCCTGGAACATTGTGGTATATTTCAGATGATTATTTTTATTAAAGGTTACGTTTTAGTCATTCTTCTGTCCCACATTAAATCCTATCTAGGAGGGGGTAAGTTGCTCATTCACAAAATACGTATAAGAAGCACAAAAGAAATATATGAGAACCAAGCCTTTCACAACCAATCTGTTACCATGACCAATAGGCCTATAACCCTACCCTGTCCAAGCACAGCACATTTAGTGACAGCAAATTATCGGATCAGTAAACCTTTGAAAATATGAAAATATATATAGTAAGGCTTTTCCTGGTGAGTAAAACAAGGGTATTTCTGCTGAGAAATACATATTTTCAGAGTTATTACAGTGTAAACTCTTGTTTTTTTTGTTTTGTTTTTTTTACCAGTGCATTCTAGTGTTCAGATTCCAATTAGTTATTCTGTTGCATTGTGTGGGATATGTGGGTCACATACAAACAATTCTTCATAGAATGTGATGGAAACTGTGATGTAAACCTCCTGTCTGTTCAAACTTTCAGGAAGTAATCACACTGTAATTCACTTCCTGACAATTTGAACTGTTCATTTGAATAAAACAAATAACAGTGTCAGTGCCCTTGTTTTTTTTTCAATGGGAAAAGCTCTATAACATTCATGTTTTCATAAAAAAAAGTTTAATGTTCTTTTAATTTACTCCTCATAGTCAGGAGCTCTTGAAGTCTGTCATTTGGTTGTCCTTACTCATGAGGTCCAGCCCGCCCAGTTGTCAGGAACACAAATTCACAGCGCACAAAGTGGTTACGTGAGGAGGTGAGCATACGGCACACAATACAGGGGCTGTTGGCATTTGTCATGTAATTCTGGGTCTCTCTCACTCAGTCAGGATACAGCAGTAGAGGTTACAGGAGCAGAGAGTCCTCCTACTTGCATGTTGTGTAGATGACGTGCAGGTATATGATGGGATATCAATGATGAAATATAAGGTGGGGATGAGTGTTGGCAAGCCTTGAAGGTAATGTGGAGGATTTTAAATACAATACTTTGCTTTATGGGAAGCCATGACAATGGTTTTAAAAGGATAGGGTAAAGAACGTTTCTGTAGGAGAGAAAGAGTATTCTGGTGGCCGAATTAAGAATTGATTGGAGAGGAGCTACATGGATAGCAGGCAGACCAATAAATTAAGAGTTGAAGCAATCCAGGAGGGAAAGGATAAGAGTGAGCATGAAAGTTTCTGTTGTAGCATGAGAAAGAAATAGGTGGATATTTGCTATATTTCAAAGAAAGAAGCGAAAGGTTTTTGTTACTTCATTAATGTGGGTAGTTAAGGAAATAGTGGAGTCCAAAGTTCCCTCGAGACAGTGTTGTCCACAGGGTAAATTGTGGAGCTCATCATTTGCATGTCCAAGGTGCTCTAGGAGTTTTGAGGCAAACGGAAAGAGTGATACAGGGAGGTAGTTGGATGAGGTAGGGTCTAATGAGCTTTTATTGGGGGGAAGATGCCATAGGATTTGGATGAGTTGAAGATACGAGTTAGCATGAGAACTAACATGTATGACAAAGGATTGAGGAGGTGGGATAGTATATGATCAAGGGAGAAGGTGGTGAGTGGTGAAATGGATAGCAAAAGGGAGAACTCTGCTTCTGTGACCAAAGGAAAAATAATCAAATGAGTAGGATGGAGGATTAGGATGATACAATTCTGGAGATTGAAAGGGTGGGATTATTTTAAGTATTGTGTCTATCTTCTGCTTGAAGAATTCTACAAAGGCTAAAGGGGTGAGAGAGAGGGGAGGGAGTAAGATGGAGAGAAGGGGCGAGAGAGAGAATCGAAGAGAGGAAAAGGCAGAGTATGTTAGATTGATTAGTGAGGAGTAATAATGTTGTTCAGGCAGGACAGGAAAATTAAATCTGCTTGAGAGCTAGACTTCCTCTACAAGCATTCAGCAGGCACAGGAGAGGAGAAAGCATGTTTGAGAGTTATGCCATAGGCGTGGGTTTGAGAGGCGTTTGGGAAACTGCATCTATGTATCATAATAAAGCATCCTGATCTGGAGAGTCACGTATCCTGTCTATGTTATTGACGTGCGCTAATAGATAGATGATCTGGTGAGTACAATTTGAAGGGGCTGCGAATCGGGGATGTCTCTCTGAAACAGTATAATCTTAGAGAGATTGTCTGCTCCCTATTTAGGTTATCAGCGATTCACAATAAGGCTACCCAGAACGATCAACGGGCTCTCCATTCAAGGGATTCGAGACCTTTTCCCAGAGGAATTCCAGAGATAGGTGGGAATTTGATGTGACTTGGGCTTTCTGACAAATAGTTCTCTTGTAAGTGCACCTGAACTTTTTGCGCAAAATTAATTGTTGTATACAGTCGCTCTCTGATCTTTTGCGCTCTCGTTCCTTTTTTGTATGTGCATTTTAGACTGCGAAGGTGCGACTGAAGACACCACTTAGAAGGAGCTGCAGTCTGAAAGTGAATTCAAGGACTTGAACATTATTGGTGCGTTCCCTATAAGAATAAGAGATACAGACTAGTATTGTAATGCTTTCATTTTTTTTTTGTGAGGGGCATTTGTGACTGATCTTGAGGGGGCATATAAATTAAAGGGACACTACTGTCCCATAATTTTTTTTTCTGTATTTGTAGATTTAAAAAAAAAAAATAAATTATGCAACCCAAATGCCATCTCTCAAACCTTTACGGTTTGAGAGATATTTGTTTCTAAAGTACTACCTAACCTTAATATGCTTTTTCTGACTCTCTCACTTTAGGCATTTACTAACCTTAATTTACTGATAGCTGAATCTTTGGGAGAGAGTCAGCTCATAAGACAAAGCATATTAAGGTTAGGTACTTGCCAAAATGAGGTACCTTGGTGTTGGTGGCAAACTTGGCATTCTATGGCCACATGATGTGACTAAATCCTCATCTTTAATATAGTAGTGAAATGCAGGCACAATGCCGCAGAGTAAAGGGTTAATGGTAATGAAAATTTGGATGTGCACCAATATTTTGTGAATTTGCTTTAAACTATTATGGTCAAAATTGGTTGCACTCCAGTAATTTTAAAAGTGTTGTTTTCTTTGGGTGTGCTTACCAAAACCTGGACTGGAATTGTAATTTTGGAAGTTTTGACCAGCTTCTATTGGATCAAGCACCCCTCCCACCACCAGGTGCAATGCTCATTGTCTTTAGGACACTATATAATGCCTGTCAGAGAGTCTCTCTCCATTAATGAGTAAAGCTGACAAAGACTCAGCTCTCAGGATAAAGTAAATGAACCCTATTAGTGCCAGAGGGGTACGCAATGCATTGCAATGCGTTGCGTACCCCTCTGGCGCTCAAAGAGTTAAGGTTAGCAAATGCCTAAAGTGGGAGAGAATCAGTTCATAAGACAAAGCATATTAAGGTTAGGTACTTGCCAAAATGAGGTACCTTGACGTTGGTGGCAAGATTAGCATTCTATGGTCATATGATGTGACTAAATCCTCATCTTTAATATAGTAGTGATATGCAGGCACAATGCCGCAGAGTAAAGGGTTAATGGTAATGAAAATTTGGATGTGCACCAATAATTTGTGTATGTATATATATATATGTATGTGTATGCATGTACACACATACACGGACCCTAGCAGCTAATGTTGTGGCCCTTTTTGGAGGGAAATGTTGAGCATTCACCCCTCGACTGTATTTGAGTTAAACATGTCTGGTAGAAGGAAGACTAAATATTTTGCCAGACAGGAGAACCTGTGGGTTATGCACTAAGATGTGATCAAGAGGAGATAAAGAGGTGATAAACTGCAGATGAATTCTGAAGTGTGATAAAATCTCTAATTCTTATGTTACTCTATGGAACCAATGCCCTAATATCTCAGTTGGAGAACTATTAGTACATCATACCTATAAAATAACATAGAGACTGGACAGACTGGACAACATCATCTCTTGTTTATCACCTCTCTTGATCAAACCTTAATACATCTTCCCCCAGTTGTGTAATAGTTGGAAAAACGGCTATGTATGTAGAACAAGTAACCACAATTAAAAAAAAAATGAAACAAACTGACGGGATGAGTCACAATGATGAATCACAGAGAACATGACACATAAATCTGTACACAAATGTGTGTGGAATAAATGGACTGTAATGAAGGTCCAGTATATCACTAGATAAGGTAGTGTACGATTACTAGTTACAATTTAAAAGGATAGTAATGTTTCACATAAAAAGCAGATCCAATTAATCTTCATAGTATTTGGGCCATGGAGAGTGTTATTTCAATACTGTCAGAGTTGTAGTTCAAGAGTAATTGAATGATAAAGTATCCCCCTCCAACTCCTTTTACCTAGTGTAAGCCGCCTCCCCTCAGATGTGGAATCTGGTCTCTTGACCGGAGAGATCACAGCAAGGGACTATCTTCTTACCATGAACATAAAGAAACACTGCCCCCCATGACAGGTTTTTCAGGTTTTTTTCCTTATGATGACTGAAGATTTCCCTCTCTGCGATCCATCCGGGCAGTCTTGCTTCTCTGAGGTGAGCAGTGTTACATCAGTAAAAGGGGCGGGAGGTGGAAATTTATCATTCAATTACTCTACAACTACAACTCTGACAGTATTGAAATAACACTCTCCGTGGCCCAAATACTATGAAGATCAATCAGAGCTGCTTTTATTGTGAAACATTACTATCCCTTTAAAGCAGACGTCTGGACAGCTGGTAAATTACTAGATGTCTGATTTACACTGTGACTGATCCTGAGTGTCATTTGGTGGTTCTTCCTCTAATAAGAATCCATTACCTTTTCTGGTGGCATCCTGGACAGTGCATATATCCAAATGGTCACATTTTATAACACACATTTTTGTGTACAGTTTTATTTGTCATATTGTCCATGATTCATCATTGTGACTCATTTGGTTAGTTTTTTTTTTCCATTTTCTTAACTATGGTTACATATTCAAATGTGTATTAACTAGTGATGAGCGAGCGTGCTCGGCCGATGCTCGGATCGGCTCGAGCATAGCTCTGCTCGGCACATGGCGGTACTCGTCGAGTACCGCCATGTGCTCTCCCACCATGTTCGGGTGGCGGGGATCTGTGCCGGAAGAGGCACAGATCCGAAGACGCTCCGCTGGACCACCAGGGACTGGAGGTACGGGGGCATTGCGGAGATGAAGGGGGCATTGTGGAGATGAAGGGGGACATTGTGGAAGAGGGGCATAGACTCTATGCCCCTCTTCCACAATGTCCCCCTTCATCTCCGCTATGCCCGTCTTCCACAATGTCCCCCTTCATCTCCGCTATGCCCCTCTTCCACAATGTGCCCCTTCATCTCCGCTATGCCCCTCTTCCACAATGTCCCCCTTCATCTCCTCTATGCCATAGAGGAGATGAAGGGGGACATTGTGGAAGAGGGGCATAGCGGAGATGAAGGGGGACATTGTGGAAGAGGGGCATAGCGGAGATGAAGGGGGACATTGTGGAAGAGGGGCATAGCGGAGATGAAGGGGGACATTGCGGAGATGAAGGGGGACATTGCGGAGATGAAGGGGGCATACAGAGATGAAGGGGGCATAGCGGAGATGAAGGGGGCATTGACCAGGCACCCTCCCCTCATCAGAGCAGGGGGTGCCTGGTGTCGCCCCATTCATTTCAATGGGGCTCGGGTGCTCGGCCGAGCACTCGAGCCTCAGGGGGTGCTCGGTCAGAGCACCCGAGCACCCGAGCATCGGGGTGCTCGCTCAACACTAGTATTAACCCTTTGAGTGCCAGAGATGTATCCAACGCACGTAATCAATAAGCAATGCTATGTAACCACATCCTATATAATAATTTGCTAAATTGTGTGTAACGCCGCGACATGTGCAGTAGACACTGCTGCGCGTGCTGCAGTCATGCACAGTAGAGACTGCCCGCGCCGCTCCGAAGGAGCGTCCAGCTCTGTATCAGTCGCGGCGCGGGCAGTCTCTACTGCGAGTGACTGCCCTGCAACCGGGTGGCTGTGACACTGTGGCCTGTGTAACGGGCTGTTCAACTAGTACACTAATAATAACTAGTATTTATATAGCATCTTTCTCCACATGTTCTTGGAATTAACCAAATCGGAAGCTGAATAATGGATGTTATTGTTACCCAATCAATGGTACTCATTTTATCAACCTCAGAAGGACGAAGGGCTGAGTTGACCCTGCCAGGATTCGACCCTGCAACCTTGCAGTTGGAACAGGCTCTGTAGTCAGAGAATTTACCACTGAGCTATCTCTATGGCAGGGCTCAAATTTTCCACTTGCCACTAGCCAATGGCGAGTGAAAATTTAGCCCTGACGAGAAGAAATTCAGCCCTGGTTGGTATGTTTTGGCTTGCAGTGGCGAGTAACTTTTCAGGTCTGGCTAGTAGCAATGGACTTAAATTATAAGCCCTGTCTATGGCATATATGCGTAAATGGAGACTGACAAACAAAGGTAAAAAAAATTTGGTCCAGTTTTCATGTGACTAAAAGATGGCAAGTTGGCAACAGTAATCCTTATGGTCTTAGAGGTGGAATTCCGGAGCAAATAAACTGCTTTCTATGGGGGAAATGAAAATGAAGCAAGTCCCCATTTATTTTAATAAGGATTTTATTGCAAGCACGGAGGCTTCTCCACTGCCACCTCAGCAGCAAAGAAAAAACTTTGTTAAAATTATTCTTAACAAACAGAATAAAAACTTCAACATCATCATACCCCTCCCCCTGACCAATCATAGTCCTTCATTTCCTTAAAACTGTGATGTAATCTGTAAATCTTCCTCTTTCTTTGCTGCATTTTAGCCCCTTAGTCACCACAGCCCTGGGGAGTGGCTTCATCCTTAAATTCATCCTTAAATAAGATACTTTGGTCCTGTTCTTAACCCCTTAACGACCAGATGACGTGCTATGACCATTACGGTCCTTATACCCTTAAGGACTGGTGACGGTCATAGAATGTCACCTATTTTTTACCTATATCGCTCTACCGGGAGTGCTGTAAGTAAAAATTAGGCCTAAAGTTGACCGATCCAAGACTGGAGCTGTCTCTCTTAAGCCCCAACGTGGCACGCCGGTACATGTAACAGGTCATGTGTACTGGCGCGTCGGCAAGGATCAAAGCACTCCTTAAGGGAAGGTAACTTAAGGGGTTAAACATGCACTTAAGTTTAAACAAACATTAATGTGAGCTTTATTGCTGTGGAGCAATGTGATGCACTTATATACACACCATACAGTCTGATCTCCTAAACGCAGGGACACCAGGGTGATACACTTATATACACACCACACAGCCTTATCTCCTAAACACAGGGACACCAGGGTGATACACTTCTATACACACCACACAGTCTGATCTCCTAAACACAGGAACACCCGGGTGATACACTTACATACACACCACACAGTCTGATCTCCTAAACACAGGGACACCAGGGTGATACACTTCTATACACACCACACAGTCTGATCTCCTAAACACAGGGACACCCGGGTGATACACTTATATACACACCACACAGTCTGATCTCCTAAACACAGGGACACCAGGGTGATACACTTATATACACACCACACAGTCTGATCTCCTAAACACAGGGACACCAGGGTGATACACTTATATACACACCACACAGTCTGATCTCCTAAACACAGGGACACCAGGGTGATACACTTATATACACACCGCACAGTCTGATCTCCTAAACCCAGGCACATCTGGGTGATACACTTATATACACACCACACAGTCTGATCTCCTAAACACAGGGACACCAGGGTGATACACTTATATACACACCACACAGTCCGATCTCCTAAACACAGGGACACCAGGGTGATACACTTATATACACACCATACAGTCTGATCTCCTAAACACAGGGACACCAGGGTGATACATTTCTATACACACCACACAGTCTGATCTCCTAAACACAGGGACACCAGAGTGATACACTTATATACACCGCACAGTCTGATCTCCTAAACACAGGGACACCAGGGTGATACACTTATATACACACCACACAGTCTTATCTCCTAAACACAGGGACACCAGGGTGATACACTTATATACACACCACACAGTCCGATCTCCTAAACACAGGGACACCAGGGTGATACACTTATATACACACCATACAGTCTGATCTCCTAAACACAGGGACACCAGGGTGATACATTTCTATACACACCACACAGTCTGATCTCCTAAACACAGGGACACCAGAGTGATACACTTATATACACCGCACAGTCTGATCTCCTAAACACAGGGACACCAGGGTGATACACTTATATACACACCACACAGTCTGATCTCCTAAACACAGGGACATCAGGGTGATACACTTATATACACATCACACAGTCTGATCTCCTAAACACAGGGACATCAGGGTGATACACTTATATACACACCACACAGTCTGATCTCCTAAACACAGGAACACCAGGGTGATACACATATACACACACCACACAGTCTGATCTCCTAAACACAGGGACACCAGGGTCATACACTTCTATACACACCACACAGTCTGATCTCCTAAACACAGGGACACCAGGGTGATACACTTATATACACACCGCACAGTCTGATCTCCTAAACACAGGGACACCAGGGTGATACACTTATATACACACCGCACAGTCTGATCTCCTAAACACAGGGACACCAGGGTGATACACTTATACACACCACACAGTCTGATCTCCCAAACAAAGGGACACCAGGGTGATACACTTATATACACACCGCACAGTCTGATCTCCTAAACACAGGGACACCAGGGTGATACACTTCTATACACACCACACAGTCTGATCTTCTACACACAGGGACACCAGGATGATACACTTATATACACACCACACAGTGTGATCTCCTAAACACAGGGACACCAGGGTGATACACTTATATACACACCGCACAGTCTGATCTCCTAAACACAGGGACACCAGGATGATACACTTATATACACACCACACAGTGTGATCTCCTAAACACGGGGACACCAGGGTGATACACTTATATACACACCGTACAGTCTGATCTCCTACACACAGGGACACCAGGGTGATACACTTATATACACACCACACAGTCTGATCTCCTAAACACAGGGACACCAGGGTGATACACTTATATACACACCACACAGTCTGATCTCCTAAACACAGGGACACCAGGGTGATACACTTCTATACACACCACAGTCTGATCTCCTAAACACAGGGACACCAGGGTGATACACTTCTGTACACACCACACAGTCTGATCTCCTAAACACAGGGACACCAGGGTGATACATTTCTATACACACCATACAGTCTGATCTCCTAAACACAGGGACACCAGGGTGATACACTTATATACACACCACGCAGTCTGATCTCCTAAACACAGGGACACCAGGGTGATACACTAATATACACACCACACAGTCTGATCTCCTAAACACAGGGACACCAGGGTGATACACTTCTATACACACCACACAGTCTGATCTCCTAAACACAGGGACCCCAGGGTGGGAAAGATGGACAGAGGGACTTGGGTCTCAAATACGGTCTGTCCCTCCTAAAAAGAGACACTTGGGAGGCATGGTACTGGAGTGATTAACCCTTTGAGTGCCAGCTGCACAATTGGGGAGAGTTCAAAGTTCCCATTGATTAAAATGGAACATTTAACCCTTTGAGTGCTGGAGAGATAGCCATCGCATTGTGATGGCTACCGCTTTGGCACTCAAGGGGTTAAAAGTTCAATTTTTAGCTCAATGGGGATTTTTAATTCTCTAATACAGAACAGCTGGTTTCAGAATTACTCCATTTTTACTTCATACATGAACCTCAGCATGTATACAACATCACAAAGAGTGAGTCAAACTGCTGACAGTCGGGGTGGGGGGGGTTGCTGCAGCTGGAGACACTCATTGAACAGAAATGTCAAGAAAACCACTAGAATTTTCTTTTTTTTCTAATTCTATATCCCAAAGCCAACAGATGCAAACCCTCCCCCCCCCCTCCAACAAGTAGCAATGGGCCTCAGACGGTGTGGTAATGCTGTCCCCGGTTGCTAGGAAACCGTCTGTTTGCTGACCAAAATTGCCGGACGAAAGAGCGATTTGTGAATGAACTCTGTGATACGGTTGTGTACTGTACGTCAGCTTGCGCGAGGACTCAGAAGCTGCTATTTGCACTGTGTCTCCCAGTGCGATGAGGTCAGATAGAAACATGGATTTCTGGGAAGACTGTTATACCCTCTCCTGGGTGTTACATATTCATACCAATATCACTAGTGTCATTCATGTCACTGATCAATTATGAGGCCACAAGACACTTTAGGGGTTACGTACTAAGATGTGATATTGTGGAGATGACCTCTCCGGTGACATCACTTCTCCAGTTCCTATGTAATTCTATGGAGCCAATGCAGTAAGATTCCTCCAACTTTGGAGATATTAGTGCATAGGTTCCGTAGAATAACATAGGAACTGGACATAAACCATTTTAAAAACATTTTTAACCCTTTGAGAGCAAGAGATGTATCCGTGCATTGCAGCTTTATGGCACTCAAAGGGTTAATGTTATGTGAATAAGACGCGCAAGGACAAGAATAGAAACGCGGATCTGATTTTTAGCTCCCTTTAATATGCTTCTTATCTCAATCCTAAGAGACACTGTCCCTTTAACATATGAGCCTTGAAATTGAGGCTGCACTGAATTAAAATGGAATTGGATTTTAGTCTGTGCAGATGTTTTGTCACCCACTATATTCCCCCCAGCACCCTAGTAATGGCCTTGTATTGTCCTTACATCATAGTAAAAATAAATGAAACTATTCTGTAAGTTCAATTTTTGTAAGCAACAGGCTGTTTATCAAAACCAGAATCGGGCCTTGCAAAACAGTTTTTTTCGTTTCTGAGTATATTTCCTTTTCAACCAATCAGATAACTGTGAAAAACAAAATTCACATGCTGTGCAAATTAAAAAAGAAAGCCAAGCATTCGCTTCCCTTCGGATGTCAGTCACACCATTTTCCTGTCTGGGGCACCTGTCTGAACAAGGCAGGGCAGTGAGTCTCAGCTACATCCCTTGGAACACCAACAGGTCAGATTTTAAGGGTCCTCCTATGTGGAGGTGTTCACCCTGAAAGTATTGCCACTCTGTGGGTTCGTAGCTGAACTGCAGAAATGACATCAGGACTGGACTGCAAAACAGTGCTTCAAGAGGAATGGGATGTCGAAGACTTTCATGAGTTAAGGCCCATCTGAATATACAGTCCAACAGGCTATCATACTAAATATGGTACAGGCAAAGCTTCTGGACCCACACAATCTTCCCTGCCAGGCTCCAGCATTTGACATAACAATCCAGGGCCAGCCTACATCCCCTGAAAATACAAATCATACAATCCAGAAGTAGAGTTGCCACCTTTTCTTCAAAAAAATACCGGCCATGGCATTCCCTCCATAGACTTAACATTGGACAGAAGCCAATTTTTTCCTGGCTGAGTGGCAACCCTATCCAGAAGTAGGGGACTGCAAGCAACCAATAGTGAAGCCACTTACAAATCCCATCTCTCTGAGGTGTGGTCAGCATCACCCTCTACCTGTGGGCCAGATCCAGGGGGACGTCTTATTCCTCTGGATGGTCTTTACATGGCTTCGAGATTAGATCATCCTGGGAGTATGTGTAGACTGACTGGCGCCTAAGTGCATTCCCTGAGCTGCACATTAGCCATCTGAGGCCGCACAGTATTTCCTGTCATATAAATGCATACATACAATTACAAAGAATATAGCATTAACAGTGTTTGTTACAAAATTATACTTTGGGCAATAAACACAGTGTGATGAACCTATGTGGGGATAAGCAAGTAGCAAACAACTGGTCTTCACCTTTATTTGTCAAGCTCTCTGATGCTACACCAGTCCCTCTGGGCATGGCAACTAGGCAGCGGATAATGATAGGTTCACTGGGTGTCAGAGATGGGACTAGCAGATAAGTAGTGTCTTGGAAGGAGAGATGGATACGAGGGACCAGGATTCTCCACATCCTAATTAAACACAGGCAGATCAATCAAAATGACTGAGCCATTCATTGCCCACTTGTGAACAAGCAGGGATATACTGAAAAGCTGATCTGTTGGTGTATCCCAAGGACTACATTCAGAATCACTTAGGTAAGGGAACTTCATCGGATTTCTCTCCCACTTTTTCTTGTAGTGGGAGAGAAATCCGATGAAGTTTCTCTCAGATCTCTCCTGGTCCTTTCCCGTCTAGGGCACCCATCTCCATTCTCCATGATCCCTCCCTTTCTCATCCACACTCTCCTGGTCTTGCTTAATCTTAGGCCCTCCAGGCACATTCTTTTTCAGGCCTTCCAACCCATTCAATTTCAGTGCCTCCAGCTCCTTCTCCTTGGCCCACCTTCTCTGTGTACCATACTACACCCATCCTCTCCCTTACAATTCCTTCCTGTTGCTCTCTTGCACATCCACTCTTCCCCTGCTCCTGCCCTCTGTTTTCTGTCCTCCACCAGAGCCTTCTTTACCCTCTTCCTCCTCCTCCTCCAGTCTCCCTCTGCAAGTCAGTCTAGGTTGATTTAGATGTACCCAGAATTTTCTCCAGGTCCTACAGATAGATCAGCAAATATTCGGCTCATCTCTACTTGATAGATCGTCCAACTTTACCTCTTCACTCTTTCTATATCTTTAACTCACTGGCAAATATTCTATGTTAAGTGTAACACAAAATATTAGACCAGATCCAAAAGTGTTCTCATGAGCTACCACCAGGCCGTAACATGAAGATTTCCACATTTGAACACTTATATCTTAGTCAAAGTTCCACTGACTTTGATTTATGCACTTGTATCCTAGCAGGGAAATCCAACGAGGAGAAATTATATCCTGAGATATTGATAGTGTGATTTACCTTCCAGCGCCATCTATATTCTGAAACAGGCAATTTTCCCCCTCAAGAAAGTTACTTTTCTTTACCTATGATTTGTTGCAGTTGTAAAACATGGTGCTGAGGCATCCATTTTGTCCTTTCAATTACCTCATGCAAGATAGCTATCATTAGGGCTGAAATGTCAAGTTCATGGTTCATATCTACAGATGCTTAAAATGATGTCACTGTCCATTAGCACTTATTGGCCAGGCTTTTGCAACATTCAGAAGAAATCCTGAGGCAGTCGAAAGAACATAATGGCTGACCCAGCACTGTAGCTTTCACAAATTATCCAAGTGATCTTCTTAATATAATAAAAGGCCAGATGTATGTTTGTCCGATGCAGTCATGAGCAGTAGAGACTGTCCGAACGCAGGCCAGATGTTTGTTTATCCAATACAGTCGTGCACAGTAAAGACTGCCCGAACGCACAGAATGCTGGGAGCACGGAATGCTGGGAGGTGTAGTTTTGCTGGCCCATGTACATGGGCTTTTATACTAATAATTAAATAAGAGCCAAATTGTAGTTATAAAAACACTGCAGTTCAGAGAGTACATAATAATGACAATAATAATCAATTTCTTGATTTTAAATGACATGATTTAATGTGTATTTTTCTTTAAACCCTGGATTGTAAGTGGTACTTGGGGATAGTTTTCTGAGTCAATGATTTAACCCTTTGAGCCAGAGGAATGGGCAATGCAACATGTTGCCCATTTCACTGGCTCTCAAATGATTAAAGGGATAGTAATACCTTGTTTATCTTTACTTTATTTTGTAGGCATTTAAAAGACATGAAGAACAATATAAGTCTTATCTCTCAAACCTTTATGGTTTGAGAGATATTCACAAGAAAAGTTTCCCCTCCCGCCCCTTTTACCTAGTGTAAGCCATCTCTTCTCAGATGTGGAATCCAGTCCATAGACCAGACAGATAACAGCAGGGGACAATCTTCTTCCTATGAGAACAATGAAAGCCCTGCCCCCCTTGACAAGTTTTTCAGGTTTTTCCCTTATCTTAATTGAAGATTGTCCCTCTCTGCAATCTACCTGGGCACCTCCCTTCTGATCTGGCTGAGCAGTGTTACATCAGTAAAAGGGGCAGGAGGGGGATACTTTGTCATTGAATTACTCTTGAACTACAACTCTGACAGAATTGAAATAACACTCTCCAAAGTCCAAATACTATGATGATTAATTAGATCTGCTTTTATTATGAAACATTACTATCCCTTTAAATCATTTTTGTAGGAAAAACACTCAACAGATCAGGACAAGTATAGACATGAATAGAAGAACATTACCATTAATCACTAGAAAGAGATGTAGACGTGTGAATGGAACAAAATAAACAATAAATAAGGTCTCATTTTCACATCTAACACAAAATATGGGAATTGGGAATAACCAGTTGGGAACTAGCAGAATTAATTTAACGCCTAACTCAATGATTCACTTCTCAAATTACATTTGTATTGACTCATTGCAAGCATACTGTATCATTCAAATGATTTTCATCCTCGGTGAACACCATACAAAATAATCATGGGCATTGCATGTGTAAATTAAATATATAACGTATAAAATGAATACATGCGTATGTGTGTTCGTCTTATGTTAGCTCATGCGTGTTACAGCTAATGTAGACATTATCCAGCACGAGTGCACAGTGCAGAAATTAGAAGCGTTCCTCTCTTGGTTGACATAGGGTTAAAGTTTGTTTTTGGAGTAGAATTCATTTTAGATTTACAGTCACTTTTAGTACCGTTATGCCAGTTGTTATAATTGTTATAATGAATCCAATAAAGTAGAAAGAAAAGTCTATAAAAGAAAAATTTAAAACTGACCATAAACACAACCATAATTTTAAATCTACTGAAAATGGACGCCATCCATTGTTGTTGGGTATTATACATGTGTATGGGGCATTACCTATTCATGTTAGGCATTGATTTTTTTTTTTGTTTTTTTTTTTAAAGCTTTATTTCAAAAAGGAAAGTATCCATCAATTACAATCAACAATAAAAGTTACAGTCACAAAGGAGCAGATTGTACAGTGTACTCCAGCTTGATGGAAGAGGTTAACAACTGCAACAAATAGAACTTCAATCAATTATATCAACCTTTACATACCCATGGGCATGCAAAAAACTGAATGATCTATCTGTCCACATCACCCACCAACTGCTCGATGATTGCAACTAGAAGGTTGTGTGATTGCAAGGCATTGTTCTTTATTGAATTGTATCCACCTGTTTGAAATATTACTGTGTTTAATATTATTCACCTGTGTTGGACAATGTTCTTAAAGGGAAAGTAACACTTACTGAAAATATCTATCCACTTACCTTTTATAGTCAGAAAAGCTTAATGGTCTCTCCTTGCTTCTTGATTCAAGATATAACATCATCAATCAGTCTTGGATGTCGTGTCCATGGAGGTAGGTATAATAGTTACTAACAAACTCTGCCCAGTACACATGGTAATCTTGACAGGTTAAGGACCAGAACGGTGTGCAGTGCTGTGCTTTGCAATGTGTAGTGACCCCATGTTCATGCCTGGGAACCCTCCAGTTCTGCCCCAGAGACTCCGGTTTTAAGACTGAATTACCGGGTCTCCAGTGACAGCGGCTGACCCTCTGGTGGTGGTAAGATTCTTCTCCTTCTGACCCTGTTCCTCCCCCTTCTCCTCCTTCCCACCCTGTTCCTCCTACTTACTGCCCACTTTTCCTCTTTCCAACCCTGTTCCTCCCACTTTTCATCCTTCCCTCCCTGTTCTTTCCCCTTCCCACCCTGTCCTCCCACTTCCTGCCCACTTCTCCTCCTTCCCACCCTGTTCCTCCCACTTACTGCTCACTTCTCCTCCTTCCCACCCTGTTCCTCCCACTTCCCGCCCACTTCTCCTCCTTCCCACCCCACTCCTCCCACTTCCCGCCCACTTATCCTTCTTCCCACCCTGTTCCTCCCACTTTCCACCCACTTCTCCTCCTTCCAACCCTTTTCCTCACACTTCTCCTCCTTCCCTCCCTATTCTTCCCACTTCTCCTCCTTCTCAACCTGTTCCTCCAACTTCCCTCCCACTTCTCCTCCTTCTCACCCTAGAATTCCCACTTCTCCTCCTTCCCACTCTGTTCCTCCTACTTCCCACCCACTTCTCCTCCTTCTCACCATTTTCTTCCCACTTCCCTCCCACTTCTTCTCCTTCGCATGCTGTTCCATCCAGTTCCCACCCACTTCTCTGCCTTCTCACTCCCACTTACCGTCCACTTCTCCTCTGTCCGCCCCTTTTACTGATGTAACACTGTTCAGCCAGATCAGAAGGGAGGTGCCCAGGTAGACTGCAGAGAGGGACAATCTTCAACTAAGATAAGGGAAAAACCTGAAAAACTTGTCAAGGGGGCAGGGCCTTCATTGTTCTCATAGGAAGAAGATTGTCCCCTTCTGTTATTTGTCTAGTCTTACAAACAGATTCCACATCTGCGACGAGATGGCTTATACTAGGTAAAAGGGGGGGGGGACTTTGCTTGTGAATATCTCTCAAACCATAAAGGTTTGAGAGATAAGACTTGTATCTTTCTTCATGTTTTTTAATACCTACAAATAAAATAAAGATAAAAGGAAGTATTACTATCCCTTTAACCCTTCAGAGATAAAAGAAAAACGCAGTCTAACATCATTAGTAAACGTTACTTTCCCTTTAACAAACTGCACTCTGGCGATCACACAACATGTTGATTGATTTAGGCACCTCTTTTCAGTGTAAAGTGTTTGGGTGGGAAATGTGCCACAAGTCTTATAAAGCTTCTAAATTAACCCATTGGGTGCTGAGAGGTATCCAACGCATTGCTAGCATTCAGAGGGTTCAAATAGTCGTTTTATAAGGTTAAAAAAAAAATAATTAAGAAATATATTTCCAACTTATTTATTGCAACCTAAATGTAGACTTAGCAGTTATACGGTGGGACATACTTTAATTAAGTCTACAGGGTTTTTTTTAAACAAAATGATGCGGTCATTACACAAACTCTATTAATGGCATTTTATGGATGCACCTCATTACATGTGGGGCTGGACCATGACGAATGCATATTTTGTGAATGACTCCATGCAATAAATGCTCCTTAAGAACATGCAGTAGCTGTTCTGTCCGAGTGCAGTGTACAAAGTGTCATTGTGACAGTGTCAGTGGGGAACACTGAGCTTTTTTATTTAGCAGAAAAATATCTCATACACTTTCCATGTGCTGCCGTATGTAAGAGGCCTTTTATTCCTGGGCCAGAAATTGTGGGCCTTATGAATAAAATCAGAAGCGGAGCAATTCTGGGGCGAATCAGCAGCACCGTAGGGGAGAAATGCAAATTTGCAAAAATCTGATTTAAAGGGACGCTGTCATCTAAAACTACAGAAAGAAAATTGAGGGCGAGCACATTGGGTGCCCCTCGTGCGCAATCAAAAGATCAGTAGGGTCACCACCATAGACACGCCGAAATGGGTACACACAAGTATAATAGCTGAGATCTTAACCCTTTGAGTGCCAGAGGGGTACGGAACGCATTGCAATGTGTTCCGTAACCCTCTGGATCTCAAAGGGTTAAATATGTAGGTCACAGCTGTTCAGGCTCCTGGGAATGAACACTGTCCCCGAAACAGCTAATAGACTCTGAGAAAGGAGATTTAAATCACTGGGTTGCTCCTCAAAACTATTCTCTTTGAGAAAGCATCTGTTCTGCTGCAAAATGCGTAAGGTAGGGACTTTGTTGCACTTTCTATACTTTTAGTGTGTTTGTTACACATTGGTTTTAATACAATGTCATTGCAAAGTTTATAGTAAGATGATCAGCCTCCTGTTTTAATATCATCAGAGATACTTGTGACTTTCTGTCTAACTCTTACATTACCTCCCCTAGCACTGACTTCCTGTCTTATCCCTACATTACCTCCCCACTTACTGACACATCTCAGCAATGCACTGTCCATATCCCCTAGTGCTGACTTACTGTCTTATCTCTTCATTACCTTCCCCACGCACTGACACAGTTCATTTATGCACTACCCACCTCTCCTACCAAAAACTTCCTGTCTTATCCCTGCATTACCTCCCCCACTCACTGATACTGCTCAGCAATGCATTACCTACCTCCCCTAGCACTGAATTCCTATCTTATCCCTACATTACCTCCCCCACTCACTGACACTGCTCAGGAATGCACTGCTGACCTTCCCTAGCGCTGACTTCCTGTCTTATCCCTATCCCTACATTATCTCCTCCACTCACTGACACTGCTCAGCAATGCATTGCCCACCTCTCCTAGCACTGAATTCTCTCTTATCTCTGCATTATCTCCTCCACTCACTGACACTGCTCAGTAATGCATTACCCACCTCCCCTAGCACTGACTTCCTGTCTTATCCCTACATTACCTCCCCCACTCACTGACACTGCTCAGCAATGCATTGCCTACCTTCCCTAACACTGACTCCTTGTCTTACCTCTACGAATCATCCTCCACTGTCCATATCCCCTAGTGCTGGCTTACCGTCTTATCTCTTCATTACCTTCCCCACATACTGATACAGTTCAGTTATGCACTGCCCACCTCTCCTAGCTCTGACTTCCTTTCTTATCCCTACATTACCTCCCCACTCACTGACACTGCTCAGCAATGCATTGCTCACCTTTCCTAGCACTGACTTCCTGTCTTATCCCTACATTACCTCCCCACTCACTGACATTGCTCAGCAATTCATTACCCACCTCTCCTAGCACTGACTTCCTGTCTTATCCCTACATTACCTCCCCACTCACTGACACTGCTCAGCAATGCATTGTTCACCTTCCCTACCACTGACTTCCTCTCTTATCTCTACAATTCTTCCTCCACTCACTGCCACTGCTCAGCAGTGCATGGCTACCCCCTTATCACTGAGTTCCTGTCTTTTCTCTACATTACCTCCTCCACCCACTGACACAGTTGAACTCCGCACTTCCCACCTCTCCTACCACTGAGTTCCTGTCTTATCCCTACATTACTTCATCTACTCGCTGACACTATTCAGTAATGCACTACCCGCCTCTCTTACTCTCTCACTGACTTCCTGTCTTATTCTTACATGACTTCCTCCACTCACTGACACTGCTCATCAATGCATTGCCCACCTCCCCAAGTATAGTGGGATTTCTCTGGCAACACCCACTACTCAGAATGTGGGCATAGCCAGCACATCTAAGGAGCCGCCTCTGCCTAATATGAACTCCAACCCTAGATCCTGTACTTCTATATATCTATGGCATTGCATGATAATGGTTAAATGCCTGCCAACTCTTTAAGGTCATCCACCCCTTTGCAATGCATTGCACCACTCTCTGGGTTAATGGATTTAATATAGAGATAGTTCTCTCTGTCCCTCTCATTCTTTCTCATTCTGTCTCACTTGCTGCCTCTTTCACTCTAGCTGTGTCTCACTCTCACTCTGAGTTACTTCTCCTGTCTCTTTCATTCTGTTGGTCTCCCTCATTCTATCGTTCTCACTGGTCCTCCTACTCTCTGTGTCTCTCTCATTGCTGCTTAGGCTGGCCAGCCCTCCCTTCTAACAGGAGATGTATATAATCCCAGTGCAGCCCTGGAATATCAGCACTTCATGTGTGTCTCCTGTTAAATGTCAAGTCTTGTCAACTCACTCTTGCTGCCTCTCTCTGCCACTTGCCGGTCAGTCTTGCTGTAACTCTCACTGCCTCACTCACTCTCTCTGTATCTCTCACTGCCTCACTCACTCTCACTTTATTTCTCACTCTGCCTCACTCACCATCACTGTCTCTCTTTATCTTTCTCACTGTCTCTGTGTCTCTCCCCCATTCTAAATGTCTCCTCCTTTAGCTGTCTCTTTCTCTGTCTTGCTCTCTGTCTAAAGATGAAGGGAGTTAAATTTGAATAACAGCCATGGGTTCCCATCACTGACATAGTCAATACGCATTACAGCTGCAGGTGTTGTAATGACAATCTGGGAACTCTGCCAAACCCAATGATCTGTTACTTTGTATAGATTCTTCAAGACACAGAAATGATGTAACAGTTTTGTAGGGATTTGTAGTTTTACATTTCCAAGCTACAGGAGAGGGGTTCCGACTCCCGTCCTCCGGGACCACTAACAGGCCGTGTCTTTAGGATTCCTCTGCATCAGTACAGATGGATTACTCAGAGGCTCAGTCGTTTCATTAATTTGCCTTTTTGGATACAGTAAAGAGAAGATTAGATTAATTTCTTTCAAAATGGAACATACAGGGTTATACTGAATATCAGTAGGCAAATCAGGAAGGTCTGATAAATGACTAACTTATTTGGTAGCAGGAAAGCTATACAATTCTCATGTCACTAGGGTTATGAGTTAAAGGATGAACTGATGGAATCCTCTCTGCTCCTTTTGTGTCTACAGCACTCTCACGTATCATACCTTTTTCTCTCATTGCTCCGTATCCAGGGGCGGACTGACAGGACCCAGGGACCCTGGTCCAAAAAGAGGTCGGGGCCCCCTGCCCAATTACATCATTGATCCCACCCTATGGCATCCATGGCCTGGGGAGGTAATGGATGGCCTGGGGGGTAATGGATAGCCTGGGGGGTACTGAATGGCCATCCATTACCACCCCCAGGCCATTCAGTACCCCCCAGGCCATCCATTACCACCCCCAGGCCATTCAGTACCCCCCACGACATCCATTACCCCCCAGGCCATCCATTACTTTTCCCAAGCCGTCCAGTAACCGGCACCCCCCCAGGCCATCCAGTACTACTGGTTTACTGTACTGGCTTTCCTGTGCTGTGTGCGCTGCGTGGTGGTTGTACTGCTGTCACTCACTCAGTGTCACTGACTTGCTGTCACTGCTACGCTGGTCCTCCAGCTCCTGGCGAATCACTGAGTCCCCAGTAATCCTTATCCTGTGTGTCCTCCTTGGCAGGCTAGGTGTCATGAGATGTCCGGTCACCTGTGGCGGGCTGGCTTTGCTGAGTCCCACTCTCCCTCCTCCCACATCATCACGTGCCCCTGCGGGCCGTGATGACATTAATGCACGCACTACTACACATGCGCAGAAGCAGAGGAAGAGGCACACAGTAGCACTTGCTGCCAGCCAGATATTAACAAGTGTGTCTGGACTCTGGCAGCAAGCGGTGGATCTTGCTGTGTGGGTGGCAATATGGCATCATCTAGCAGGTTATAATGTGAGGCCTGATGGAGCAACAGGCAGCACGTTTTTAAATCAGCGCGACCGCGGGTCCCTAAATGGTAGGCAGGCAAGCAGATGGGACTTTAAAATTATACCTGCAAATGGTGGCGGCGGGCACCCCTTGGTCGCGGGCCATCGGTCCACGACCGAATGCCTGAATGGTCAGTCTGCCCCTGTCCGTATCTGTGGTACGCTCTACCGCCCAACCTGCGCCACTGCACCTCTTGGATGGACTTTAAGTGTCGCTTGAAAATGCACCTCCTAGATAAAACCTCAACATGCTAGAAGGCACTGATGTTGCACAAAAAACGTTCTTAAAAATGATTTACTGCACTTGTGTCCTCTATCATCATCAGAACTAGCACTGTATTCCGTACTTGACCCTTATGTACTCTGTATGTCTCCCTTCACCACTTTAGATTGTAAGCTTTTGGGCAGGGACCTCGCACCCAATGTTTCACTCTACAAAGTAACCCTGTATTGTCTAAAGCCTTAAATTGTAAAGTGCTGCATACACTTGTGGCGCTATATAAATAAACATATTAATTAATTCATTCAATGTGTCTTTATTCAACCTAAATTACTATGTCGCTATGTTTTCAAGCAGATAAATCTTAAAGGGATAGTAATGTTTCATAATAAAAGCAGCTCTAATTAATCTTCATAGTATTTGTTCCTTGGAGAGTGTTATTTCATTACTGTCAGAGTTGTAGTACAAGAGTAATTGAATGATAAAATATCCCCCTCCCGCCCCTTTTACTGATGTAACTGCTCACCTCAGAGCAGCAGGGAGTGTCCAGGTAGATTGCAGAGAGGGACAATCTTCAGTTAAGATAAGGGAAAAAGCTAAAAAACCTGTCTAGGGAGGCAGGCTTTTCATTGTTCTCACAGTAAGAATATTGACCCTTGATGTGAACTGTCTGGTCTATGGACTGGATTACACATCGGAGGAGTGGGGGCTTACACTAAGTAAAAGAGGCAGAAGGGGAAACTTTATCATTCAATTACTCTTGAACTACAACGCTCACAATAATGAAATAACACTCTCTATGGCTCAAATACTATGCAGATTAATTGGAGCTGCTGTTTTTGTGACACATTACTATCACTTTAAGTCTTGTCCTGTTAGGGGTCTCCAAGGACAGGATTAGGACTGCAACCAAGCATCCTATATAATAATTCGCTAAAATGTGTGTAACAACATAGTCATGCGCAGTAGAGACTATTGCTCGTGCTGCAGTTATGCGCAGAAGAGACTGCCCGCACCCCGGCTGATACAGAGCTGTATCAGCCATGGCGCGGGCAGTTTCTACTGCGCATGACTGCCCCACGACCGGCTGGCAGTGGCACTGTGGCAGGGGCGGGCTGGCCCGGGGGGCAATTGCCCCCTGGGCCGTTCACAAGTCTGGGCTGGCGGGCCTCTGTCACGGAGGTATGCCTGTGCGGGGCTGGTGCAGTACTTCCGCATATTTTTGGTATCACTAGTATAGCTCAGTTTGGATTGTAAGCTCTCTAGTATTACTACTGTAGCTCAATTTCAATTGTAAGCTCTGTGGTATCTCAAAAATAAGGATTAAAAATAACCCAGAGTTTATAATTGTGCTGCCATATTACCACTGAAGTAGGCGCTACATGCAAAAAGCATATTGCAATTCAACGCTGCTCAAAATGTACTTCTGCTGATACTTGTTTTACTTCACAACATTAATGGGAGTTATAAAGGGGTTGGGTAGTGGGCTGGAGCGATAGTAAAAATGGGCCACTTGATTGCTTGCCCCCCAGGCCAAAAGTTGCCAGCCCTCCCCTGCACTGTGGTCTGTGTAACGGGCTCTTCTTCTAGTTCCCTAATAAAGCAGGACTTCTATTCTCAGAATGCATTAACTTCACATCCTCCCAGCTACCACCCCAGGGATGTTCGGGTCAGACAAAGTAAAGCATCATGTGGTTTCCATTTTTATAGATAAATAAGGAGATCATATATCCCTTTAAATGCAGTGTGCTTATAAATAAAACACAAGACAGGGCTGCACTGATTGCTTTGCAGTCACGCATAATGAAAGCATCCTGTACGGCCCTGATAGATAACTTAGCAATGCGTTGCATGCCCCTCTGGCTCTCAAGGGGTTAAAAGAACAATAAATTTGCTTACAAATTAAAAATGGCTTCTTATCATGATAGGAATGGCATACAGCTTTCCAGTCGCAGGTATGTGTGCTGGGAGGTGTGCAGTTTGTGTGTAATGGGCACTAGGTGGCAGTATACTCTGTTAGCAGTTGCAGTCAGTAAAACCACAATATTGTCTTTGTTTTTCTTAGATTTTAGGATCTTTCAGCAGACACTTGGCTTACCCAAGAGGACAGGGGCATAACTATAGGGAGTTCAGAGGGTGCAGTTGTGTCTGAGCCCTGCATCCAAAGGGGCCCATCTAGGGGGGTTTCTAATTATGCCCCTATGAAAATAATTTTGTGATAGGAGACCCAAAAGTAGTTTGTACGTAGGGTTCCCACCTTTTACCTTTGCCAAAACCGAACAGAGACTAAAGAACGCTTTGTGCTAAACACATTGTAATATGTCACATGGTGATTCATTTACCTGGGACCTCTCCACATCTACCCTGGGGACTCTGGTTTTTAGATTTAATTACTGGATCTCCGGGGACAGAGGCTGATTCTCTGGTGGTGGTGAGCGTCCTGTGAAAGTACCCCCTTTTTCTCCTTTCCACCCTGTTCTGCCCATTTCCCACCACTTCTCCTCCTTTCCACCCTGTTCCTTCCACTTCTCCTCCTTCCCACCGTGCTCCTCCCACTTCTCCTCCTTCCCACCCTGCTCCTCCCACTTCCCTCCCACTTCTCCTTCTTCCCAACCTCTTCCTTCCACTTCCTTCCCACTTCTTCTCCTCCCTACCCTGTTCCTCCAACTTCTCACCCACTTCTCCTCCTTCCCACCCTGCTCCTCCCACTTCTCCTCCTTCCCACCCTGCTCCTCCCACTTCTCCTCCTTATCACCCTGTTCCTCCCACTTCTCCTCCTTCCCACCCTGTTCCTTCCACTTGCCTCCCACGTCTCCTCCTTCCCACCCTGTTCCTTCCACTTCCCTCCCACTTCTCCTCCTTCCAACCCTGTTCCTCCAACTTCTCACCCACTTATCCTCCTTCTCACCCTGTTCCTCCCACTTCTCCTCCTTCCCACCCTGTTCCTTCCACTTCCCTCCCACTTCTCCTCCTTCCCACCCTGTTCCTGCCACTTCTCCTCCTTCCCACCCTGTTTTTTCCACTTCCCTCCCACTTCTCCTCCTTCCCACCCTGTTCCTTCCACTTCCCTCCCACTTCTCCTCCTTCCCACCCTGTTCCTGCCACTTCTCCTCCTTCCCACCCTGTTTTTTCCACTTCCCTCCCACTTCTCCTCCTTCCCACCCTGTTCCTTCCACTTCCCTCCCACTTCTCCTCCTTCCTACCCTGTTCCTCCAACTTCTCACCCACTTATCCTCCTTCTCACCCTGTTCCTCCCACTTCCCACTCACTTCTCCTCCTTCTAACACTCTTCCTCCCACTTCTTATTCTTCACAATCTGTTCTTCCAATTTCCTTTCCAGTTTTCCTCCATCTCACCCTGTTCCTCCCACTTCTCCTCCTTCTTACCCTGTTCCTCCATGTTCCCTCCCACTTCTCTTGCTTCTCACCCTGTTCCTCCCACTTCTCCTCCTTCTCACCTTGTTCCTCCAACTTCCCTCTCACTTCTCCTCCATCTCACCCTGTTCCTCCCACTTCTCCTCCTTCTTACCCTGTTCCTCCATGTTCCCTCCCACTTCTCTTGCTTCTCCCCCTGTTCCTCCCACTTCTCCTCCTTCTCTCCTTGTTCCGCCAACTTCCCTCTCACTTCTCCTGCTTCTCACCCTGTTCCTCCTACTTCTCCTCCTTCTCACTCTGTCCTGCCCACTTCCCACCCACTAATGCATTGGATACCCCTCTGGAACTTAGAGGGTTAAGGGGTAGGATTATCATGTGAAGTGAGAGGCGTTTGGGGTCCTGTTGTCCTGCCTGCAACTGCCATGTCCACCTCCATAGACATCACATCCGATCCAAGACCAATTGAAGACGTTCTCTCTTGAACAAAGGTACAAGGGTAAAATTCACAGAGGGCCATTAGGATTTTCTAGACAAAGTATGGGGTTATTATTAAGAGGTGACATTTCTCTTTTAATAGTTTTTCTCTGCTTACAGAAGTGGAAGCTGTTAGGACAATAGACTACAGATGTGAGACTTACACATCTGGGACACATGACACTACAACAATAGAAGCCTAGGTGAGGGGTAGTCTGATTCCTATCAGGCATATGAAAATATGACATAAACAAATGTGAAAGAGTTAAATCCTTGGATGCTAAAGAGTAATCTAACGTATTCGGATGCAACACATTGGCGATGTCTCTAACATACAACAGGTTAATTCCAAGTTCCTACGACAACATCAAACTCTGTTACCAAATGAATAGTATATACAGCTATTCCATCAGTAAACAGAGTTGAAGCAATATGCATAAACGCTATTTCCACAGGAAGGCGCGTACCTAGCGCCAAAATGGGTTGAAACTGCCACTTGTGAGGACCACAGACATTGAACTTGAGGAGACTACTGAGAAGGACGGGACTTCTCTCAGAGTCAGGTGGGGGAACTTTGTCGGATTGAGGAGATTCCCAGAGTTTGATCGCTACGTGTGATGCGCTAAGACTGTATAAGGATATCAAGTAAGGGGTCACCCACATAGAATGCTTGAACGGAATCATGTCTTGGGCATGTGGTAATGATCCAAGTAAGACACACAGACCATAATATGGATGTAAAACAGGCCACAGCTTTATTGAATTAACAACTTCCATACAACAACCAGCTTATGAATCCTTGCCAAGAATCTGGGACATAATCCTATTTCCCCACCCCTAATGAGCGTAAAACCCAGCCCCTTTTAAACTCCACCCCACCACACCCCATTAGCTGGTCTGTGCAGCTCAATGGGGGGAGATGACCAGAACCCGCAACCGTGGTCCGGGGGTTTACCTAGGCCGCTGGCCTAACATCTTCCTGTTACCATATATATATACCACACAATTGTTTACCACTGTACCCCTTGACAAGGGCCCAAAGCGCCAACAGCTGTGACAAGAACCAAACCCCCACAGGTGCTTTTACGACCTGAACAGTGAGGAACCCACCCAAACAAATAGGGAGGGAGGGCGGGCAGATTTCCACTGGATCCAGAAGAGGAAGTGACTGCTAAGGCAAGCATATTTATAGCTGTCCCTCCCATTCCCTCCCCTCAACTTCTTTTCCCCAACCAATAACAAGGGGCCTTACTTAGACCCCTCAGCCCAGACATGATTCCCCTCCTTAGTTTCTTGTGGGAAATTCTTACTGTCAATGGATCTTTGATTTCGCAAAATGTTTACACAAGTATTTTCTTTGTAAGGGGTTATTACGTGCCACAAACAAAAGAAACAGAAGGAGGGCGCTATAATGTGCATCTAGAAGTCACAGTAATAGAACCCCGGTGAGGGTCCTTTCATTGACCGGCATATAACTGCAGGGGAAATATGGCTCGTACCTGATCGAGCTAGCAAATATGAAACAGGATCCATTGCTTCAATAAAATAATATATATTTAACATAAATTTATCTTTAAAAAAAGATATTGTCTGTATCCTGCTGAAAAGGTTGGATGGGACCTTGAAACGCGTTGGTTATTACACAGAGGCATGTGTTCTCTATTTTTGTTTTTTTTTACATCTCCCTTCTAGATACACATTATAGTGCCCCCTTCTGTTTCTTTTGTTTGCTGGTTTTAGGTTGTTGTTTTCTTTTTGCAGGGAACCACTGTATCTCCATTAGAAGTGTGGAGGCAGTTTTAATAGGTTCCACATATTGATACACTACTTGTACATGTAGCACACTTTTCTTATGAGTATATTGCATGAAGTATACTTGTGGATTCATCTCTTGTACAAACATTATTACCCTATGAGGCACACTCTTTCTTTTCTTCTCATTACCACAAGCATCTGCACTTCATTATAGCTCAACATTGCCCCCTGCCTGCATGTATGTTATCTATTTGAACTCTGAGTATCAGACTAGTACTCTCTTAGTCTCTGTCTCTGGGTCGGCTGGTCTTTGTGTGCACACACACATTACCAAATATATTTTTAACCTGATTTCATGCTTTTATTTATGATTCATGAATGAATGTCCTTTTAAAGGGATAGTAATACTTTGTTTTATCTTTATTTTATTTTGTATGCATTAAAAAAACATGAAGAACGATATAAGTCTTATCTCTCAAACCTTTATGGTTTGAGAGACATTGACAAGCAAAGTTTCCCCTCCCGCCCCTTTTACCTAGTGTAAACCATCTCTTCTCAGATGTGGAATCCAGTCCATAGACCAGACAGATAACAGCAGGGACAATCTTCTTCCTATGAGAACAATGAAAGCCCTGCCCCCCCTTGACAAGCTTTTCAGCTTTTTCCCTTATCTTAATTGAAGATTGTCCCTCTCTGCAGTCTACCTGGGCACCTCCCTTCTGATCTGGCTGAGCAGTGTTACATCAGTAAAAGGGGCGAGAGGGGAATACTTTGTCATTGAATTACTCTTGAACTACAACTCTGACAGTACTGAAATAACACTCTCCAGAGTCCAAATACTATGATGATTAATTGGAGCTGCTTTTATTGTGAAACATTACTATCCCTTTAACATTTATCTGTATTGTATATAGTGTCCTCGAGCATCTTTATTTATGATACATAAATATGGATTTTGTTTTAAATCTTAGTTTTCCATTAACTTAGAGGGGAACTATCACCCCAAATAAACTCTCCCCCCAACAATTAGGCAGCTAGCGATAAGCTTGACAATAGTAGTTTTAGCCAGCATAATTACCGCGTTACTGAGAAATCCTACATCTGCCGAGACTGACGGCCAAGCAACAGCGCTTTAGAGGCATCTGCATACCTGCTCAGTCAGTCCCTTCTGGTACCTAAAGGTACCATGCAACGCCCCCTAGAGGAGACAGGACTGACATCACATGTGCGCAGATGTCTGTAAACAAAAATATCTATGCTGTTGCCTGGTCGTGAGTTTCGGCAGAAGTAGGATTTCTCAGTAACGCGATAATTATGCTGGCTATTACTGCTGTTGTTAGGCGAATCGCTAGACGTCTTATTGTTCGTGCGAGACTTTATTTGGGGTGATAGTTCCCCTTTAAAGTCCCCAACAGCCAGAGGTCCACCAATTAAACATCTGTGAACTACACCATAGAGGACAAATGATAACTCCCACTGGTGTGAGAAGTGGGATATCTGTATAGGAGTGTGTCTACTCTTGCCTAGGAGCTCCTGACACTATGTAGCACCACTGTGTAACATCACAGTTAGCATTTAACCCTTTTCATGCCAGAGGGGTGCGCAACGCATTGCATTGCTCAAAGTCATATTCATCAATTTGTTCAGAATCTTTTTCAGTTTAAAGGTGCAGTAAATTTTTTATCATGGAAAAATGTGTATTGAGGAGTTTTTTTTCTGCCAGGAATCGCTTCATTTAAAGTGGATCTATCACATATAGATATCTAATGCTCATTAGATAGAGCATTTAGCGGAAAAGTTTAATATGTTAGTCATTTTTAAAAAAAAAACATTATCTGCGTAAAAATTCTAGTTTAAAATGTGCCCAGCAGCCTACTTCCTGCTTGCAGCACTGATCCAGTCCCACTTCCCAGCATCCTCCAATGACGGAGGCTTTCTTTCTCTAAGCTGGAGCTATCTCATTGGCAGAGATCGATATCTAGCCAATGAGATCACTCCAGCTTAGAGACAGACATCCTCTGTCATCGGAGGATGCTGGGTAGTGGGACGGGAGCACCTTATCCATAGAACAACATAGGAACTGGAGAGTTTATCTCACTGGAGAAGTTATCTCCTCTTTATCACACCTTAGTACATCTCCCCCTGTATTCCATAACTATAGCTCTCCCATAGAATAACATAGGAACTGGAGAGTTTATCTCACTGGAGACGTTATCTCCTCTTTATCACACCTTAGTACATCTCCCACTGTATTCTATAACTGTAGCTCTCCCATAGAATAACATAGGAAATGGAGAGTTTATCTCACTGGAGAAGTTATCTCCTCTTTATCACACCTTAGTACATCTCCTCTGTAGTCTATAACTAAAGATCTCCCATAGAATAAAATAGGAACTGGAGAGTTTATCTTACTGGAGAAGTTATCTCCTCTTTATCACACCTTAGTACATCTCCCACTGTATTCTATAACTAAAGCTCTCCCATAGAATAACATAGGAACTGGAGAGTTTATCTCACTGGAAAAGATATATCCTCTTTATCACACCTTAGTACATCTCTCCCTGTAGTCTATAATGTTCTCCAATAGAATAACATAGTAACTGGAGTGTTTGTCTCATTGGAGAAGTTCTCTGTTTATCACACATTAGTACATCTCTCCCTGTAGTCTATAATTAAAGCTCTCCCATAGAATAAAATAGGAGCTGGAGAGTTTATCTCACTGGAGAAGTTATATCCTCTTTATCACACCTTAGTACATCTCCCCTGTAGTCTATAACTAAATCTCTCCCATAGAATAACATAATTGGAGAGTTTATCTCACTGGAGAAGTTATCTCCTGTTATCACACCTTAGTACATCTCCCCTGTAGTCTATAACTAAATCTCTCCCATAGAATAACATAATTGGAGAGTTTATCTCACTGGAGAAGTTATCTCCTGTTATCACACCTTGGTGTCCAGACACTTAATCCATTGAATTTTATGTGAGCAGAGAGTCACTGGCTATGGTTCTTCATAAAATATGAAAGGAACAGAACTACTACTTAGAGATTCTTTGAACTGTAATAACATTTGAATGAAGCATCGCCTAGCAGAGGAAAAACCATTATTGTACTCATCAGGAAAAGACCCCTGACATCTTTTCTTTTCTTTTTTCATAATAAAACTTGAATTATTCTTTAAAGAAGTCTTGGCACAAAAAAAAACTGAGTGACTCAGAATCCCAAAATATGAGAATGTTTTTGTTTCCATCCCGGTCTCATAATGGAGTCCGCCCAGATCCACACGGTGAACTTTTCACTTGATCTCCATGTGCAGCAGATACCAGACCTCTGCCTCACATATGTCAAGAAGCTTCTGTATGAATGGTCTCTCAGTGCATGATGACTAATCCAAGGGGGCAGAATGAGTCACAGACTTCTACCTCACACTGCAAACTGGTTAGAAAAGTAATGACAATAAATCAATCTGTACGGGAGGGCTTCACTACAAGGGTGTGGATGGGGCGTTCCCAGTGAGAACTAGTGGTTTAAACACCTACGCCAAATTTAAAATAAAGAGTCACACATTGCCTCCCTGATCCCTGCATTTTAACCCCACTGAGGCCAGAAATTTGTCCAACACATTTTTTGCCATGTTTTGCAGACCTCACTGGCCTCCAAGAGGTTAAATGAACGCTAGCAACTAAAAAGTGAAATGGGGTTAAATGCATCTCAGCAGAAATCAATGTAAGATGGTAGAGGGCAATGGGAGAGGCTGGTGAGAGCAGAGGGTAGTAATGTGTAGCACAAAAGAAGAAGAAGGACTTGGTAGACAATTTTGTGTTTAATTACAAAGTAATGAGAACAATCTGAAGATCAGTATGAAAACATTCAAAACTGAGGGCGAGGGGAAGTGATGGGAAATTGGAAGGACGGGCATACATATAAGAGTAGCTTTTATTTAGTGTTGGTGAAATATTCCTTTACGTGTAACACCTATACACACATACACATACATACAGACATACTCGTGCACACACACACTCACACACACACACATATGTACAGACATCCGCACACACACACATGCATACACCCACCAACACACACACACATATACAGACATGCATATACATACACGCACATACATACATATGTACAGACATCCGCACACACACATGCATACACCCACATACACACCAATACGCACATATGCGCACGCATAGACACACACATATACAGACATACACACATGCATATACATACACACACATATACATACATATGTGCACACATACACACACATATGCACACATACACACTCATATGCACACATACATATAAAGACATACATACACATACCCAGACACACACACACAAGGACATGCACATACATACACATGTATATATACAGTGAGGTAAAAAATTATTTGATCCCCTGCTGATTTTGTATGTTTGCCCACTAACAAAGAAATGATCAGTCTATAGTTTTAATGGTAGGTTTATTTGAACAGTGAGAGACAGAATAACAACCAAAAAAATCCTGAAAAATGCATTTCAAAACAGTTATAAATTGATTTTCATTTTACTGAGTGAAATAAGGATTTGACCCCGTATCAATCAGCAAGATTTCTGGCTCCCAGGTGTCTTTTATACAGGTAACAAGCTGAGATTAGGAGCTCTCTCTTAAAGGGAGTGCTTCTAATCTCACCTTGTTACCTGCATAAAAGACACCTGTCCACAGAAGCAATCAATCAGATTCCAAACTCTCCACCATGGCCAAGACCAAAGAGCTGTCCAAGGATGTCAAGGACAAGATTGTAGACCTACACAGGCTGAAATGGGCTACAAGACCATCACCAAGCAGCTTGGTGAGAAGGTGACAACAGTTGGTGCGATTATTTGCAAACGGAAGAAACACAAAATAACTGTAAATCTCCCTCGGTCTGGGGCTCCATGTAAGATCTCACCTTGTGGAGTTTCAATGATCATGAGAACGGTGAGGAATCAGCCCAGGACTACACAGGAGGATCTCGTCAATGATCTCAAGGCAGCTGGGACCATAGTCACCAAGAAAACAATTGGTAAAACACTACGCTGTGAAGGACTAAAATCCTGCAGCGCCCGCAAGGTCCCCCTGCTCAAGAAAGCACATGTACAGGCCCCTCTGAAGTTTGCCAATGAACATCTGAATGATTCAGAGGAAAACTGGGTGAAAGTGTTGTGGTCAGATGAGACCAATATCGAGCTCTTTGGCATCAACTCAACTCGGAATGCTGTCTATGACCCCAAGAACACCATCCCCACCGTCAAACATGGAGGTGGAAACATTATGCTTTCATGCTAAGGGGGCAGGACAATCCCGCATCAAAGGGACGATGGATGGGGCCATGTACTGTCAAATCTTGGGTGAGAACCTCCTTCCCTCAACCAGGGCATTGAAAATGGGTTGTTAATGGGTATTTCAGCATGACAATGACCCAAAACACATGGCCAAGGCAACAAAGGAGTGGCTCAAGAAGAAGCACATTAAGGTCCTGGAGTGGCCTAGCCAGTCTCCAGGCCATAGAAAATCTGTGGAGGGAGCTGAAGGTTAAGGTGACCACATATCCCTTTAAATCAGGGACACTTATAAAATACACACATTGCAGGACAGCACAGGAATCAAAGCAACCCTGCAATGTGTGTATTTTATAAGTGTACCTGATTTAAAGGGATATGTGGTCACCTTACTGAAGGTTCGAGTTGCCAAACATCAGCCTCAAAACCTTAAGGACTTGGAGAGGATCTGCTAAGAGGAGTGGGACAAAATCCCTCCTGAGATGTGTGCAAACCAGGTGGCCAACTACAAGAAACGTCTGACCTCTGTGACTGCCAACAAGGGTTTTGCCACCCAGTACTAAATCATGTTTTGCAAAGGAGTCAAATACTTATTTCACTCAGTAAAATGCAAATCAATTAATAACTGTTTTGAAATGCGTTTTTTTCTGGATTTTTTTGTTGTTATTCTGTCTCTCACTGTTCAAATAAACCTACCATTAAAATTATAGACTGATCATTTCTTAGTCAGTGGGCAAACACACAAAATCAGCACTGGATCAATACATACACATATCCACACACACACACATACACTCATACAGACATATATATGTACTCATAAACACACACACAAACACACACACATACATATGTACACATAAACACACAAACACACATACACAGACATACACACATACAGACATACATTTGTACACATAAAGACACAAACACACATACATACATACATACACACATATGTATATGCATACACAGAAACACACACACAGAAACATAGACACACACATATACAAAGACACGCACAAACAACTACACACATACCTCCCAAGTGTCCCTTTGTAGGAGATATTAGGGATCCATACCTGCCAAATGTTTCAACAGTAATAACTGTAGAAATATAAATATCTTTAGGAAGGACAGTCCCTTTTTGATACCCAAATCCCTCTGTCCTTTTTTACCACCCTGGTGTCCCTGTGTTTAGGAGATTAGAATGTGTTGTATGTATATAAATGTATCACATTGCTCCACAGCAATACAACTCACATTAATGTTTGGACTTGCTCCATATCATTTATTCATTTACACAAAGAGGTGTCAAATAGGTCACGAAATAACCTAAAAATTCTTGATACTGCCCCGGCCATCAGCCACACCCCCAACAACACCTAAAAAGGTGTCTACCTTTGGCCATTTGAAATGTCGGGAGGTATGCACACAGACACACACACACACACAGACACACACTCACAGGTACTTGCACAGTGGAACACATTGATTGAGAGAACACAATTGATGTCAGTATCCTGTAATTCAACTCATTTGACAACTTAAGCAACCGAAGCAGCAGCAGATTCAATTTGTATTGATTCTAATGATCTGTTCATTTAATAGTCTGATATTCAAAGAACACCTCAGAGCTCTTGTGTTATAGAACAACTCATCCGTGAATTATCTCTAGACCTCTTGTGTCCTACACTGTACCATGTCACTGCTTCTCTTTGTCACCGTAAGCTACTTGTCACAAAAAGATTTTGCTGCTTTATTTAACCCCTTAACATCTAAAGTGAAGCAATGCTTTGCAGATGTCGCAACTAAGCAGTTGTACACTAATTGTAATGCACGGAATCAAAACATACAGAATAATGGTTTATTTACTTTTATATTCTGATAACTATTTTCTAGGGTCTGTAGAAAATGGAAAGTGTATTGTAAGGTCATTAGATTTTAAACGGTCCCTATATGCGGCTTCAATGTATCCTAAATAATTAGGTGCAAAAAGAATTGGGTGACTTGTAAGTGAAAAAAATAGAAAGACGACAGTGCAGTACACTTACGGTTAACACTTTAAAGGAGCAGCAATTTGTTTTAATGAAAACAATATATTGTAGGATGTTCCCTACTGATTAACACAATGATAGTCCACTCCTGGGAGATTCATATTTCTAGAGTTATTACTGTTGAAACTCTTTGGTTTTACATTAACAGCACCCTCTAGTGGGCATATTTTGGACAGTTCTATTTAATATTAAGGAAGAGGTGAGTCACTGACAAACAGTTCTTTAATACCTTAACGACCCTTGAGGGCCCTGGAACATCATGGGTTGATTTCCATTAAAGACCCATGTCATGCCAGGACTGTCATGGAAATCAGGGCTCCCCGTGTGGCTGCATGCCGTTCGGGGAGCCCTGAACCGGATGAAAAAACAAAATTAGTCCGTGGTCCTTAAATGCCGGCCGGTCCTTAAGGGGTTAAAGAATGTGACAGAAACTGCTGAGCCATTCCAGTCAGTTAAAACTTTTGGGAATACCAGCTAACCCAAGATTACTTTTCGGCATTGTTGGATCTTATCAGTGGACGTGACAGGCAAGCCCCTTCTGCACAGGAACACCAGCTAACCCCAGACAATGTTTCAGCAATGTTGGGTCTTGTCAGTGAAAATAGCAGGCAAGTCCTCCCTGCATATGAACACCAGCTAACCCCAGACTATGTTTCAGCATTGTTGGGTCTCGTCAGTGAAAATGACAGGGAAGTCCACTCTGCACATGAACACCAGCTAACCCCAGACTATGTTTCAGCATTGTTGGGTCTCGTCAGTGAAAATAGCAGGCAAGTCCTCTCTGCACATGAACACCAGCTAACCCCAGACTATGTTTCAGCATTGTTGGGTCTAATCAGTTGATTTCCTAGGCAGTGAGAGCAAGCAGCCCACATCTGGATTATCCTTCACTCTTAGGGAGATTAACTAAGATTATAAAACAAAAAAACATAAAAAAATGTGAGAGGCTCCGAGTATGAATAAAAGCACAATGGCTTGTTCTATGGCTAATCGCCTCTCAGAAGCATCACGTTTTGACTCTCTAGTGTCATTAGAGGAGAAATTTCCATGTACATATTAGATTAATCCCACCCAAAAGGGCAGTCCAGTTCCAAAATGACAGACATGTCTCCTCTGCACAGGAACACCACCTAATTATCATACCATGCAGAAAATTATCAAAAGGTGCCACACAGTGCCACCAACACATAAAGGTTAATTGCTCAAAAACTAGTTATTTTACAGAACAGCATATATTTAGATGTAATTATCTGTAAAACAAACTAACCTTGTTTTAGGGTTACAGGTATACTTTAAAGGAATGGTAATGTTTCACAATAAAAGCAGCTCTGAATACTCTTCATAGTATTTGGGCCATGGAGAGTGTCATTTCAATACTGTCAGCGTTGTAGTTCAAGAGTAATTAAATCATAAAGTTTCCCCCGACCCTTTTACCTAGTGTAAGCCGCCTCCCCTCAGATATGGAGTCTGGTCAGCTTGCAGCGAGGGTCAATTTTCTTTCTGTGAGCATAAGGAAAACCCTGCCCTCTTGACAGGTTTTTCAGGTTTTTCCTTAAGAACACTGAAGATTGTCCCTCTCTGTGATCCATCTGAACAGTCTTGCTGCTCTGAGGTGAGCAGTGTTACATCAGTAAAAAACAGACTAGAATCCGCCATTCAGATTTAGTGTGAAAGACTGAGCTTTTATATCGGAGTGAATCAGAACCAGGTAATGAAAGAGTGCCTGTTGAAAAAAAAGAAAACAGGACTGTAAATTGTTTCCATCAAAATAGATTTTTTACCAGAAACTTAAAAATAAAGAAAAATATAAACACTCTGTAACAAAGACATTAGTTTCTGTGAGCCAGAAAAACAGATCGCTATGTAATTAAAGTTACTAGGAACTGGATGAAAAAAAACTCTAGCTCACTTTAACCAGAATTTACTAAAGGCTGAATTTTTCCATTTAAACCTTTTGAGTTTGAGAGGTATGCTTTGGACACTGCTTTGGCATTCAGAGGGTTAAAGGGATAGTAATGTTTCACAGTAAAAAGCAGCTCCAATTAATCTTCATAGTGTTTGGACTTTGGAGAGTGTTATTTCAATACTGTCAGAGTTGTAGTACAAGAGTAATTGAATGAAAAAGTATCCCCCCTCCCGCCCCCTTTTACTGATGTAACACTGCTCACCTCAGAGCAGCAAGACTGTCCGGATGGATCGCAGAGAGGGACAATCTTCAGTGAGCATAACGAAGAACCTGAAAAACCTGTCAAGGGGGGCAGGGTTTTCCTTATGCTCATAGTAAGTAATTGGGGGAGATTTATAAAAAGTGTGCTTGTTCATTTATTTGAACGGATCCTTAAAGGGATAGTAATACTTCGTTTTAACTTTATTTTATTTTGTAGGCATTAAAAAAACATGAAGTACGATATAAGTCTTATCTCTCAAACCTTTATGGTTTCACCTCCCCGCCCCTTTTACCTAGTGTAAGCCATCTCTTCTCATATGTGAATCTGGTTGTAAGACCAGACAGATAACAGCAGAGGACAATCTTCTTCCTATGAGAACAATGAAAGCCCTGCCCCCCTTGACAAGTTTTTCAGCTTTTTCCCTTATCTTAATTGGAGATTGTCCCTCTCTGCAGTCTACCTGGGCACCTCCCTTCTGATCTGGCCGAGCAGTGTTACATCAGTAAAAGGGGAGGGAGGGGGATACTTTGTCATTGAATTACTCTTGAACTACAACTCTGACAGAATTGATATAACACTCTCCAAAGTCCAAATACTATGATGATTAATTAGATCTGCTTTTATTATGAAACATTACTATCCCTTTAAAATGTCCTTATTCCTTATTATGAGTGTTGGTATTTATAAAGTGTTCTAGGTACATTTATAAATGTGGTGACATAAAGAATAAAAATAGGTCAGACATTGCCTTAAATGTTTGCTGAAATTCTGTAGCTAAATTGTTGCAAATATAGACATTTCGTTATAAATTCTTGGTGTCACTTTTTACAAACTTCCTTACTCCATTTTATAAAGAAACGTAAGGCACGGTATTAAGTCTTCCTAAACTGTTCCTTATACTTTTATTACTACCAGAAACAACCTTACAGCCATTTTAACACTTCTTTTCCATTAACTCCACTTTTATAAATATCCCCCATTGTCCCTTGCTGCGATCTCTCTGGGCAAGAGACCAGATTCCACATCTGAGGTGAGCAGTGTTACACTAGGTAAAAGGGGCGGGAGGGGGATACTTTATCATTCAATTACTCTTGTACTACAACTCTGACAGCATTGCAATAACACTCTCCATGGCCCAGACACTATGAAGATGAATTGTTTTTGTGAAACATTACTATCCCTTTAAAGGGATAGTAATGTTTCATAATAAAAGCAGCTCTAATTAATCATCATAGTATTTGGACTTTGGGGAGTGTTATTTCACTTCTGTCAGAGTTGTAGTTCAAGAGTAATTCAATGACAAAGTGTCCCCGTCCCGCCCATTTTACTGATGTAACACTGTTCAACCAGATCAGAAGGGAGGTGCCCAGGTAGACTGCAGAGATGGACAATCTTCAATTAAGATAAGGGAAAAACCTGAAAAACTTGTCAAGGAGGAAAGGGCTTTCATTGTTCTCATAGGAAGAAGATTGTCCCCTTCTGTTATCTGTCTGGTCTATGGACTGGATTCCACATCTGAGAAGAGATGGCTTACACTAGATAAAAGGGGCGGGAGGGGAAACTTTGCTTGTGAATATCTCTCAAACCATAAAGGTTTGAGAGATAAGACTTATATCGTTCTTCATGTTTTTTTAATGCCTACAAAATAAAACAAAGATAAAACGAAGTATTACTATCCCTTTAACCATCTGAGTGCCAAGGCATACCTTTCTGGCATTCTAAGGGTTTAAATAGAAAAATTCAGCCTTTATTAAATTCTGGTTAAAGTGAGCTAGAGTCTTTTTTGCAACCAATTCCTAGTCACTTTAATTACATAGTGATATGTTTTTCTGGCTCACAGAAACAAATGTGTTTATTACAGAGTGTTTATATTTTTCTTTATTTTTAAGCTTCTGGGAAAAATTCTATTTTGATGGAAACAATTTATAGTCCTGTTTTCTCTCTTCAGTCGGCACTGTCTTATTACCTGGTTTTGATTCAATTCCAAGTCCTACCAGAATTCGAGGTCTTCAGAGAATCAGCCTCTCTCCTATTGATTTAGCATTTTCACTCCCATACAAAGGCTCTGTCTTTCACACTGAAATTGAATGACGGATTCTATTCTATGACCTTTATGACAACACAACATAGATGTGATTGTATTTTGTGATGTGGAACAGAGAATCAAATGTCTCTCTGAAGTTTAGAGATGAAATTGGACATATCCTTACAGAACAACGGAGCGCACAGGCTGGTACTTTCACCCTTGCAATCTCACGCTGCTGAAGTTTTTAACCGTTAGCGTGCCAGAGGGGTGTGCAACGCATTGCGTTGCGCACCTCTCTGGCACTCTGAGGGTTAACAGTTTAAACAGGAGCTATCACCCCAACTAAAGTCCACCCCACCTAATTAGGCATCTAGCAATAAGCTTAACGATCAAAGTGTTATGCAGAATAAAGACCGCGTTAGTCAGAAATCCTTCCTCAGACGACACTGTTGGCCAAGTAATATCACTCTAGAGGCGTCCAAGCACCTGCTCCATCAGTCCCTTCCAGTACCTTAAAGGAGCAGTAAACTTTTTTTTATGAAAAAATACATATTGTAGAGATTTTCCTACTGAGAAAAATAAGGGTATTCCCACTGCCGAGAGATTTATATTTCCAGAGTTATTACAGTTTAAACCCATATTTTTTTTACATTAGCAGTGCCCTCTAGTGGTCAAATTCTAATTAGATTTCCTGTTGGATTCTAATGAAGGAAAGTCAGAAAAGTCAGAGACATACAGTTCTCCATAGAATATGATAGAAACTGCTGAGTCACTTCCTGTCAGTTAGAACTATCAGGAAGAAAACACAGTAAATTCACTTCCTGGTTATTTAAACTGCTATAATTTTTGAATAAAACACCTGACAGCGATGGGAGTGACATTGTTTTATTCAGCAGGAAATACTCTGTAAAATATGTGTTTTCATAAAAAAAGTTTACTGCTCCTTTAAGGTACCGTGCAACACCTACTAGTGGAGACCGGGACCGATGCTGCAACTGCTCAGACAGCTGTAAGCAAAGATGTCTGCTCTGTTGCCTGGCCATCAGTGTTGGCTGACGTAGGATTTTTGACTAACACTGCCTTTATTCTACATAACAGTTTGATTCTTAAGCTTATCTCTAGATGCCTAATTAGGTGGGGTAGACTTTAGTTGGGGTGATAGTTCCCCCGTAAACACAAAACTGAAATGACAGTCGAGGATAAACTGATGCAGTGCTTGTTTCTGAATAAACGGCAATCAAATGTTTCACACAGACAGTATGCAGTTTGTTCATTATCCCTTTAAAGGAAAACTATCACTTCTTAACAATAACATACTCACTCACCTCACAAGTGCTGTAAAGTAAGAATGCTTTCAAAAATAGACATATTAATAATATATATTTATCAATTAACAAAATGCATTGTGAGTGAACAGAAGAAAAATCTAAATAAAATTAATATTTGGTGTGACCACCCTTTGCCTTCAAAACAGCTTAATTCTACCAGGTACACTTGCACACAGTCAGGGATTTTATAGGCATATAGTCAGGCGTATGATTAAACAATTATACCAAACAGGTACTAATGATCATCAATTTAATATATGGGTTGAAACACAATAATTTACTGGAAAAGAAACAGCTGTGTAGAAGAAATAAAACTGGGTGAGGAACAGTCAAACTCGGCTAACAAGGGGAGGTTGCTGAAGACAGTTTAATGTCAAAAGTCATATACCATCGCAAGACTGAGCACAGCAACAAGACACAAGGTAGTTATGCTGAATCAGCAAGATCTTTCCCAGGTAGAAATTTCAGGGCAGACAGGGGTTTCCAAATGTGCTGTCCAAGCTCTTTTGAAGAAGCACAAAGAAACAGGCACCATTGATGAACATAGACTCAGTGGTCAGCCAAGGAAACTTTTTTAGTGCAGCAGATGAAAGACACATCATGCATACTTCCCTTTGCAATCGGAAGATGTCCAGCAGTGTCATCAACTCAGGATTGGCAGGAAACAGTGGGACCCTGGAACACCCATCTACTGTCTGGAGAAGTCTGTTCGGAAGTGGTCTTCATGGAAGACTTGAGCCCAAAAAGCCATACCTCCGACATGGAAACAAGACCAAGTGATTCAACCATTCATGAAAACACAGAAAATGGGTTGCATAAAAATGGCAGCAGGTGCTCTGGTCTGATGAGTCAAAATTTGAAATATGTGGCTGTAGCAGAAGGCAGTTTGTTCGCCGACGGGCTGGAGAATGATATAACAATGAGTGTCTGCAGACAACAGTGAAGCAGGGTGGAGGTTCCTTGCAAGTATGGGGCTGTATTTCTGCAAATGGAGTTGGAGATTTGGTCAGAATTAATGGTTTCCTCAATGCTGAGAAGTACAGGCAGATATTTATCTGTCATGTAATACCATCAGGAAGGCATCTGATTGGCCCCAAATTTCTTGGGCAGCATGACAACAACCCCAAGCAGCCAAACTCATTAAGAACTATCTTCAACGTAAAGAAGAACAAGGAGTCCTGGAAGTGATGATGTGTACCTCACAGAGCCCTGATCTCAACATCATCTAGTCTGTCTGGGATTGAGAGAAGCAACTGAGGCAGCCTAAATCCACAGAAGAACTGTGGTTAGTTCTCCGAGATGTTTGGAACAACCTACCTGCCGAGTTCCTTAAAAAACTGTATGCAAGTGGACCTAGAAGAATTGATGCTGTTTTGAAGGCAAAGGGTGATCACACCAAATACTGATCTGATTTAGATTTTCCTTCTGTTCGCTCACAATGCATTTTGTTAATTGATAAAAATAAACTAACATGTCTATTTTTTAAAGCATTCTTACTTTACAACATTTTTTCACATCTGTCTAAAACTTTTGCAAATTACTATATATATATTTTTTTTTTCACAGCTCTGACACTGGTAAATTTAACAATATGGCAAAGTGACCAGCTTCCAGGCACCAGCTGTTGGGAACTCCAAATGTCATAAAACACAGACTGGAAACCTCTGGATCGCCTTTTCTTTGATGATACAGTCTGCTCAATTTGTGAAGCCATGTTTAGAAACACAACATTGTGTGAAGGTAGATGGGAAAATTAGCATTGCGCGAAGATGTGTGAGAAAACGTAGCCTTATTTTGCGTGAAGAGAGGTGTGAAATTTAAGTAAATTGCTCTGAGAACTGTGAAAACTATAGATGTAAATGCTTATTATTTTAAGAACTCATGTGGGAAACTTAGTAGTGTGTGAAGATATGCATGAACACTAATTTTTGTCAAGCTATTTTATGTGTAACTGTTTAGCATTGTATGAACCAAGTCTGAGTTCACAATATTCTATGAAGTTTAAGGGACCATTACATTATATTTTGCCCAGCACCCAGCAATGGCAAAAATGGCCTTTCCAATCACACTATCAGTATTTGATGGCCAATAAGAATTGACCCATCCCATCTAGTCAACCCAATTCCCTATCTAGTGAAAATACACAATCTTTAATACTTCTCAGAATAGACGTATGTCTACCCCAACATGTCTGAATTATCTTACTGTAATTGACCTTACTACTTCCGATGTGAAGCTGTTCCATGAGCCTACCAGCCTTTACTTCATGTAGTCCTTAAATGGATAGTAATACTTTGTTTTATCTTTATTATATTTTGTAGGCATTAAACCCTACAGAAGAACGATATAAGTCTTATCTCTCAAACCTTTATGGTTTGAGAGACATTCACAAGCAAAGTTTCCCCTTTTACCTAGTGTAAGCCATCTCTTCTCAGATGTGGAATCCAGTCCATAGACCAGACAGATAACAGCAGGGGACAATCTTCTTCTTATGAGAACAATGAAAGCCCTGCCCCCCTTGACAAGTTTTTCAGGTTTTTCCCTTATCTTAATTAAAGATTGTCCCTCTCTGCAGTCTACCTGGGCACCTCCCTTCTGATCTGGCTGAACAGTGTTACATCAGTAAAAGGGGCAGGAGGGGGATACTCTCCAAAGTCCAAATACTATGATGATTAATTAGAGCTGCTTTTATTATGACACATTACTATCCCTTCAAGCTCATTACTTCTGAGTCTTCCACCCTCTAACATTAGGTTATGCCACCTTTTTCTTATATTCTTCTTTTCTTGAAAAAGACTTTCCTCCAGAACATTATTAACTCATGAAATATATTTAATGGTATATCAACCTCTCCCTGCTCTCTTCCAAGCTATACCTTTTTCATAGCACTTCTTTGATCTGTTTCCAACATATTAAAGCGATAGTAATTTCAAAATAAAAAAATACACGGGATTGTTCAATATAATTTTATATAATGCATAGTATCTTTAGTAATATCTGTATCTTTGTATTGTTCTTGGAAAGTTTCCCCCTCCCGCCTCCATCACATGATTCACAGTTCACTGAGATCAAAAATCTGGTCCGGATGGATTGCAATGAGGGATAATATTGTATCAGTATAAGGAAAACCTTTCCCCTCCCCTTCGTCAAGGGGGGGAAGGGTTTTCATTATACTGACACACAATATTGTCCCTCATTGCACTCCGTCTGGTCAAGGGACAGCCCTTCGGATCTCAGTGAACTGTGAATGACGTGATGGAAAGAGGCGGGAAGGGGAAACTTTTAACATCGATTTTCAAGAACAATACAAAGATGCAGACATTACAAAAGGTACTATGAATTATATAATATTACACTGAACAATCTCATGTATGTTTATATTATTACATTACTATCTCTTTAAGATGTGGTCTCCAGAACAAAACATTGTAGTTCAGGTGAGTTTGTACCAGTGATTTATAAAGTGGCACTAATACATCTCTCTTCCTGCTGCAAATAAATCTTCCTATAGAACCCAATACCGCATTATCTTTTCCTACTGCTTTACTGCATTCCTTGCCTATCTTCAACTCATTGCTGAATGAACTTCTGTAGGACCTAGAAATAATTATTTTAATAATAAAAGTAATACAAAAGTTTCACCATACATACTGTTATTTGGCTTCACTAATATGAAGTGCATCAGAGATTATACTAATTGTCGACATAAAATACAAACTGTCATTTCCAGAATGTACACAAGAGGGAAGCAAAGTGCGAGTATTGTTGATCAATTTCTTGGTTGAGAGAAGAATACATCTCATTTCCCACAAAAATGTATTTCATTATTTTAATAGTTTGGCGCATAATAAAAAAGTGCTGAGCATGTTCCAAGTTGTCATTTCATCCATACTATTAGCACTTTTTGATGTATGATTCATTTCTATAGTAACTTTGAAGACTCTTGGACATCAAAAGCATATATATTTGTCAAAGCTTAACCCTTTCACTGCCAGAGGGTTACACAATGCATTGTGTACCCCTCTAGCACTGAAAGGGTTAAAGGGCCAGTTCGCATGGGGGCGGGGCAAATAAAATAATTGGTACAGCCCACAATTGCTTTATTTGTGCATACGGCCCTTCTGTGAATAACCCACACATGTCATGCACCGCACCGTTTTTTTTTTCAAGCAAATCCTGCACTAAGGTGACCACATGTCCCGGATTTCCCGGGACAGTCCCGGATTTAATGTGTGTGTCCCATGTCTCAGGCAGCCCCCTTCTGGGACAATACAAAGTCCCGGAATGAAGACTCCAGAGCACAGAGTTCTAACCACTAGAAAGAGAACTGCCCATTGCCTACTGTGACAGGAAGTGATGCCTCTGCTGGGCTGCAAGAAAATGGCCTCCAAAAAGCTTTCTAAACACTAGAAAGAGAACTGTCCATTGCCTACTGTGACAGGAAGTGATGCCTCTGCTGGGCTGCAAGAAAATGGCCTCCAAAAAGATTTCTAAAAACGCTAGAAAGAGAACTGCCCATTGCCTACTGTGACAGGAGGTGATGCCTCTGCTGGGCTGCAAGAAAATGGCCTCCAAAAAGATTTTCAAACACTAGAAAGAGAACTGCCCATTGCCTACTGTGACAGGAGGTGATGCCTCTGCTGGGCTGCAAGAAAATGGCCTCCAAAAAGATTTCCAAACACTAGAAAGAGAACTGCCCATTGCCTACTGTGACAGGAAGGGATGCCTCTGCTGGGCTGCAAGAAAATGGCCTCCAAAAAGATTTCGAAAAACACTAGAAAGAGAACTGCCCATTGCCTACTGTGACAGGAAGGGATGCCTCTGCTGGGCTGCAAGAAAATGGCCTCCAAAAAGATTTCGAAAAACACTAGAAAGAGAACTGCCCATTGCCTACTGTGACAGGAAGTGATGCCTCTGCTGGGCTACAAGAAAATGGCCTCCAAAAAGATTTCTAAAAACACTAGAAAGAGAACTGCCCATTGCCTACTGTGACAGGAAGTGATGCCTCTGCTGGGCTACAAGAAAATGGCCTCCAAAAAGATTTCTAACCACTAGAAAGAGAACTGCCCATTGCCTACTGTGACAGGAAGTGATGCCTCTGCTGGGCTACAAGAAAATGGCCTCCAAAAAGATTTCTAACCACTAGAAAGAGAACTGCCCATTGCATTTCAAAAAGTGGCTGTGGTTAAAATGTGCAACATTTTGAGAGAGGATTAGCGATTGCGCCTAATTCAACAAACCAGTTAGCACACCTTTTCATACTTTTGGCTAACTTTGCCATTAATTTATGTACATGTGCTAACATAGGCGTGCGCACCCAAAAGCACAAACACACGTGTGTGTGTGTATATGTATATATGTGTATATACTAAATAAATGAATAAATGTATTAATCTGGATTGAGAACCAAATGGGCACACAACATACAAATATAATAGCAAATTTGTTATGCAATGTGACCAACAGATGTTGCCAAATTTACCCTTATGAGCTTAAAACTCTCCACTTTGGCACATATTGTAATTTAGATGTGCTTTTATGGGAGGGAGAACGGTTACCACTGCACATTCATTTTAATGTCACTGTTTCAAACTGTATTTTACAGAGAGAAAACAGTAAAAAGACTGCCCACCCTGTCCACCTCCACAAACTGTCCACCCTGTCCATCTCCATACTGCCCACCTCCACACACTGCCAATGTCCACATCCTGTCCTTCTCCACACACTGTCCACCCTGTCCATCTCCATACTGCCCAACTCCACACACTGCCAATGTCCACACCCTGTCCTTCTCCACACACTGTCCACCCTGTCCATCTCCATACTGCCCACCTCTACACGCTGCCAACCTCCACACCCTGTCCTTTTCCACACACTGTCTACCTTGTCCTCCTCCACAGTGCCCACCTCCACACACTGCCAACCTCCACACCCTATCCTTTTCCACACACTGTCCACCCTGTCCTCCTCCATACTGCCCACCTCCACACACTGCCAACCTCCACACCCTGTCCTTCTCCACACACTGTCTACCCTGTACTCCTCCACAGTGCCCACCACCTCCACACACTGGCCTCATTGGCCACCTCCACATACTGTCCACCTCCAACACCCTGCCCAACTGCACATTGTCCCCATTGTCCCCCCTCCACACCCTGTCCACCCTGTTGTCCTCCACACACTGTCCACCCGCCTCCATCCTGACCCCCTCCACACTCTGTGCCCATTGACCCCTCCGCACTCTGTGCCCATTGTCCATCTCTGCACTATGTGCCCATTGTCCACCTCCACACTCTGTGCCCATTGTCCACCTCCACACTCTGTGCCCACTGCCCACCTCTATACTCTGTGTCGGTCATCAGTAAGAATGTCACGTGTATTCATGTATAGATGTATGTGTGCCTGCATGTTCGACAGAGTGAACGTGTGTTAATATGACTGCATTTGTAAATGTGAATCTTTGTGTCAAAATTAATGAGTGTCAGTGTGTTAATATACACCTGCATATCAGTATGAATGTGTGTCCATCTACATAAGTTTGCCGTCAATTCAGGAGCATGTGCTTTTTGGCATCAATGCATTAGTATGTTTATTTTATATCAAAATATGAGCAATTGCAAATAGCACATCAATTGATAGCTTTCAAGAAATAGTGAATGCTCCACTTTCATGTATTCTACCCACAGTCTAGCCTCCATGAAAATTTAGATTGTAAGCTTTTGGCAGGGTCCTCCCTACCAGTGTTTCACTTTTCAAAGCACTTGTAACCCTGTATTGTCTAAACCCTTAAAGGGATAGTAATACTTAATAATTACTAACCCCTGTATTGAAGTCATATTAAAAAGAAATGTATTGCCCTCAGTGTCATCTATCAAACCTTTATGGTTTGAGAGATAATTGCTCCTAAAGTTGCCCTCTCCCTCCCCCTTCCCCGTAGTCAGCATTCTAGCTGACTACAGGGAAGCCTGTCGTACGACCATCAGGCGGCTCTGCAGCACAGTCAAGATCGCGTTAATAAAAAATATAAATCTTTCACTGAAATGGTCTTGTACGTGGGCTTGGTTTGCAAGCACACATAGAAGACCGTTTCTGTAAAAGACTTTTTTTTTATTAATGCGATCTTGGCTCTGCTGCAGAGCCTCCTGATGATCGTAAGACCAGATTTCCCTTTAGTCAGCTACAACGCTGACTTCGGGGAAGGGGGAGTGAGGGGGAACTTTAGGAGCGATTATCTCTCAAACCATAAAGATTTGAGAGATGACACTGGGGTCAATACATTTCTTTTTAATGTGACTTTAATATAGGGATTAGTAATTATTAAGTATTACTATCCCTTTAAATTGTAAAGCACTGTGTACACTTGTGGCGCTATAAAACTAAACATATTCATTAATTTAAAAAATAATACCTGATAGTCCAGTGTGTTCCTAGCACATAAGTAACACTCATGCATGATTTATGCAATGGGATTCAACCAGTGGCAGGGGGATTACTGCAGACTGAAGACCACTAACAAAGTAATCCTCAGTCACCGGTAGTAACTCCTTCACTGCTAGTGCACAGAGGACATGGTCATCCACTTCCTTTGTAGCTTTATGACAGCTACTGCAGACATTATTGGCGATGCCTTAGCAGCAGCATTGTTAAAAAAAAAACTTTTTTAATGAAAAAAACCCAAACATATTGCGTATTGTTTTCCTGCTGAGTAAAACATGGGTACTCTCACTGATGGGAGATTAATCTTTTCAGAGTTACTGCAGTGTAAACTATTAATTTTATTCTAATATTAACAGTCTCATCTAGTGATTAGATTTCCATTTGTTATCCTGTTGCACTATTTAGAAGAGGTGAATCACCAACAAATAATTCTCCATAGAATGTTATAGTAACTGCTGAGTCACTTCCCGTCAGTTTGAACTTCAAGGAAGTAATGACACTGTCACTCACCTCCTAACAGTTTGAACTGTAATAAGTTTTACATTGTTTTAAATAAAGCAAACTTGCAGCTTTGGGAGTAGCCTCATTTGACTCAGTAGTCAAAGCCGTATAATATATAAATTTTCACAAAAAAAGGAAATGTAACTATTTCTTTAACCCCTTAACGACTCCCTCATCTGTGGGAGGGCGGGCGTAAGAACAACAACACTTATTTTTTTTTAGCATTGAATTCTGCGATCACCGTGTGGCGACCCCAGAAATTCCATGATGTGATAGGACAGTCATTGGTCCTTAAAGGAGCAGTAAACTTTTTTTATGAAAAAATATATATTGTAGGGATTTTCCTATTGAATAAAATAAGGGTACTCCTACTGCTGAGAGATTTATATTTCCAGAGTTATTACAGTTTAAATCCATGTTTTTTTTACATTAGCAGTGCCCTCTAGTGGTCAAATTCTAATTAGATTTCTGTTAGATTCTAATGGAGAGGAAAGTCAGAAAAGTCAGAGACATACAGTTCTCTATAGAATGTGATAGAAACTGCTGAGTCACTTCCTGTCAGTTAGAACTATCAGGAAGTAAACACAGTAAATTCACTTCCTGTCAGTTAGAACTATCAGGAAGTAAACACAGTAAATTCACTTCCTGATTATTTGAACTTCTATAAATTTTGAATAAAACATCTTACGGCAGTGGGAGTGACCTTGTTTTATTCAAAAGGAAATGCTTTATAATATATAGGTTTTCGTAAAATTAATTTTACTGCTCCTTTAACTGCCAGACTGCCGTGACGTTCCTGGCATATCATTAGGCCTTAAGGTGTTTATTCAGCTTCATATTCTTTTTACAGAATGTTATGTATAGCTTGGAGAAGACAAGAAAGAGAAAGTGATGACAGAAACATTCAAATACATAAAGGGATTCAAAAAGTACAGGAGAGAAATACAATTCAAAGGTAAGGACTAGATGGTAAGAGTGAAAAGCTTTACTTCGCCGAAAGGGTAGTAGATAACCAGCAGAAGTGGTAGAAGTTAATACAGTGAGTTAATGTAAGCATGCATGGGACAGGCAGAAGGATATTCTGAACATAAGACAAGACCAAGGACCAAATATGGTTTGAGGTTTTTACAGTAGGAAAATGGGCAGAGTAGATGTGCAGAATGGGTCTTATCCGCCGTCACATTCTATGTTTCTATGTTTTATCAGAAAAACAAATATGACAAAGAAACAGAGCTAATATGACAGACCTCTGGAACAGGAACAGAAGGTGTTTCGGTGTCGTTAGGTTTGATTTGATAGCAAACATCCAGCAGACAGAACAACATATGGTTGAAGTATTCTACATTCAACAGATCTATTTCCTACCCAACAGCACGAGGCACATCAGGGGAATACAGCCAATCAGCAGCACTGAGGCTGATGGACTAAATTGGTGTCATTCCAGTGCACAAGAAGAAACATCAAAATCCATAGAACTGGAGTTAACCCTTTCAGTGTCAGAGAGATATCCAAAGCAAAGCAGTGCCTTGCTATGAAAGGTGTTGTGCTCTCTCCTGTCCTCAAGGGGTTTCACGGTTCATTTTGCTTGATCCAGTTCTGCTCGTACATCAGTCCTGTAGTGTCAGTATGTGTCCCTACTGTGTGGGCATCTTTCAGAAGCCACTGATCACCAGTGGGGTAACTAGTAAGTGGAGGTCCCAGGTGCAAGAAGCATTTTGCCCCATCCATAAACACACAAATAAACAAACTAAATAAATAAACTAAATAAATAAACTAAATAAATAAATGCATAAATACAAATGTGCATGTGTCTGTCCCTTTTACGAAGTCTGTGTTTGTATATATGTATGTGTGTGTGTGTGTAAAAGTGTATATTTATGTATATGCATGTGGATATGTGTGTGCATCCGTATGTATGTGTCTATGTCTGTTTGTGTGTCTGTATATGTGTATATGTATTTGTGTGTATCTGTTTATGTATATGTCATATATGTGTGTGTTTGTGTATGTGCGTGTGGATGTGTGTGTGTTTGTGTGTCTGTATATGTGTACATTTCTGTGTGTGTGTGTGTGTGTGTGTGTTCACGTGTCTAATTTGTATTAGTACACAAGTGTTGGAGGAAGAGAGACAAGAGAGTAAGAGAGTGTAAGAGAGAGAGAGGACAGGTTGAGTAAGAGGCATAAAGGACTGAAAGAATGGAGGAGAGAGGGGAATGTGTGGGAGAGTCAGAGTAATGTGGAGGAGGAAAGGAATATGGTGGGAGAGAGGAATATGGTGGGAGAGAGGGATATGGTGGGAGAAAGGGATATGGTGGGAGAGAGGAATATGGTAGGAGAGAGGGATATGGTGGGAGAAAGGGATATGGTGGGAGAGAGGAATATGGTAGGAGAGAGGAATATGGTGGGAGAGAGGAATGTGGTGGGAGAGAGGAATATGGTGGGAGAGAGGAATGTGGTGGGAGAGAGGAATATGGTGGGAGAGAGGAATATGGCAGGAGAGAGGAATATGGTGGGAGAGAGGAATGTGGTGGGAGAGAGGAATATGGTAGGAGAGAGGAATATGGTGGGAGAGAGGAATGTGGTGGGAGAGAGGAATGTGATGGGAGAGTGGAATATGGTGGGAGAAAGGGATATGGTGGGAGAGAGGAAAATGGTGGGAGAGAGGAATATGGTAGGAGAGAGGGATGTGGTGGGAGAGAGGAATGTGGTGGGAGAGAGGAATATGGTGGGAGAGAGGAATGCGGTGGGAGAGAGGAAAATGGTGGGTGAGAGGAATATGGTGGGAGAAAGGGATATGGTGGGAGAGAGGAATATGGTAGGAGAGAGAGATGTGGTGGGAGAGTGGAATATAATAGGAGAAAGGAATATGGTAGGAGAAACGAATATGGTGGGAGAGAGGAATATGGTGGGAGAGAGGAATATATTAGGAAAAAGGAATATGGTGGGAGAGAGGAATATGGTAGGAGAGAGGAATGTGGTGGGAGAGAGGAATATGGTAGGAGAAAGGGATATGGTGGGAGAGAGGAAAATGGTGGGAGAGAGGAATATGATAGGAGAGAGGAATGTGGTGGGAGAGAGGAATGTGGTGGGAGAAAGGAATATGGTAGGAGAGACGAATGTGGTGGGAGAGAGGAATATGATAGGAGAAAGGAATATGGTGGGAGAGAGGAATATGGTGGGAGAAAGGAATATGGTGGGAGAGAGGAATATGGTGGGAGAGAGGAATATGGTAGGAGAGAGGAATGTGGTGGGAGAGAGGAATATGGTGGGAGAGAGGAACGTGGTGGGAGAGAGGAATATGGTGGGAGAGAGGAACGTGGTGGGAGAGAGGAATATGGTAGGAGAGAGGAATGTGGTGGGAGAGAGGAATATGGTAGGAGAGAGGAATGTGGTGGGAGAGAGGAATGTGGTGGGAGAGAGGAATATGGTGGGAGAGAGGAACGTGCTGGGAGAGAGGAATATGGTGGGAGAGAGGAACGTGGTGGGAGAGAGGAATATGGTAGGAGAGAGGAATGTGGTAGGAGAGAGGAATATGGTAGGAGAGAGGAATGTGGTGGGAGAGAGGAATATGGTAGGAGAGAGGAATATGGTGGGAGAGAGAAATGTGGCATAGAAGGAAACAGAGGAGACGGGAATGTGGGGAGACAGACAGAGAAATGTGGTGTGTGGGATTGGAATGAATGTGGAGGAAGGAACTGAAGGGTGGAGAGAAAGAGGAACAGAATGGTGGGGAGATTGGCTAAAACCATCATACTCTCTATTGCATACACCGAGGTACAAGTGAATGATTTTTAAATATTTTGGATGCTAAGAGGGTGTTCAACATATTGTGGGGCAATATGTGGTTCACCCTTCTGAGGATCGAAGGGTTAAAGGGACACTGTCACATCAAAACGACTCTGGTGATTTTGAAAGACTCTCAAAATTACCTACATGTTGTATTAGCATTTTTTATTTTGAAAACTAGTTTTTGAGGTTTTTTTTTGCTGTATAGACTATGCTTATTAAAGAGTGTTGTACATGCACTGCTGTCTTATCCCTACATTACCCCCCCCCACTCACTGACACTGCTCAGCAATGCATTGCCCACCTCTCCTAACACTGACTTCCTGTCTTATCACTACATTACCCCCCCCACTCACTGACACTGCTCAGCAATGCATTGCCCACCTCTCCTAACACTGACTTCCTGTCTTATCACTACATTACCTCCCCCATTCACTGACACTGCTCAGTAATACATTACCAAACCACTCCAGTACTGAAAGGGTTACGCGTCAGTGAGTGGGGACATAAGGCAGGGCTATGACAGGAGGTACCTGCATGACATGCCTTAAGTAGCATAATCTATAAATCTAAATAACCCAAGAACTTGTTTTCTAACTAAAAATAACCAGTAAAACAACAGTTCATTTTAAAAGTGTTTCCAAAATCACCATTTTATTTAAGGTGATAGCATCCATTTACACTTACGTTTAAGTGCAGAAAATGAGCTGTGCTGGCGTATCCTTACATCACCCCTCTTCCTCCGTTTGTTTTTTAATCCAACAGTAACAGAGAAATAAGACTGAATTTTCTTCCAAAAATGATTCCTTTTCCTTTCCCCCTCGGTTCATGCGATGCATCAGAATTCTTTCATCATCTACACCTTAAAGCTTTCACCAGATGAATAATATTTCACACCACTTGATATCGGCTAACCCTGGAAGTGAATAGACTAGAATGTAATTTGAGAAGTTGGAATATTTTTCTATCTGTTCAAAATCTGAAAATTTTATTCATGGTTCAAATCTCTGCTAATTCTCACAAAGATTGAAATATCTTATAAAATACGATCATTCTAGGACTTTTTTTTATTATGAAACAGTTACTAAAGAAAGTGTATTTAAAATTGTTGAACAACAATGTAACGATATAGAAAAACATTTAGTAACATTTTTACTAATACTAGATGACTTTTTGGAAAGTGGAGTAGAAATGAGTGTGGTCTTTAGGAGAATTGTGTTTCAACAGAGGTATAAGCAAATTTGTTCATTGTAACAATTAATTAAGGGAGTTGTAATGAGTAAACCTTAATACCAGGTATAACCTGTTCTTAAAGGGAGAGTAATATTTCACAATAAAAGCAGCTCCATTTAATCTTCATAGTGTTTGGGCCGTGGAGAGTGTTATTTCAATACTGTCAGAGTTGTAGTTCAATAGTAATTGAATGATAAAGTATCCCCCCTCCCACCCATTTTACTGATGTAACACTGCTCACCTCAGAGCTTCAAGACTGTCCGGATGGATTTCAGAGATGGACAATCTTCAGTGAGCATAAGAAAAACCTGAAAAACTTGTCAAGGGGGCAGGGTTTTCCTTATGTTCACAGTAAGAAGATTGTCCCTTGCTGCAACCTGTCTGGTCAAGAGACCAGATTCCACATCTGAGGAGAGCAGTATTACACTAGGTAAAAGGGGAGGGAGAGGGATACTTTATCATTCAATTACTATTGAACTACTATTGAACTCTGACAGTATTGAAATAACACTCTCCATGGCCCAAACACTATGAAGATTAAATGGAGCTGCTTTTATTGTGAAATATTACTCTCCCTTTAAGAAATAACACTCTCCACGGCCTAAATACTATGAAAGTTAATTGGAGATGATTTTATTTTGAAACATTACTATCCCTTTAATTGAACAATATATGGTATTCAAAGGATAGTAACACTTAATATATAGAAAAATATATATCGTATTGTGTGCATACTCCTGAGTACAACAAGGGTACTCCCAGCTGAGAGATATTGTATTCAAAGGTTGTTGCGGCTCAGACTTGGATTTTATTTAGGTGCAATACCTCAATGGCCTGACATTTTTACCGTGGAGCTATTGTGACATAATTCTATGTAGGTTTATGGTCAGTTGACCAGAGCTGTCCATAGGATGGTATAGCAACCGACCACTGCACAATTTCAGGCCACTGAGTTATTGTACCACAAAAACTCAAGTCTAAGCTACAATAACTTTTAAATAAAACACCACTCAGCACTGGGAGAACCCTTGTTTTGCTCAGGAGGGTAAACCCAACTACATATATATATATATATATATATATATATATATATATATTGTATGGGAGTGGGCTGTTACTGAAGAAACATGGACGGCATTTGTCAGTGCCTACACCTAGGAGGCCAAAGCACTGCTGTCAAGAATTCAGCCGGCCACAGGAGGATTGACACCACATGCTTAAAATGTCGGTGGCAATGGGATTGGCTGAGAGACTATGAACTGAAAGTAGGCAGCTTCCTGACTGGCCGCCTACTCTACCATGTTAAACACTGCAGCATAGAAATACACTGGTCAGATAGACTGTCTCCTGATTGGTCGCTGCATGTCCCCAGCTTGTCGCTCCGGTTTTGTAAGGAATTTCCTACTGAGTAAAATAAGGGTACTCCCACTGCCGAGAGATTTATATTTCCAGAGTTATTACAGTTTAAACCCATGTTTTTTACATTAGCAGTGCCCTCTAGCGGTCAAATTCTAATTAGTTTTTTTGTTAGATTCTAATGGAGAGGAAAGTCAGAGACATACAATTCTCCATAGAATGTGATAGAAACTGTCTGTCACTTCCTGTCAGAACTATCAGGAAGTAGACGCGGTAAATTCACTTTCTGGTTATTTGAACTAATAGAAATGTTGAATAATACATCTGACAGTGGTGGGAGTGACCTTGTTTTATTCAGCTGGAAATGCTCTATAAAATATGTGTTTTCATAAAAAAAGTTTATTGCTACTTTAATTCTATAAGCTTTAGAGTGCCAAAATGTATCCATTGCACTGTACCTCAAAGTGTTAAAAATAGAACCTGTCACAATCATCACTTGCATATTTTATTAACAACTTTTAACCCTTTGAGTGTCCTGGCACTCAAATGGTTAACCAGAATTCTACAGAAGTTTTTATTCATCTCCCTCCCAGTGTTATGTCAAGAATGTTACTTACAATAACGAAACCCTTTGAATGCCAGAGTGGCGCACTACTAATTGCTTTCTAATGCGTTTTGTACCTCTCTGGCACTCAAAGGGTTAAACTCACTTTTAAAGCAAATGGAATGCTTACAACCCACCCTCCACACACACACACACACACACACACGCATACATGGTGCAGTTGGGTTGCTCTAGAATATCTTAGTGCATGCTTCCCCCAGTGATTTCCAGTCATGTAACTCTGCCTGGTTAACAGAATCACCAGTAAAGTTAATGACTTAATTACTGGTCTTTCTTCATCAATTATGTTACTCTTACACTGGAACATGCAATACTTTTGTTTCGTGATTGAATTATCCACATTTTCAGTAAAAAAAAAAAAAAGCAAGTAAAACAGTGTAATTATTTATTAGCCAATATATATTCATTCTGGAATGGCCCTTCATAATGTTTTCTCTCTCCCATAATCCATCTCCCTCATCTGTCCGGTTGACATCAATAAGAAATAACCTGCTTAACTTGGACGTAGTTATAATTAATTGTACGTCATCGGCCTATTGGATTTTACTTACAGAATAAATCAAACGTACACATATTGACAAGCTGATAATTTAGGAGAGAGTCTATGGGGGGGATTCACTAAGTGGTGATAAAGAGGTGATAAAGTGGAGTTGACGTCTCCAATTTATCACTTCCCCAGTTCCAATGTTATTTTATGGAGCCTATTCACCAAGATCTCCAAAGCTGGACAAATCTCAGTGCATAGGCTCCATAGAATAACATAGGAATTGGATAAGTGATAAACGGGAGAAGTCATCTCCTCTTTATCACTGCTTAGTGAATCTCCCCCAATGTTTCAATGTCTTAGACATCATGGGGGAGATTCACTAAGCAGTGATAAAGAGGTGATAAAGTGGAGATGACGTCTCCAGTTTATCACTTCCCCAGTTCCTATGTTATTTTATGGAGCCTATTCACCAAGATCTCCAAAGCTGGACAAGCCTCAGTGCATAGGCTCCATAGAATAACATAGGGATTGGAGAAGTGATAAACGGGAGAAGTCATCTCATCTATATCACCGCTTAGTGAATCTCCCCCAATGTTTCAATGTCTTAGACATCATGGGGGAGATTCACTAAGCAGTGATAAAGAGGTGATAAAGTGGAGATGACGTCTCCAGTTTATCACTTCCCCAGTTCCTATGTTATTTTATGGAGCCTATTCACCAAGATCTCCAAAGCTGGACAAGCCTCAGTGCATAGGCTCCATAGAATAACATAGGAATTGGAGAAGTGATAAACGGGAGAAGTCATCTCATCTATATCACCGCTTAGTGAATCTCCCCCAATGTTTCAATGTCTTAGACATCATGGGGGAGATTCACTAAGCAATGATAAAGTGGTGAAATAGTGAAGATGACTTCTCGATTTTATCACTTCTCCACTTCCTATGTTATTCCATGGAGCCTATTCAATAATATCCGGAGTTGAAGACCGTGCATGCGCTCCATAGAATAACATTGGAATTGGAGACGTGATATCACTGGAGAAGTCATCTCCACTTTATCACCTCTTTATCACAGCTTAGTGAATCACCCCATGTCTGACAGGGATCCCCATATTTCTCAGTATACAGTTGGGATATTTCCTGACCTCACTGACACACAGAATAATGGATCAGCTAGCTATGTGTAGAACTGCCCATCCATACCTATACTCAAACTGAGAATACCCTCCAGCAGGCACGTGCACACATAGACACCAAGGGGGGCTTGAGCACCTGCCCTTTTTGTCCAAAGTGCCCTCGTGCCCTTTTAACAAAAAAAAAAAAGTTGCCTCGCCGCCCATAGTAACCCCCCCACCGCCCAGTCAGGTCTGTGCCTCCTTCAGGACAGACCTATAGATGCTGCTCTCCATCGTCGGCTCTTTAGTATTACAGAGTGCTGGGAGATTACATCATCTCCCAGCGCTCTGTATGAAGAGAAGACTGTACGGGAGCTCCAGCAGCTACAGGTCTGTGCCAAAGGAGGCACATACAGACCTCTCCTGCCGCTGGACCCCCAGGGAAGAGGTAGGAAACGGACACTGGGGGACAATGTGGAAATGATGGGGCAATATGGATCTGATGGGGGGCAAGATGGAGATGATGGCAATGTAGAGATGATGAGGCAATGTATGTGAGGGTAAGTTGGAGCTGATGGCAATATAGAGCTGATGGGGGCAATATGGAGATGATGGAGGCAAGGTGGAGCTTACAGGAGACAATGTAAGGGCAATATGGAGATGATGGGGGGCAATGTGGAGATTAGGAGCATTGTGGAGGTGTCCAATGGAGATGGCCAATGGGGGGGGGGTGATTCAGATTTCTGTGCCTACAGGCTCCTCAGATGTAAATTATTTTCTTTTTTTTAAATATGTATTTTGAATAAATAATTATGAGAAGCCCCTGCCCCCCAAAATGTCTGTGCACGTCCTTGCCCTATAGTGCTCCAGACAACATCTCCAGAGCTGAGCTCTCTCTAAGCTGTGAGACAGGGAAGACTGGATGAAAATGACTCACACATGCTCATTCCTTGCATACCTGTCCATACTTCCCACACAGGGACTGGGTTTTACCTCTAGGGACAGAACCATGTACCCTAGATCTTGTAAGTACAAAATTAAAGAAAAAAATAGTCAACCATTAATAAAAAAATAAATGAAAATATAGATAATTTTACTTGATTTATTCTGCCTAAAGGAGTCAGACAAGAAAATATGTTTTTTTATTAAAAACTAGCAACATGGGACGGCGTTGCCCGTCATGTTATGACCATTGGGCGCACGTGTTTGAAATGCAGACACACTGATAAACACAGACATATGCAGCATACAGGCAGACACATACCATACATCCCAAGTGTCCCTCTTTAGGAGGGACAGTCCCTCTTTGAGGGCCAAATCCCTCTGTCCCTCTTTCCCACCCTGTTGTCCCTCTTTTTAGGAGGTCAGACTGTGTGCAGGGGCGGCTCCACCTATAGGCGAGGTAGGCGCCGGCCTAGGGCGCACACGTACTGGGGGCGGGGGCATGCAGCGGAGAAGAGCTGCGCCCACACACACCACGCCAGGAACCACAACACAGTCAGGTCTATATTGCTACAGCGCTCCCTCATCTGGTCGGATCTTTAGTAATGCAGAGCGCGCTGGGAGTCATGATCTCCTGCCTCGCTCTGCATTACTGAAGAGAAGACTGCGCGGGAGATACAGGTATGTGATGGGGGGCAAGTTGGAGCTGAGGGGGCATAGTGGAGCTGAGGGGGCAAGTTGGAGCAGATGTGGGGCAAAGTGGAGACGATGGGGGCAAGTTGGAGCTGTTAGGGGAAAGCTGGAGCTGAGGGGGCATAGTGGAGCTGGTGGGGGCAAGTTGGAGATGATGGGGGCAAGTTGGAGCTGATGAGGGTCAAAGTGGAGCTGATGAGGGTCAAAGTGGAGCTGAGGGGGGGCAAGTGGAGCTGAGGGGGGTGAAAGTGGAGCTGGTGGGGCAAGTTGGAGCGGATGGGGGGGCAAGTTGGAGCGGATGGTGGCAAGTTGGAGCTGCTGGGGGCATAGTGGAGCTGCTGGGGGCATAGTGGAGCTGATAGTGGAAAGTTGGAGCTGAGAGGGCATAGTGGAGCTGGTGGGGGCAAGTTGGAGCGGATGGGGGGCAAAGTGGAGCTGATGGGGGTAAGTTGGAGAGGATGGGGGGCAAAGTGGAGCTGATGGGGGTAAGTTGGAGCTGAGGGGGCAAAGTGGAGCTGAGGGGGCAAAATGAAGCTGGTGGGGGCACGTTGGAGCTGATGGGGGCAAGTTGGAGTTGATAGGGGCAAAGTGGAACTGGTGGGCCAAAGTGAAGCTGATAAGGGGCAAGTTGGAGCTGGTGGGGGGCATCTCTTACAGGCATCTCCAGAACAGGGGCAGAGTGGCTCAGGGGGCAGAGAGAGGACAATCATGAAAAGAGGTTGGGTATAAGTAGGCAGGGTATAAAGGGGTGGGACACAAGGGGCGGAGCGAAATGGGCGGCAAAATTAGGTTTTGCCTAGGGTGGCAAAAATCCTTGCACCAGCCCTGACTGTGTGTATTACTTTGCTCTACAGCAATAAACTTCAGTATATGTGTTTATACATTAGTCTGTGCAAATAAAATACTTTGGTCTTGAACTAAATCATTTATTAAGTTACATAAATAGCCAGTAATAGGTCATGAAATAACCAAAAAATTCTTACTAATGCCCCGCCCACCAGCCACGCCCCTAATAATATCACCTAAAACTAACGTGTCCCTCTTTGGCCATGTGAAATGTTGGGAGGTATGCACATACACACAGTGAGCAGCAGAAACATTATTATTATTATTATTCTTTATTTATATAGCGCCAACTAATTCCGCAGCGCTGTACAATTGGGGAATAGACATACAGTGGTATTAAATAGTACAATCAGATGTGTAGAACAGGAGGATCAAACATGCAAAACACATGTACACACAGACACACTGGAGATGCACACATGGACACACATATGTAACAGAGATGTACACAAACACACACGCAACATATATGAGCAGAAACACATGCGTGCATGACTTGTGTACCCCTCTGGCACTCAAAGGGTTAAAGGGATAGTAATACTTTGTTTTAACTTTATTTTATTTTGTAGGCATTAAAAAAACATGAAGAATGATATAAGTCTTATCTCTCAAACCTTTATGGTTTAAGAGATATTCACAATCAAAGTTTCCCCTCCCGCCCCTTTTACCTAGTGTAAGCCATCTCTTCTCAGATGTGGAATTAGGGTTGCCACCCAGCCGGTATTTTACCGGCAGGCCGGTAAAAAATTGGCTCCTGTCCAATGTTAAGTCTATGGAAGGAATGCCATGGCCGGTATTTTTTTGTAGAAAAGGTGGCAACCCTATGTGGAATGCAGTCTATAGACCAGACAGATAACAGCAGGGGACACTTATTCCTATGAGAACAATGAAAGCCCTGCCCCTCTTGACAAGCTTTTCAGGTTTTTCTCTTATCTTAATTGTAGATTGTCCCTCTCTGCAGTCTACCTGGGCACCTCCCTTCTGCTCAGGCTGAAGAGTGTGACATCAGTAAAAGGGGAGGGAGGGGGAAACTTTGCTTGTGAATATCTCATAAACCATAAATGTTTGAGAGATAAGACTTATATCATTCTTCATGTTTTTTTAATGCCTACAAAATAAAATAAAGTTAAAACAAAGTATTACTATCCCTTTAAGGTATAGAGAGGCATGTGAGAGTTAAATAGCAGTGGGAAGTGTGTTCATACCTGGGAACTTTGACTTGTGGAGTCTCTAGAGGGGACTGATATGGTGCTGATGTGGAGAGACAAATGGGGCAATCTGGGGTAAAAGTGGGCGGGGCTTAATTGCGAGTAGGGGGCGGGGCTTAAGATACATGTGTAAAAGTGTTAGTAATAGGCTGGGGAAGGAGGAGAAGTGGGAGGGAAATGCAAGTTTACAGTGTGAGGGGTTTGAACACACTCCCTGAGGGGTAAAACCTTATACACAACCCTGTGGCAGTCAGTGGGTTAAGTGTGAATCTGATGGCTGTCTGTCCTGTGTCTTGCATGGCAAATGATGACAGTGAAGAAATAATTGAGCAATGAGGGCCTACCTTAACCCTTTGAGTGCAATTTTGTTCCTCTGGTGCTGCAGTACAGGTCCTGCTGAGGCCTCTGGGAGTCAGGGTGAGTGACTGTGTGTGTGTGTGTCAGCCATATGTATTTCTGGCTTTGTGTGTGTATGTGGTGCTGTGTGTGTGAGTGGGAGCATGTCTGTTTGGTGCTGTGTAAGTGGGGCATGTGTGTGTGTGTGGTGCTGTGTGAGTGGGGCATGTGTGTGTGTGTTTGTGTGGTGCTGTGTGAGTGGGGCATGTGTGTGTGGTGGTCTGTGTGTGTGAGTAGGGCATGTGTGTTTGTCTGTGGTGTAGGAGCAAGTGGCGGCCATATTGTTTTTTTCTGACTTTGATAGTGGTGGGCGGGCTGCATAGTGGAGGCGGGCCAACTCCCTGCATGACTGAATCACCCAATAGGAGTAGTAACTCCTGCTTTATGCCTCCCCTGGGTGTGTTTTGGCAGGCACAAAGTCTTCTTTTATATATATAGACAACATGATGTAAGACATTTCCTGCTGAGTAAAACAAGGATACTCCCTCCACTGGGAGATATGTCTTTCCAGAATAATTACAGTTTTGACTGCTGTTTTTTTACATTAACATGGCCCTCTGTTGGCCAAAAACTTATAGTTCACCTGGTGTTCAGTCATTTATTATGATAACTTCTATGGGAGAGGCAAGTCACCGACAACAGTTCTCCACAAACTGTGACTTAGTATGGACTGGTGTGAGGGTTAATGATTTTTAGCTGACAACCTATTGCTAGTGTGACTGTTTTTTCAAAGCTAAACAACACCTTTAGTCTTTGGATTCATGCAATTGATTTTCTGGGGGAGAACAGAAGCTGCTTAAAGGGGAACTACCACCCGACACAATCTTTAGCTTCACTAAGTCCTCATCTGGCGACTAGCTGCTTAGTAGCGCTAGTCACCAGAATAATTACCTTGTTTAATAGATTTCTGCTCTCTTCCCCGGCTGACAAACAGGATGGAGTACAGACATCTTGCCATTGTGACGTCCACGCGCCTGCACTGTCAGTCCCAGCTGGACGGCTCTTAGCAACGCCTACTAGACCCGGCTGGGACTGACAGCGCAGGCACGCGGACATCACAATGGCAAGATGTCCTCGCTCTGTCCTATCTGTCAGCGGGGGAAGAGAGCAGAAAATTATTAAATAAGGTAATTATTCTGGTGACTAGCGCTACTAAGCAGCTAGTCGCCAGATGGGGACTTAGTGAAGCTAAAGATTGTGTCAGGTGGTAGTTCCGCTTAAAGTCAGAAAATACTTTAGACTTTTAGAGATAACATAGAAGACAGTTTGAACTTTGTAGCTGTTATTCTACACATACACATAATATGAATAAACATGTTTTCTACCTTTTCCCCTCTCCTTTTAAGACATATATAATGTCTGTTTTTTGTTCAATAAAGCAGAAGCATTTTGAATAGAGGCCTGTGTTACGTCTTCATTTTGCTTCTCTAAGCGCTTAGGCCCAAAGCCTGAGTTGAATTACTGTTGGGTGCGGTACAAATTCTTCCTAGGAAGTGTGAGAAGTCTGCATGCAGAGATACCAGCCAACATGAAGGGGACCAGGGCAAATTTAACCCCTTCAAATGGACTTGATGGATGCATGTCCTTTTTCAACCTCATCAACAAAGATAAGTATTGCAACACAAAAAAGTGCAACAATACGTAAGTTGATTGAAATAATAGTCAAGTTGATAAAGTTTTTTGTTTTTTTTTAATGGGGGGTGCTTCATTCAAAAGTTATTACAATTCTTACCCGTAGCCTTCAGCTACAAAATGTAAGAGGAGGTGAAAAACTTTCACAACTACAAAAACTGCTTTCTAATGATGCTGGTCTTCTTGGTAGACGTGATTTCTTCCTGGGAGTTCCTTTACAACTGCATTACACCCTTCCTTCTCCTAGCCCTCACTTTCCTCTTCCATAGCCGAACTGTTTTTTTCCTTGTTCTCAATTTGTGCTTCTTATACGATGTTTATACATTTGTACAAACCTACTGCTTTAGGCATTTCTAGGGTTGCCACCTTTTCTTCCAAAAAATACCGGCCATGGCATTCCCTCCATAGACTTAACATTGGACAGAAGTCAATTTATTACCGGCCTGCTGGTAAAATACCGGCTGGATGGTAACCCTAGGCATTTCCTGCCTTCTCCTGTTTTGAATTGCTGCTTTTTTTCAATAAATCTACTTTGAAACACAAAAATAAATTGTACAATTCCTATTTTATGTTTGCTTTTTTTTCCTGCTGCTATATAATACCCACCTGTCACCCAATTGGAATGAGGTTGCCACTGGCTCCTTCGGCTTTTGCAGGACATGGAAAGAGATTGAGGCTGGCCTGCATAATTAAGGCTGAAATCTTATAATTTTTTTTTTTGTTTTCATTCATGGTAGTTGCCCTTTAATTTGGCAATAAATGATGTGGTTAAAATACTTTCTAAATATCTGATGTTACCTGACAGCTATGGGAACCAAATTCCATAGCTAAAAACTTTGCCATTCCCTCTCGGATCACCCTGAAGATCTCTATGCTCTGCAGGGCTATGTGATGTCATTGTTTCACAATCCTTTCCATTGAAGCTCCATGTTACTAAATTCACCAGTAATGTGATGAAATGGAGAGGACAGAAATCTCCCATAAGTGCCGCGTCACCCATGGAGATCCATAGGGAAAACGTTGATGGAATGGGTGAGATTTAACCTATGGAGACTTGATTCCCATAGCTGTCATGTAACCTAGATTTAGAAAGCCTTTTACCCTTACACTTTTTGTCTACTTCTTTAACCCTTTAAGGACCAGATATGTGTAACATGTTGCTTTGCAACACATTGAACACCCCTCTGGTGCCTAAACAGTTAAGGGGACAGTAATGTCCCCCCAAAAAAATAGTTTGAGAGATGCAGGGATTCAAAGTTCCCCCCTCCCTCCCCTTCTCCTGATGTCAGCGTCTAGCTAATAGCAGGCGATCCCGGTCAGGGGACCAACAGGTGGCTCTGCAGCAGAGCCAGAATTGCGTTACTTAAAAAACAATTCATTCATTGAAAAGATCTACACACCAGGCACACTTTGTAGACCATTCCAATGAAGTAATTCTTTTGCAATAGCATGATATTGACTCTGCTGAAGAGCCTCCTCGATGCGTATGACTCGATTCTCCTGCTGTCAGCTTTACAGCTGACATCAGGAGAAAGGGAGAGAGAGGGGGGAACGTTGAATCCCTATATCTCTCAAACCATAGCGGTTTGAGAGATAGGGTTCGGAGCGTATTGATTAATATTTTAAATTCTACAAAATGGGACTTTTTTTTGGGGGGGGGGACATTACTGTCCTTTTAACCCTTTGCAAAGCAATGCATTTCGTACCCCTCTGGCACCCCAAGGGTTAAGGTAAAGGGATAATAATACTTAAAAATTTCTAATCCCAATATTGTAGTACTAAAAAAAGAAATTTTTGGTTTGAGAAATCTCTGTACAAAAGAGCGCAAAAAGGACCATCTAAAAGTAGAGTTTATTAATTCAATAAAATCTTCTCACACGCAAATGAAATTACACTCACAAGATACACGTGTTTGTCACGTTTCTCTCTCATCAGTCGTCCATCCTATTCAGCCCTTTTCTCGTTTGTATATGACCAGAAAGCGGATACAATTAGAACCAGCCTAATCAGTATGACATTCTTAGTTGCAACGGAAAGCAATGCCCGTCAAAGCGGGAAAAACCATTAGACTCACGGAACTCTTCTATAGAAGCTCCCAAGTCTTACGGAAGTTTGTTTCTGCTTGGCTCGGTGCAACAATGTATCCACCTCTGGGCGATCTGATGTACCGGCTCTGTAGAGAGAACTCCGATGCCGAAAACAGCAACAGTACATAAAAAAACAACAAGCCAACGTGTATCGCGGGTCAACTGCCCGCTTCCTCAGGGACTTCGGCATCGGAGTTTCTCTCTACAGAGCCGGTACATCAGATCGCCCAGAGGTGGATACATTGTTGCACCGAGCCAAGTAGAAACAAACTTCCGTATTTTTGGGGGGATTGAGTATCTATCTCAGCACCCTGAACTTTTTAGCGCCATTTGTCTTCCGCTTTGTTTGTTGTTGGTTTGAGATATTCACTCGCAAAGTTCCCCCCTCCCGCCCCTTCCCCTGAAGTCAGTGTTGTGCAAGCACATGTAGAAGACCTTTTAAATGAATGATTTCTTTTTTATTATCGCAATCTCGACTCTGCTGCAGAGCCACTGGATGATCGTAGGACAGGCTTCCCCTGCAGTCAGCTACTGAGAGATGTCACTGGGGGCAATTAATTTCTTTTTTTTAGTACTACAATATTGGGATTAGTCATTTTTAAGTATTACTATCCCTTTAAGGTAAATGCTGCCAGATCCAGTATATACACCTCCCAATATTTCACAGTGTTTAGATTCCTCCTGTAATTTTCTTCTTGATATTAATAGCCTGACTAATTATTCTGGGATTTGTACAGTGAACCAAATATTAATAACATTACTAATAACCTTGATATTTTTTATTAAAGCATGAGAAAACCCACAGGGTAATGGAAACAAACTGCAATAAAATAGTTTAACCCTCCGAGTGCCAGCGTGTCATCCAACTCGTTGTGAAGCAGTGTGGTGAATGTTCCTTCCGGCATTCAAGGGGTTAACAGAAAATTGGGATTTAAAATGAGAATCCATTCATCTATTTTCTTCCAGATAATTACCAATGTGCTGGCTCATTTACAAGTCATACGGCACAATGCGTAGTGTGATTTGATGCTACTGGCAATCATGAAATGTCAATGGATTTGTAATTATACTGTAGTGGGGAGGAGAGGACAAAACAGGAGAGCACTTCCTTCTGGCTGCATAATACATTTATAACTATGAGTACAATGTGGCTTTGTATTCCATTCAGTATTTGTATGGGGAAGATGGGGAAGGCAATATCAACAATTACATTACTTGAAGACAGTGGCAGTGTAGAAAACTTTTATTATGAAAAAACATATACTATAAAGAGTTTCCTGCCAGGAGAAACATGAGTGCTTCCATTGCCGGCAGTGCTTTATTCAAGAATTATAACAGTTCAAACTGTTGCTTTTTTTTATATGAACCCTTTAAGTGCCATAGGGGTAGGTAACGCATTGCTTTGCGATGTGTTGTGTTCTCCTATGGCATTAAAGGGATAGTAATACTGTATAAATCTGTATATATTGTACTATCCATTGTACTGTAAATGTAAGAAATGCACCTAGGTAATCTAGGCAGAGCCCACACATTAGTGTCATTTCTAATACCACAGCAGCGAGAGGAAAGTCTGACCGCAAACAGAATGAATCAGCATAATGTGTATGAAATTAGCATAATGTGCCATGAGCTGATACCAAAACATAAGGGTTATTTTCTCAAAAAGCTATTTATTTTACAGAAAAGTCGCGAGTAAAACATATAGGCAGATTTTAGCTCTCTGTAAAACAAACTAAACTTGTGTTAGGTTGACAGCTCCACTTTAATCCTTTTAAAGGGATAGTAATACTTTAAAATTACTATCCCTTATATTGAAGCCCTTGAAAAACTGAATTAAATGCCACCAGCGGCATCTCTCAAACTTTTATGGTTTGCGAGATAGCCGCTTTTAAACTTCGCTCCCCCTGCCTCTCTGCTGACGTCAGTGTTTTTGGTGCAGCAGGGAAATCCATTCTTTGAATCAAACGGAGGCTCTTCAGCACAGCAAGATCTCGTTATAGAAGAAAAGATCTTTCACTAAAACGGTCTTCTCCGTGTGCTTGGTAACCAAGCACATGTAGAAGACCGTTTTAGTGAAGAATCTTGTTTTCTATAACGAGATCTCGGCTCTGCTAAAGAGCCTCCGCCAGTCCCGGTAATGGATTTCCCTGCTGATGCTTGAACGATGATGTCAGCGGAGAGGAAGGGGAGAACGAAGTTTAAAAGTGGCTATCTCGCAAACCATAAAAGTTTGAGAGATGCCGCTGGTGGCATTTAATTCCGTTTTTCAAGGGCTTCAATATAAGGGATAGTATTTTTAAAATATTACTATCCCTTTAAAAGGATTAAAGTGGAGCTGTCAACCTAACACAAGTTTAGTTTGTTTTACAGAGAACTAAAATCTGCCTATATGTTTTACTTGCGACTTTTCTGTAAAATAAATAGCTTTTTGAGAAAATAACCCTTATGTTTTGGTATCAGATCATGGCAAATTATGCTAATTTCATACACATTATGCTGATTCATTCTGTTTGCGGTCAAACTTTCCTCTCGCTGCTGTGCTATCAGAAATGACACTAATGTGTGGGCTCTGCCTAGATTACCTAGGTGTATTTCTTACATTTACAATGCAATGGATAGTACAATATATACAGATTTTTTACTTCTCTATTAAAAATAACTAAACCTTTCTTAGGGTGACAGGTCTACTTTAAACTATTAGTAACAATGTCACCGGTTGTTCATCCAATTATTTTGTTGTATTCAATGAGAGAGGTGAGCCACTAGCAACAGTTATTATTAGAATGCGATAGTAACAGCTACACTACTTCATAATGGGTTGAACTGTGATAACTTTTGAATATAATAACTGCTAGTAGTGATCGTACCCTTGTATTCAACAGGAAAATTTCTTCAATATATATTTTTCTCCATAGTACAACTTTAAAGGGATAGCAATACTTCGTTTTATCTTTATTTTATTTTGTAGGCATTAAAAACATGAAGAACGATATAAGTCTTATCTCTCAAGCCTTTATGGTTTAAGAGATATTCACAAGCAAAGTTTCCCCTCCCGCCCCTTTTACCTAGTGTAAGCTATCTCTTCTCAGATGTGGAATGCTGTCCATAGACCAGACAGATAACAGAAGGGGACAATCTTCTTCCTATGAGAACAATGAAAGCCCTGCCCCCTTGACAAGTTTTTCAGGTTTTTCCCTTATCTTAATTGAAGATTGTCCCTCTCTGCAGTCTACCTGGGCACCTCCCTTCTGATCTGGCTGAGCAGTGTTACATCAGTTAAAGGGGTGGAAGGGGGGTACTTTGTCATTGAATTACTCTTGAACTACAACTCTGACAGAACTGAAATAACACTCTCCAAAGTCCAAATACTATGATGATTAACTAGAGCTGCTTTTATTATGAAACATTAGTATCCCTTTAATGATCCTTTGAAGGCTAATTAACACAGAGGTTACATACTGTTGATATCCTATATATTAGAACCTGTAAAATATTTCCTAAAATATAATCCTAAATGTGTAATTCATATACCGGAAGCTGTGCTTGTGTTCTATATACCACAGCTAGTGTTTGATTACTGTTTTGCGTTGCGTACCCTTCTGGCACACAAAGGGTTAAGAAGCAAGTCAAATTTAAAAATTTTTATAATGTTTCGTAACTAAGGTTTGAACAGTTTGTTTACTTATGCAAACTGTAGATTGGGTTTTTTTAGGATAGAATAAACAAACGTTTGGTATCATATATAAATATATAGTCCATATTTTAACATATACTAGCAGTGTGGAACGGTGTGGCCCATCTATTTTACTATATCCTTCTATTTAGTTATGTAAAGGGTTAAGACCTTTACATATATAAATACTATGGGTAGGCAAAATGTCTCACCGTGTTCCCATGGGAAATTCTGCGAAAACCACGTTGTTGTCTACTTTTTTAAGGGAAAATCTGCTTTAAAACCTGCGATTAAAATCTTCTCATTTTTCACTCATTGCACAACATTTTTCTCCATTTTTTCGATGGCTAAAAAGTTTTTGCCCATATATTTACATGGTTTTTGACTTTTTGCTATAAAAACGTGAGGTATTCCAGGGGCCGTGGCCTGATCGCGTCAGAAGTTGGACGTTTGTTGAGCACGCTCCAGAGCACCTATCTGACATTTGGGCTTCCCTAAAAGCCTTTTAACTACAAACTAGGAATAGGAAGTTGGGGGACGGTCCCCTGACCCCACTAATGCTGAAACTCAAATCTAAAGCTCATAAGAAACAACGCTGCTTGAGTCGGAAGCTTCCCACGCTTGTTGCGGACATAGTATCATTACTGCGTCATCAACCTCATACTCCTGACTTGGAGAAGACGCGGGCGCTCCTGCAGACTCCTCTACCTCTCAATCCAACATAGAGAAGGAAATCTCATCTACTGTTGAGAGTGGCTCAACTACTCCCATGGAGCCGGTAACTAGAGAGGACTTCATAAGCCTGTCGAGCAAGGCGGACCTGCAGTCCCTGGCTTTAGACATTAAATTGTCCTGTGCACGGACATTGCGGCCTTGACATCTGAAGTTCACTCCTTGGGCTACAGGATACACCTCATTGAAGAATCGGTGGAGGGGCTACATGCTCAAGTCCGTAGCATGGAACAACTGTTTGCGGACCAACAGGACTCCATTTCTATGCTTCAGTACAAGTTGGACGACCATGAGAATAGAGGGCGACGGAATATGTCCGTATTCGGGAATCTGCCTGAGTCCATTCCTCAGAAAGATCTACAGGAGAGTTTACAAAAGCTGTTTGCACAGATTCTGGACTTACCTCCGGATTCGTCTCTATTCATTGACAGGTCACATAGGGCCCTGAGGCTTCGAGCTGTAGCCTCTGATCCCCCCAGAGATGTTATCTGTTGGCTCCATTATTTTGCGGACAAAGACAGGTTCATGGCTAAGGCCAGATCTATGGAGAAGATTTCTTACGCGGGATGTGAGATAAAACTATATCAGGACGTCACCCCTTTTAACCTTTAACAGAGGAGGGCACTGAAACCGCTTGTGGATCACCTACGAAATTTGCAGATCAAATATAAATGGGACTTCCTGTTCCACCTGCTTATCCAGCATAATGGTCAGTCCCTTTCCCTCAAACTACCTGAGGAAATTCCTGCAACCTGTGCCTCGTTGGGTATTTCAGTACCTGCTCCTGTTCCGGATAATCGTTGATTCCTGAATGCTGTATTGGCAGACATTCAAAGAGTGAGATGGCATCTACTGGGGGAACCTTTCCTGAAGAAGTGGAAAAATAAGTCGCCATCAGAGGGGAGGAATTCCGCTGAGGAGATGGAGACAGCCTGATTCTTGACGTGATAGACGGTATTTTTTGTTAAACAGTTGTTGGGGCACTCTGCTCCATTGTACTGGGAATAGGCTGAGGACTCAGGGTTCAACCTTTGGCTAGGCCTTTTCTGGTGTTCACTGACATCCCTTCCTATTCTCATTGTATAATTGTGAGATATACGTTTGGGGGGTTATTGATGGAGTGGGCATCTCTCTGCTGAGCATGGCAAAGTTTAAGTTTTGATCTTGTCTGCTTGGGACGTGATATCTTGGGGACACTACTTAACGTTTGGGTTTCACCTCCCTGGGGCTCCCTTCTTCGCCTTATAACAGTGGGGTAGGGAGGGAGACATTGGTTGTTTTGTTATGATTACTGGTGGATGATGGTGATCTATGTGGGGACTGACCGGGATTGGGAGGATTAGTTGGGTCGGTGCATGTTGGTAGGCTGGGATACCGGAGCTATTAGTGGCCCTGGGCCACAAAGGCACTGGTGCTCAGTCCTCCCGATGTTTATGGGAGATGCAGCATTCCTGCTTCTGCGGTGTCTTAACTCTTAAAGGATGCCTGGGCCTGCTGACATGTATCTGCCCTTTATTATATATGGGGGCCAGCCACTACACTAGGTTGTCTCTTATGAACTATTTCTGTTGCTAAGTCGAGTTTTCTTATTTACCTACATAGTTTAGGGTCATGTGCCTTCTTATATTGGGTGCTCTATTGTTGTGCCTTGGTTTGAGTATGATGTTTAATATTCCTGCCTATGTCTTTTTGTTCATTTTCAATGTTTTTTATTATTTCAATATGCTTGACACCCCCAGGCCTCAGGGCCCTTGTCGCATACTCCTCCCAAATTGCCCTGGAGCTGTGGGTGCTTGGACACCTTGGGAAGTGACTTTTTCGAACTCTGACTGCAACTCTTTCTGTCTCCTTTTGACACTTCTGTTGTTATATTTCTTTTTTCGACAGCTCTTGATTTTCTGTCACTCGTCTGTCCAGAGACGACTATAGATTTTCTACATCATTTCTTTTCTGTTTTTTTTTGTTTTGCTTTTTTTTTGTTTCTTCCTTCCCTTACCCCAACCCAGGTATCTCTACTTTTATTTACTTCCCACTTTGAGACATGGCTGAGGGCACAAGTGGTATTCTTGCAGGGGACACATCTGGCCAGGGACAGACATCCCTCTATAACTTCTAAGGTCTTTCCTGTAGGTTGGGTAGCTACCGCCCCTGTGAAAAAAGAGGAGTGGCCATCTTGTTTCGTAGAGGGGCTCCCTGGACACATGTATGAACTATGGTGGATCCAGATGGCCGTTTTTTGTTTCTGAAAGGGAAATTAGGTGGCCTGGAGGTTACCCTAGCTAACATTTACTGTCCTAACCAGGGTCAACTCCCTTTTCTACGTAGGATATTGGAACAATTGGACTCTTTTCAATCTGGTACCCTTCTGTTGGGGGGCGACTTTAACCTGCCATTGTTTCCTATAGAGGATTGCTCTACAGGGAAATATTTCCTGCGCCACTCTCTCCTGTCTGCTGTTAATAAACTGTTATCCTCTCGCCATCTTATAGATACTTGGGGATCCTTTCATTCTGGTGAATGATACTACACTTACTACTCAGCAGTCCACAAATCGTACTCCTGTATAGATTATTTGTTCATTGATCGCCGACATCTAGACTTAGTCTCCTCCACCACTATCGAATCTCAGACTTTGTCTGATCATGCTTCCATTACTAACTCGCTATGTCCTTCCCAATTCTTTAAATCTCATACCACGTGGCGCTTGAATGAATTGCTCTTACAAGACCCTACAGTGTGCTCCTAGACTGTGAAAGAATTGGATTGGTTCATGCGAAATAACCTGGATTCGGGTAAAATGTAATAGATGTTAGCTACATCTCAAGCTCGGGCGTGGATACCACTGCACTGGAAGAGTAATATCCTGCCTACTCATGGGGAATGGAAGGGTAAATTGAGGGCTTTGTTTGAACTAGAATTACAATATGCTTGTGTGATGGGTCGCCTTCCGAAGTTTGCCCTGGAGTGGCAGAAGTGGTATACTTTTTTTTATGGGGCTTTTAGGCACTCATTGAAATGGATAATGTACATTTACTCTGTGTGGGATTTATATCCTGAACATTGATAGGTCACTTCCTCTCCCTTTGTCCCCTTCCCCCTTTTTTTCTATCTCTCTCTTTCTCTCTGTCTAGCAGCTCTCTGGCTTATCTCTTCTCCTTTTCTGATCAATTTTTGCATTGTTACTCGCGATCATTGGTTATTGGTTGTAAGCATTAGGATTTGTATTCTGGGCAATTTCCCTTATTTCTAGTTACTTGATGGAACTTTTGCATTATACCTACACTTCCATTATTGTATCCTTTATATACTGGATATGTTGTTTGTTTGAAGACCGATTGGGTAGATGATTCCCATGGTCACCAAATGTATGTACTTGCACAATTTACAATAAAGTCTTTATTTGAAAAAAAAAAAAAAAAAAAAAAAAAGTGATGTATTCCAGGAAGTGAAACACAATAGAAGCAGATGTGCTGTGCTGTTTTTCTGTGATTTTGAGGCAAAATTGAGACAAGAGATGCTCATGGTGACTGCTATTGCTATGAGCAGGTTTAAAAATAATAAAAGGAGGAACTGGAAGGACCATTATGTGTCCATTGGCCGATGCAAGAAATGTTTGCATCTACTAAAGGCATTTTTGTGCGTAGATAGATTTTGCTCATGTTCTAATCCAGGAAGCTAAATACCGAACACTTCTTGAATTTCGCGCATAAAAAATTATTTTTTATGACAGCGCAGCTGTTTGCTAATCTTAACCTATTCCCTAGTGGTTTTCACACAGGAAATAGCGATTGCGCATGTTTCCTGCATTCCGCCACATGACACTGAATCTGGGAAGGAAGTGAGCACTACAGTAGCAATGCTGGCCAGTCCCCCTAAATCACCCCTAGGGTGTGCCTGCTGCAAGTTCTGCCCCTGCTGCCACCAGTGTGGTACCGGCTGTCAGATCTGCTGCCCCTGCTGTCAGTGCCACCACCAGTGCTGTGCCTGCTGCCAGTACTGCCCTTGCTGCCACCAGTGCTGTACCTGCTGCCGGTGCTACAACTGCTGCAATCAGTGCTGAAGCTGCTGTTAGTGTGTCTTGTAATACTTAGGAGGGGCAGAGGAGGAGATGATACCAAGTGTGATAGCATGGGACCCAAAGTCACACTTGCCATCCCCAAGCAGTACCGCCAGTGCTAGTACTACTACTAAGGTCCAGCAGCTTGTTAGCATCAGGAGTGAAGGAGGGGGTAATCTATATCCTCCAATTACTAGTGACTGTGAGGAGGAAGACTCAGGGGCTGAAACTGATGCAGTTGGTGTTAGTAGCAGTAGTAACAGTGATGGAGAAGCAGCCGGTGGGACTCGTGTTAGGACAGTTGTAGGGGAAGCAATTGAGAGTATCCAGACTAGTGGTCAAGGGAGCCCACACCATTCCCCTGACCCTGTGAATCCCCTTCACCCACAGCATTGTCCATGTGGAACACAATTTTGAAGAAGGCAGAATTGTCACCACTGCAATAATACCACCTCCAGGAGCACAGATCAGCTGCCTGTGTCTAATGCTACTGCTGCCAGTCTGCCTTCTTCAGGTCACCAAGAAATGGCAAATGTGACATTAGAGGACCCTCTGTCACATTGCTCATCACCTCCTCTAACCAGCAGTGAGCTTTTGGAATTTGTGGAATTTGCCACTGCTCTAATTCCTGCTGATGCTGGGTTGCAAGGGCAGCTGGACGCCGAGGAACAGGCTAGTGTGCCAGAGACCACCGTGGACACAGTTGGAATGGGGTCAACAAGTGATGTGGGATTACTAGGGCAGGTTCTACTTGCCAGCAGGAGCAACACATATACCAGAAATGGTGTGGGCTAGTTATGGTGCTGCTACTTCCTCAGGCGCATCACTGGAGCTAATCATGGCAAGTGGAACATTCATCAACTATGAACCATGTTACTGCTGTTTTTGATCCCATTCCCTTTCAGCTACCTAATCATCCTGTTGCTTAAACAACTCAGCAGTAGCAGTACGAACAGCAGTTGCAAATTCTGCACTTATGGACTCAGGAGGACATTTGACAATGGCCAGGGGCCAGTGGCCAACATGACCTGCTGGCACTAGACCAGTAGGGCATTTTTTTTCTCAGGGCTTGTGCTTTTTAAAAAACAAAAACAAAAAAACAAAACAAAACATAGTCCTACAAAAACAAAACAAAACAAAAAACTATTTTGGGGGGTTTGTTTCTGAGAAGCCTAAGTCCTACAAATCAATGTTTCCATAGGGCTTGTGCCAAGCAAGTCTAAGTCCTACAAATCAATGTGTCTTCAGGGCTTGTGCCTCTAATAAGTCTAAGTTTTACAAATCAATGTTTCTTCAGGGCTTGGGCCTCAACAACAAATCTAACGATCATCTTCTACAAAATACTCTATCAAGTCAAGTATCAGTCCACCCCAGTTGCAGCTTATGTCAGGGGGTTCCTGTCTCTATCACTTTACATACAAATTCCTTACAAAACAAATTCCTGTTCAACTGATTAATTCCCCAGACTACAACCACCAACACAGGCACCCTCCTCAGACCCCTTTTATACCATGTCTTATGTTTTTTTTTTTTTTAATTGTATTTAGGATTTATTTTTCATCAATTGCCCTCCCCCAATCCCAGTAAACAACCCTCCCCCAAAAAAAAAACATTCCTTGTTCAACTGATTCTGTCTCCACACCCCAACAACACAGGCACCCTCATGCCCCTTTTATACTGTGCCTTTGGGAAATAAAATAATATTTGTTATGTGTTCTGTGTGAATTAAATGTTCACATTGATTTCAATGGAATGAGCTAGGTGAAAAAAGTGGAAAATCGGCACTTTTCGCAGGAAATTATTCACAAAGCAGGAAGCTCCATTATTCACCGATTTCATTTTTTTTTAAGTTTTAATATTTTATTGAAAGAATTCCAAATGAATACAAACAGGTGCGTACAGGGAGTAGAAATACATAGCAAAGGTATAAAAATCCTTGAGAATGAGTCCGGCTGCATGAGAAGGAAAGATACAGGAAAAAGGTCACAGACTCAGATCCGGTATTGAAATCCAATCGACTGTAAATGGAAAGCAATGTACAACAGCAGATTTCAATACAAACAAACAACGGTATTTCCCATATATTGTAGCTATCACAAAAAAAACTTCATATAGTAGAAATAACACAGAATTATAGTTAATAACACTATAAACGTAGTAAAGGTTTGGCTCCCGCCAGCAACAGCCAAAAAGATTAAGTATAGAGTAAACAAACTGGGTTAAAAAAAGAACAGAAAATCTCAGATATTTAAGTAGAAAGAAAGTGAAGAAAGAGAAAGTGGCATTGAGCAAAAATTGTTACGCCGATTTCAGTTTGAGGCAAAATTTTTCATCCATCCCTGATACTTACACACAGAGAAACATACATACATAGAGAAAGATCCATGCATATTATCATACGTACACACGTTTCATTATACAGAAATAGTGGTAGATGGACACATACATATATGATAGAACCAAGAGTACTGTGGATATTGAGTACAGTATGAAAGTGGTGCAGTAGCAAAGTAAAAGTGTATTGTGTGTGTAATTGTTATTTTGACTTGCTGAAGGAATTTGCGGCGTACCAAAGTGGAAGTGGAGTGTGAGGCCATGTTGGAAAGGGTAATGTGAGTGGATGTTTGTAAGGAAGAATTAGCCAATTAGTGCACGTGTCCATGAAGTGAAGGAGAGGGTATAATCCAATGAATGGAAGGGGTAGTGTGATGCAAGCAGGCAAAGGGAACTGTGATTGGAGGGGGTAGAGGATGCATCAACTGTGAGCCGATATGTACAAGGGAATTATGGCACATTAGTTGAAGATGAGGTGGTTCTGGAGGAACTGAAGGGGTTGTGTTCTTTGTGTGCCTTCACATGAAAGACCTTTGGAATTGTCAGTATGGATTATGTGAGAAGCGGCCAGGCATCCTTCCCTTTTCATAAGTTTTCAACATAGTTTTTTTACAATAAACATACACACAGGCAATGTCGTGTCCATTTTCCTAGTATAGATATATATGTGATAATGAAATTGCACGAAAAGATCAGTCTATAGATAGTCTTACCACACAGAGCACATACCCAGTAAACTTCATCAGACAACCCTAGATAGGGACATAAGGGCTTATTAACGTAAAAAAAAGAAGATATGTTATCGATAAAGCTGATAGACAGATTAACTGATTGAGAAAGGGATCATCTGTATTGTGATCCTTAGCACAGAGAAAGCAACAGCACAAGGCAGCCTCAGGAAATCACTGGTCAAAATAGGAAACAATTTATGAGATCGTTATGTCGTAAACAATTTAGATGCTCCACTGATTAGCCAATAAAGGTATCAACTTGACTATATTTGCCTCCTGATCCACTAATTGAGCTCAGTTAAATGTCCTGCTCCGTCTCCTATAGTAAGATAACATGCAAAGGTATTGAGAGAATATGTAAAAGCTGTGTAAAACAATTCACTGTAAAAAACAAAAAAATAAACAAGACATAGAGACCAGCATTCATAAAGGTGACAGTTCCCCTTTAAAGGGATAGTAATGTTTCATAATAAAAGCAGCTTTAATTAATCTTCATGATATTTTGGACATGGAGAGTGTTATTGCAATTCTGTTGTAGTTCAAGAGTAATTGAATGATAAAGTATCCCCCTCCTTCCCCTTTTACTGATGTAACACTGCTCACCTCAGAGCAGCAAGACTGTCTGGATGGATCACAGAGAGGGACAATCTTCAATTAAGACAAGGGAAAAAGCTGAAATACCTGTCAAAGGGGCAGGGCTCTCATTGTTCTCACAGTAGAATATTGACCCTTGATGTGAGCTGTCTGGTCTATGTACTGGATTCCACATCTGAGGAGTGGGGGCTTACACTAGGTAAAAGGGGCGGGAGGGGAAACTTTATCATTCAATTACTCTTGAACTACAACTCTCACAGTAATGAAATAACACTCTCTAAGGCTCAATTGCTATGAAGATTAATTGGAGCTGCTGTTTTTGTGAAACATTTACTATCACTTTAAGCTTGTAACAATTAGTTATAAGGGAAGTTATTAGTGATGAGCGAGCACCCCAATGCTCGGATGTTCGGGTGCTCTGACCGAGCACCCCCTGAGGCTCGAGTGCTCGGCCGAGCACCCGAGCCCCATTGAAGTCAATGGGAGGACTCGAGCATTACACCAGGCACCCCCTGCTCTGATGAGGGGAGGGTGCCTGGTCCATAGGAAAAGGGCAGAAAAAGATGGAAACACTACAGAAATGGTTCAGGGACAGCATAGGGAGGATGTCTGGATGCACCTTGGACTCCAACATCGCTGCTGGGAACGATCTTTCGCCCGTAGTACGCCATTTTTACAGACTGACCGTAAAACACACAAAAAGGAAAATAAAAACGACTTTAGGCGAAAAATTGTTACCAAACAGTATTTGCTGTATATTTACTTGTATATCATCTGCAAATTCTCCCAAAAATTTCATCGATTTTCTGAAGTGAGGCCATGATTAAGAGGGAAACGTGCGCAGAGGCAAATTATCCCAAAAATTTCCTTGATTTTCAGAACTGAGGCCATGATTAAGAGGGAAACGTGCGCAGAGGCAAATTCTCCCAAAAATTTCCTTGATTTTCAGAACTGAGGCCATGATTAAGAGGGAAACGTGCGCAGAGGCAAATTATCCCAAAAATTTCCTTGATTTTCAGAACTGAGGCCATGATTAAGAGGGAAACGTGCGCAGAGGCAAATTCTCCCAAAAATTTCCTTGATTTTCAGAACTGAGGCCATGATTAAGAGGGAAACGTGCGCAGAGGCAAATTCTCCCAAAAATTTCCTTGATTTTCAGAACTGAGGCCATGATTAAGAGGGAAACGTGCGCAGAGGCAAATTCTCCCAAAAATTTCCTTGATTTTCAGAACTGAAGCCATGATTAAGAGGGAAACGTGCGCTGAGCTGACCATCTAAAACATTATGGGTGAGGGTCTGCTGCAGAGCTGACCATCCTAAACATTATATGCGAAGGCCCGCTAGTGAGCTGACGCTATAAAACATTATATGAGAGGGCCCGCTAGAGAGCTGACCCAATAAACATTATATGAGAAGGCCCGCTGGTGAGCTGACCTATATAAAAATTGGCAAACAGGGCCCGCTGGTGAGCTGGCCCTATATAAAAATTATATCACAGGGCCCGCTGGTGAGCTGGCCCTATATAAAAATTATATCCCAGGGCACGCTGGTGAGCTGGCCCTATATAAAAATTATATCCCAGGGCATATGGAAGAGGAGGAGGAGGATGAGAACATTAAGAGTCAACCATATACCCGTTTTTGGGGTGGAAGGGGTGAATGGGAATACAGAGTATTCCCATCATTGTAAATAACATATATAAAGTGAGTTTATGTTCCCCCGGGGCTTTCCTCCAGTGGAGTGGAGAAGTCAGGGGAAATCCAGGCCTTGTTCATTTTTATAAGTGTCAACCTATCAGCATTGTCGGTGGAAAGGCGGATACGCTTATCTGTTATGATGCCACCAGCAGCACTAAATACCCGCTCAGACAGAACGCTGGCGGCAGGGCAGGCCAGCACCTCCAAGGCGTAGAGTGCCAGTTCATACCACGTGTCCAGCTTGGACACCCAGTAGTTGTAAGGCACAGAGGGATCATTGAGGACGCTGACACGGTCTGCTACGTACTCCTTCACCATCTTCCAAAACTTTTCCCTCCTTGTGACACTAGGCTGCGCATCAGGGTGAGGGTGCTGCCGGGGTGTCATGAAGGTGTCCCACGCCTTGGAGAGTGTTGCCCTGCCTTTGTCGGAACTGCTGTGTGCTCCCCTTTTCTCCCCTTCTCGGTTGGCCAAGGTAGCACGTACTCTGCCGCCAGCGTTGTCAGATGGAAAATTTTGGAGCAATTTTTCAACAAGAACCTTCTGGTATTGCACCATTTTGCTTGTCCTCTCCACCGGAGGAATGAGAGATGAGAAATTCTCTTTGTAGCGGGGGTCCAGAAGGGTGAACACCCAGTAATCCGTGTTGTCTAAAATGCGTACAACGCGTGGGTCACGGGAAAGGCAGCCTAACATAAAGTCAGCCATGTGTGCCAGAGTACCAACAGTCAAGATTTCGCTGTCCTCACCAGGAGGCTGACTCTCAATATCCTCATCCTCTTCCTCCTCTTCTGCCCACCCACGCTGAAGAGATGGAACTAAAGTTCCATGGCTACCCTCTGTAGCGGAGGCAACCGTGTCTTCCTCCTCCTCCTCCTCCTCCTCCTCCTCCTCCGCCTCCTCCAATTGTCGCTGAGAAGACGAAGTGAGGGTGCTCTGGCTATCACCTTGTGTAAGCTCTTCCTCCCCCATTTCCACCTCTTCCACATGCAAAGCGTCGGTTTTAATTGTGAGCAGCGAGCGTTTCAGTAGACACAGAAGTGGGATGGTTACACTGATAATAGCGTTATCGCCGCTCACCATCTGTGTCGATTCCTCAAAATTGCGTAAAACCTCGCAGAGGTCTGACATCCATTCCCACTCCTCACTTCTGATTACAGGAAGTTGAACGGAGAGGCGACGACCGTGTAACAGCTGGTACTCCACTACTGCCCTCTGCTGCTCACAAAGCCGGGCCAACATGTGGAAGGTGGAGTTCCAGCGCGTGCTCACGTCACACAGCAGCCGGTGAGCTGGCAATTGTAAGCGCTGCTGCAGCTTCAACAGGCCGGCCGAAGCTGTAGATGACTTACGGAAATGTGCACACACGCGGCGCACCTTGGTCAAGAGATCATGCACATTGGGGTAGGTTTTTAGAAATCGCTGCACCACTAAATTAAATACATGCGCTAGGCATGGTACGTGTGTGAGCTTGCCGAGCTCCAAAGCCGCCACCAAGTTACGCCCATTATCACACACAACCATGCCTGGTTGCAGGTTGAGTGGCGAGAGCCACTGCTCGGTCTGGTGACTAATCCCCTGCAACAGCTCTGAGGCCGTGTGCTGTTTGTCCCCAAGGCAGATCAGCTTCAGCACGGCCTGTTGACGCTTCCCCACTGCAGTGCTACACTGCTTCCAGCTACTGGCTGATGGGGGAGTGGCGGTGTGTGTAGAGAATTCGGAGGTGGAAACGGAGGAGGAGGAGCCAATAACGTAGGTGCTGGTGGAAACCCTGATGGAGGTAGGGCCCGCAATCCTCGGCGTGGGTAGCACCCGTGCCATCCCAGGGTCCGAGTCGCTCCCAGCCTCCACGACATTCACCCAGTGTGCCGTCAGGGAAATGTAGCGTCCCTGGCCACAAGCACTTGTCCATGTGTCAGTCGTTAAGTGGACCTTCCCAGTAACTGCGTTGGTCAGGGCACGGGTGATGTTACGGGACACATGGTGGTGTAATGCGGGGATGGCACACCGGGAAAAGTAGTGGCGGCTGGGGACCGCGTACCGAGGGACAGCTGCTGCCATCAGGCTGCGGAAGGACTCAGTGTCCACAAGCCTAAATGGCAGCATTTCGATGGCCAGTAATTTTGAAAGGTGTGAGGTTAGTGCTATGGCCTGTGGGTGGGTGGCTGGGTACTTTCTCTTGCGCTCAAATGCCTGGGGTAACGACATTTGGACTCTGTGCTGGGACAGGGAAGTGGATGTGGTCGCTGATGGTGCTTCAGATGGTACAGGTGCAGGGCGGGAGGTATGCGGGCCTGCGCCTTCGACAGGCGATTGGCCGGCACCGAAAACAGGGGAAGAGGAGGCAGTGGTGTGGCCTGCAGACACAGATGGGCGATCCAGGCGTTCCTCCCACTTACTACGGTGCTTGGATGCCATGTGTCGGATCATGCTGGTGGTGGTGAGGTTTCTAGTGTTCATGCCTCGGCTCATTCTGGTGTGGCACAGGTTGCAAACTACAATTCTTTTGTCGTCCGCACTTTCCTTAAAAAAACGCCATACCGCGGAACACCTACCCCTTGGCAAGGTAGATTTACGCAAGGGGGTGCTCCGTGGAACATTTGCGGGCCGGTTTGGTGCGGTCCGCCTTCTTTCTGTAGCCACACCACTGCCTCTTCCAGCCTGTTGCGGTGCTGCAGATGGCTCACCCTCAGGACTGCTGTCATCGCTCGGCTCTACACCTTCCCAGGTGGGGTCAGTCACCTCATCGTCCACCAAGTCCTCCTCCACTTCCTCACTCTGATCATCCTCCTCAAGTCTTGATCCCACCACATACTCAGTCATTGACAACTGTATAACATTCTCCTCAACAAGGTCTTGAGACGGAAATAGTGGTTGATTTAATGGCAACTGTGTCTCATCATCATCATCATCATCATCCACTACTTCCTTTGACCTTAAATGCCGTTCACATCTGTCATCTTCTTGTGATTGGGTAGCCTCTAGAGGTTGTGAATCAGGGCACAAGATGTCATGTTCCTCTGCAAGCGTGCTTGGAGAGAGGGTCAAATGAAGGATTGGTGATGAGACGAGCTCATCACTATATCCCAGTGTGGGATCACTTCTTTGACCAGACCGTGTATGGTGGGAGGAAGGATGATCAGAGTGAGGATTATGTTGACCAGACTCTTGGCTACTGAGAGTGGACTTGGTGGAAGACAGGGTGGTGCTTAACCGACTGGAAGCAGTATCAGCTGTCATCCAACCGACCACCTGTTCGCACTGGTCGGACCTCGAGAGTGATGTCCTGCGACGCCCTGTGAAATCAGACATGAAGCTAGGTATGGTGGATGTCTTTCTTTCTTGTGCTCTGGCACCAGGCACAGTTTCTCCGCGTCCTGACCCGCGCCCTGAACTTTCAGGATCACGTCCACTTCCCCGTCCCTTTTTACCCGCCTTCTTCATCTTACACGATATATATGACTTTAATATATATGAGTTTGAAAACTTAACAGTATTTCTTACTATTCTGCAACTCTGCAGAGTACACAGAATAGGCTGCTAAACTGCGGTGACACACACTGAATGGAATATGTGACTTTAATATTTGAGTTTGAAAACTTAACAGTATTTCTTCCTATTCTGCAACTGTGCAGAGTACACAGAATAGGCTGCTAAACTGCGGTGACACACACTGAATGGAATATGTGACTTTAATATTTGAGTTTGAAAACTTAACAGTATTTCTTCCTATTCTGCAACTGTGCAGAGTACACAGAATAGGCTGTTAAACGGCGTTGAAACACACTGAATGGAATATGTGACTTTAATATTTGAGTTTGAAAACTTAACAGTATTTCTTATAATTCTGCAACTGTACAGAGTACACAGAATAGGCTGTTAAACGGCGGTGAAAGACACTGAATGGAATATGTGACTTTAATATTTGAGTTTGAAAACTTAACAGTATTTCTTATAATTCTGGAACTGTACAGAGTACACAGAATAGGCTGTTAAACGGCGGTGAAAGACACTGAATGGAATATGTGACTTTGATATTTTAGTTTGAAAACTTAACAGTATTTCTTATAATTCTGCAACTGTACAGAGTACACAGAATAGGCTGTTAAACGGCGGTGAAAGACACTGAATGGAATATGTGACTTTAATATTTGAGTTTGAAAACTTAACAGTATTTCTTATAATTCTGCAACTCTGCAGAGTACACAGAATAGGCTGTTAAACGGCGTTGAAACACACTGAATGGAATATGTGACTTTAATATTTGAGTTTGAAAACTTAACAGTATTTCTTATAATTCTGGAACTGTACAGAGTACACAGAATAGGCTGTTAAACGGCGGTGAAAGACACTGAATGGAATATGTGACTTTAATATTTGAGTTTGAAAAATTAACAGTATTTCTTATAATTCTGGAACTGTACAGAGTACACAGAATAGGCTGTTAAACGGCGGTGAAAGACACTGAATGGAATATGTGACTTTAATATTTGAGTTTGAAAACTTAACAGTATTTCTTATAATTCTGGAACTGTACAGAGTACACAGAATAGGCTGTTAAACGGCGGTGAAAGACACTGAATGGAATATGTGACTTTAATATTTGAGTTTGAAAACTTAACAGTATTTCTTATAATTCTGCAACTGTACAGAGTACACAGAATAGGCTGTTAAACGGCGGTGAAAGACACTGAATGGAATATGTGACTTTAATATTTGAGTTTGAAAACTTAACAGTATTTCTTATAATTCTGCAACTCTGCAGAGTACACAGAATAGGCTGTTAAACGGCGGTGAAAGACACTGAATGGAATATGTGACTTTGATATTTTAGTTTGAAGACTTAACAGTATTTCTTCCTATTCTGCAACTCTGCACAGTACACAGAATGTGCTGCTACACTGCGGCGAAGCACACTGAATGGAATATGTGACTTTGATATTTTAGTTTGAAGACTTAACAGTATTTCTTCCTATTCTGCAACTCTGCACAGTACACAGAATGTGCTGCTAAACTGCGGCGAAGCACACTGAATGGAATATGTGACTTTGATATTTTAGTTTGAAGACTTAACAGTATTTCTTCCTATTCTGCAACTCTGCACAGTACACAGAATGTGCTGCTACACTGCGGCGAAGCACACTGAATGGAATATGTGACTTTGATATTTTAGTTTGAAGACTTAACAGTATTTCTTCCTATTCTGCAACTCTGCACAGTACACAGAATGTGCTGCTAAACTGCGGCGAAGCACACTGAATGGAATATGTGACTTTGATATTTGAGTTTGAAGACTTAACAGTATTTCTTCCTATTCTGCAACTCTGCACAGTACACAGAATGTGCTGCTAAACTGCGGCGAAGCACACTGAATGGAATATGTGACTTTGATATTTTAGTTTGAAGACTTAACAGTATTTCTTCCTATTCTGCAACTCTGCACAGTACTCAGAATGTGCTGCTAAACTGCGGCGACGCACACTGAATGGAATACGTGACTTTGATATTTTAGTTTGAAGACTTAACAGAATGTGCTCTAATCTGCAACTTTGCACACTAAACAGAATGTGCTCTAATCTGCAACTTTGCACACTAAACAGAATGTGCTCTAATCTGCAACTTTGCACACTAAACAGAATGTGCTCTAATCTGCAACTGTGCACACTAAACAGAATGTGCTCTAATCTGCAACTTTGCACACTAAACAGAATATATATATTTTTTTTTTTTTTTTTTTGTTTTTTTCCCCCCACACCAAATAACCTGCTGCCCCCACACACAGTAGTCCTAAAAAGGACTTTTGGTTCTTTTTTTTTCACAATTTTTGTTTTTTTCCTCCCTACACTGCCTTTCCCTTCCTATCCTCAGCTCTCCCTGGCTCAGACTGAGCCGAACTCGATGGTCAGGTGCTATACAGCACCTGACCACGGGTTCTGGCCAGCCAATCAGTGTAATGCCAGCAGCCAACATGGCTGCTGGCATTACACCGATGTCAGAGCCTCCCTGCACGTTTATTGGCTGCGCAGCAGCCGCAAAACGTGCGGGGAGGAGACCCGAACATGGCGGGCGAGCACATGCGGTACTCGTACGAGTACCGCCATGTGCCGAGCAGAGCGATGCTCGAGCCGATCCGAGCATCGGCCGAGCATGCTCGCTCAACACTAGAAGTTATGCATACAATTAGATAAAGCAGACATTAGTTTGTGATCCAAAGGGCAGACTGTATAAACCCCTTGAGTGCCAGAAAGGTATAAAACATGCCCCTCTGGCACCAAAAGCGTTAAAATATTGTATATGATTATGTTTGCTCTGTCAGAACTCTATAGTAGGGGTTCCAATGGAATGGCATGGAAACAACATAACAATCACAGATAACTGTATTTTCACTGTGTTTTTGTCACTACTGTTTCTACTGAGAGAATGGAAAACAGGGAAAACCTTTCTACACTGAAACACTGAAAATGCACCAAAGTTTGTAATTGCTATATAAAAAGAGTCATGCTACAAAGTGTCCCATGTGAAAAATCCATACATGCTCCTTTAAAAAAAACATGGCTTGATTAGTTTAAACAACCGCACCTGCATCAATGTCCTTCTATTCCAAGGATAAAATTGTGAGAGCAATTAAACCGCCACTGGTCATGTCATTCCGTCGTAATCATCAGGAGACTGGAGAACGGCAACAGATTATCCACAATGTATCTTTTATTGGCAGCATTCAAGACAGAGTCCATGCAGAGCTTGGGTACTGCAGTAATTACTATCTCTACATCAGCCATTGTGTAGGAGGTAGAGGGTAGGTAAGAAGAGTAGGGCATAGAGAATGATAGAAAAAAACATATTATTGTCACCAAGGTAGCATTTCTTAAAGCGTAACTACCACGTTAGTTAAAGTCGCCCTGCAATACTTAGGCAGGTGGCGGCTAGCTTCTTAATAGTTATTTTTCCTCTCAAAAGTAAACGCTTCTAAAGTAATCCTTAAGCTTCTGAAACTGGAAGCCAAGCATCAGCTCAGACATCTTGTCTACATGCCTGCGCTGTCAGTCCCGGTCTCCCTTCACAAGCATTGCACTGTGCCGAAACAAAGTTTCCCCTCCCGCCCCTTTTACCTAGTGTAAGCCATCTCTCTCAGATGTGGAATCCAGTCCATAGACCAGACAGATAACAGCAGGGGACAATCTTCTTCCTATGAGAACAATGAAAGCCCTGCCCCCCTTGACAAGTTTTTCAGGTTTTCCCTTATCTTAATTGAAGATTGTCCCTCTCTGCAGTCTACCTGGGCACCTCCCTTCTGATCTGGCTGAGCAGTGTTACATTAGTAAAAGGGGCGGGAGGGGGATACTTTGTCATTGAATTACTCTTGGACTACAACTCTGACAGAATTGAAATAACACTCTCCAAAGTCCAAATAATATGATGATTAATTAGAGCTGCTTTTATTATGAAACATTACTATCCCTTTAAGGATTACTTTACATGGGGGCACTTTTGAGAGGTAAAATAACTATTATTAAGCTAGTCGCCACCTGCCTAAGTATTGCAGGGCAACTTTAGCTAACGTGGTAGTTCCTTTTTAATAAATTGGATGCTAGACGTGTCTCTAGTGTATGGGTTAAAAAACTATAATATTATGAATACGTTGATCTAGTGTTTAACAGAAGCACATTTACATATTTGTGTGTAAAAGAAAGATTTATCTAGGTCCAATATTTTAATTTGTTGTCAAAATCCTCAAATTCACTTTTACTGAATCGCTAGAAAAACCCAATTTAACGCTTGGATACCTCTCTGGCACTCAAAGGGTTAAACATGATTTTGAAAAAGAAACAAAAATGATCAACTATACCCATGTATTTAGTTATTTATCAATACATTTACATATAGAGAGAGCAACTAACAAAGAAAAGCATTGAAGACTTTAACCCTTTGAGTGCCAGAATGGTATTCAACGTATTGCGTTGCGATGTGTTGGATATCTGTCTGGCACTCACGGTGTTAAAATGTGAGAAGAATTCAAATCTAAGAGAGAAATGGTGATAACAAATACAAAACAGAAAGCCGGTCCAGGTAGAAACATCAGGGGGACCATATTGTATGTCCCTCCATAAAGCCCAACAATGTTTCCAGCAAGGAACATCTTCCAAGAATCCTAACGTATCTCACCGCTCCAGAATATTTTTCACCATTACCTGACAGGGGAGGACTTTTTTATTAGTTGTTACAGAACACTAAGGGCCATATGCTCAAAGAAGTAGAGAAATAGCTTTTGTCCTTTGTAACAACATTTCAAAGTACAGTGTCGTTGGGATCATTAAAGGGATAGTAATACTTCAAAATTACTATCCCTTATATTGAAGCCCTTTAAACACTGAATTAAATGCCACCAGTGGCATCTCTCAAACCTTTATGGTTTGAGAGATAGCAGCTTTTAAACTTCGCTCTCCCCTGACGTCATCGGTCTTGCTGCAGCAGGGAAATCCGGTCCCGGGACTGGCGGAGGCTCTTCAGCAGAGCTGAGATCTCATTATGGAAGACAAGATCCTTTGCTAAAACGGTCTTCTATGTGTGCTTGGTTACCAAGCACACGTAGAAGACCGTTTTAGTGAAGGATCGTTTCTTTTATAACGAGATCTGGCTCTGATGAAGAGCCTCCTCATAAAGGTTTGAGAGATGCCGCTGGTGGCATTTAATTCAGTTTTTTAAGGGCTTCAATATAAGGCCTTTAATATTTTTAGAATGTGTCGGTTGTGATCAGAATAATGTTGTTTGTCCTGACTGAAATTGACATATGTAAAGACAAAAAATGTCTTACCTAATGACAAAAATGCTTTAACTAAAGACAAAAATTCTCACATTCAGAACTTCACATTCCCTACGCTTTTTTCTTAACGTACAAATTTTGTCATTTGAAAGACATTTTTTTGTCGTTAGTTACAACAAATGTTCTTTTCCTCTATATGACACTGGAGAATAGTTTAGCCACGCCCTTGCCCCGCCCCTTTGCCCATCAGTTCTGGAGGTGAGTCGGACACAACGGACATTACTAGTTTTTTGTCGTATATTCTATAGAGAATATGTAATTCATACACAATTTCTTATTTTTCTCTGTCATACAACATTTTTTTGTCGTTATCCCTTTGAACATATCTCTCTATGACTTCCAAGACTAGTAACACACTGTAGCACTAATCAAAAATGATTCTCAAAACTCTGGTATCCTGGAAAATTTCCATAGACCCACTCAGAGTAACTCAAGAGACGAGGAAGGACTTAAAATGTCAGATGGGGAGGGTGCAATTATCAAAAGTTCTGTGTCACAGATAATTAAACAGATACTCACATAGAAGAAATATCCTAAAGCATATCATACTGGTCCTACCATCACAGCAGTCCAACCACGAAATACCAGGCAATTCCTCTCTGAACAAGAGAAACAGCCAACCCCAGACATACATTTCAGCCTTGTTAAGCCTCATCATTGAGGTGTAGCTGATCTCTCTAAACACTGTGAGAAAGGGGTCCAATGCTGGATTTCTACTATTACCCTTGGGGTGTCAAACCCCAAGGGTAATTTGCATATGTATATTAAAAGTCAGAGATGCTCAACTAGGAACGAACCTGCAATGTAAATTTGCAGTCTCTATAGGAATGGTATCCTACCCAGGGTGCAATCTCTTTTAGCCCACTAGTGCCTTTTATATCATATAAATCCTGCCATTACAGCAGTCCAACCACGAAATGCCAGGCAATTCCTCTCTGAACAAGAAAAACAGCCAACCCCAGACATATGTTTCAGCCTTGTTAAGCCTCATCAGTGATGTGTAGCTAATCTCTCTAAGCTCTGTGAGCAAGGGGTCCAATGCTGGATTCCCCCTATTACCCTTGGGGTGACTAATCCCAAAGGTAATTTGCATATGTATATTAAAATTCAGAGACACTCAACTAGGAACGAACCTGCAATGTAAATTTGCAGGCTCTATAGAAACAGTGTCCTACCCAGAGTGCAATCTCTTTTAGCCCACTAGTGCCTTTCACAGAGAGGAAATATCCTAAAGCATATCATATTGGTCCTGCTATTACAGCAGGTTCATTCCTAGATGAGCATCTCTGACTTTTGATATGCTCTCTTGAAATCTGTCGCACCTCCTTACCTGTGGCAACTACTTCACCACCTCTCACTGGTCGACTCTCCCTTAACTGCTCGATCTTCGTGCCTTGTACCTGTCTGATTGTCTTCTATTGCTGGCTACCACCCAGCATTCTCTCCAGTTCTGAATCCGTCTGACCCCTTGGTACCTCTGCTGCCTGACTGGTTCTAACCTCGACCTGCTTCTGACAACTCTCCATCTCCAACTATTATCCTCTCCCCTGCCGTCTCCTGGAACTCAACTAGTTACCTTTCAGCCTCAGCCAGCCAGAGTCTTTCCAGCTAGTCAAGGACTTGACCTGCAGCTCCTCTGTGGTCATTGTTGTCAGTAAACCCCAATGGCCGCCTCCAGTCTTCCGACTAGTTGAGGGCATGGATTGTCAATAGCCTATGTCTCCCTGCCCCCCACCTGCCGACTTGAAGAGGACATTGTTGGTCAGAGTCTTCCTACCACTATTTCCGGGTATTCCAACTTGTCGAGGACAGCGGCTGTCGATACTCTACAACTTCTTCATCCAAGTTCAGGCCTACAGCTCAAAGTACCGGTAGTCAGACTCTAACTTCCCTATCTGGCTGAAGCTATCTTCAACCTTCACTCAGGTTCCGTATTTTGACTATCATCTGTTTAGTCATTCCCCATATAGTTGAACCTTAGCTCAGACCTCTTGCATCTCGGATCCTACTCTTACCCTTGGAGCTTGGAGAAGGGCTCTCTTATCTTTGCTCTCCTACCTGAGGTTGTCCTGCTGACTATAGGACCCACACAGAGACTTGACAAAATCCATCTCTTAAAGGGATAGTAATACTTCGTTTTATCTTTATTTTATTTTGTAGGCATTAAAAAAACATGAAGAACGATATAAGTCTTATCTCTCAAACCTTTATGGTTTAAGAGATATTCACAAGCAAAGTATCACCCCCCCTGTTTAGCCAGATCAGAAGGGAGGTGCCCAGGTAGACTACAGAGAGGGACAATCTTCAATTAAGATAAGGGAAAAAGCTGAAAAACTTGTCAAGGGGGGCAGGGCTTTCATTGTTTTCATACAAAGAAGATTGTCCCCTTCTGTTATCTGTCTGGTCTTACAACCAGATTCTCATCAGAGAAGAGATGGCTTACACTAGGTAAAAGGGGTGGGAGGGGAAACTTTGCTTGTGAATATCTCTTAAACCATAAAGGTTTGAGAGATAAGACTTATATCGTTCATGTTTTTTTAATGCCTACAAAATAAAATAAAGATAAAATGAAGTATTACTATCCCTTTAACTCCATAATTGCCTAGTCCAAATAGAATCCTCAAGATCTTAATTTCAGATTAGGAGGCTGGGGAGATATTCAGGTGGGGAAGTCTCCTCTTGCCTTACCCATCCTGAACACTTCACTCTTATCACTACTGACTCTACATCTGGAGACTTCAGAGTATTCACAAACTTCAGCAGCCACAAAGTCTGTGTCCACCTCAATAGACACTACCATTGTGACATTGTCCACATCATCCACACATCTTACAGCCTGTACCTGACCCTGGGGGATCCCTATCAAAGTCCCACCCTCAACTCTACACAAGAGGGGGTCAACTACAAAGACACATAACAGGGTGCGTAGTGGGAAATTCTGTCTCACCGCTGCACAGACCCCCAACACTTTCACTGAGCCAACAATTTCTGCCTGTTGTGATTGTGGCCTGAATTCTGAATATTAATATGCAAACATTAATATCCGTTTGATTTGCGGTATATCAGTTCATTATGTGGAACGAATACACGCAAACAGTTGTAATATTTGATGATATACTTTACTATAACATCTGGCTTTAAAGCAATATATCTAAAAAGAGTAATTACAACAAAGTTATAGCACACATAAATAGTGTTACACTGAATGAATGGTACTTAGCTTACAGTGAAAATCAGCATACACAAGTATATCTCTCTGGCCAAAGGAACCCTGCAAATCATCTTAGATCTTACTCTTGGACAGCAAAAGGCCTTTGTTCTCTCAACTCAGCATGTTGGGTTCTACCTTCTACAATGGCTGCAGGATCTGATATTAACTAAGTATTGTCCAGACAGGTTACTTGAATAAGTCACATGGCTCTTTTGATCCTGACTGGAATCTTTCTACCAGTGTTAAGAAGGGAGATAGGATGCCAATTATAGGTAACAAGATAAGATATCCTTAAACTCTTTACCAAATTCAGTCATTGGGTTATCTGGGCCTGGATTATTTTTTTCTTAAACGAGCAATGGCTTCTAAAATCTTCAAGATTGTTGTCTGTTGTCATTTCATTAAAGGAAGACTGGTTTTTGTGATTTAAGTTTCCCCCAAGAAAGTAGAAATCCTGTCTTGGTTGAGTTTCCTTTCCCCCTGAAAGACTGGAAAACAAGGCATGGATGTCCTTCATCATCTCTGTGTTACATATAATGAGCAACCCTGAGGCATCATGCAGGTAAGGAAGTCTCTCTGCTGCAATTCAGGTGGAATCTACTGAGTGATAAAGCCCGTAAAACCTTTCCTAAACCTTAGAGGTATATCGACTATATTGACAGTCTCTCTTTTAACATTTAACTCTAGAGATGTTCTCTAGTTCTCCTTTACCCATGACAAGCGAGCCTAACTTCTTCTTTGCCCTTTACCTAACTTCTTCTTCAAGGTTCTGTATATACAAGTCACTCCATCTATACAGGCTCTGGAAGAGCTTGCAGGGTCTAACCCTAACCATCTTGCTCCACTGTGGCTTAGTTTCACAGATGTCCAATAATGACTCATGAGCCTTAAGAAATGCAATAAAATACTCTCTTGCCCATACTTCCCTGAGAAGTTTTGAATTTAGATGCAAAAGGACCTTGCCTCTCTGCAGAGTCTCAGAAAAATTCAAAGATATGGGTAGAAAAAGGTGATCAGAGTACACTGTTGCAAATAGTCTCTCTGCATAGGGTCCTCCTTAAACTATTACCTCTATGGAGTGAGAAACCTATATGATTGGGAAATGCTTAATATGCACTTCAGCCAAACTGGCATCCTTAAATTGATAGTAATACTTCATTTTATCTTTATTTTATTTTTGTAGGCATTAAAAAAAACATGAAGAACGATATAAGTCTTATCTCTCAAACCTTTATGGTTTCAGAGATATTCACAAGCAAAGTTTCCCCTCCCGCCCCTTTTACCTAGTGTAAGCCATCTCTTCTCAGATGTGGAATACAGTCCATAGACCAGACAGATAACAGCAGGGGATAATCTTCTTCCTATGAGAACAATGAAAGCCTTGCCCCCCTTGACAAGTTTTTCAGGTTTTTCCCTTATCTTAATTGAAGATTGTCCCTCTCTGCAATCTACCTGGGCACCTCCCTTCTGCTCTGGCTGAACAGTGTTACATCAGTAAAAGGGACAGGAGGGTGATACTTTATCATTCAATTACTCTTGAACTACAACTCTGACAGAATTGGAATAACACTCTCCAAAGTCCAAATACTATGATGATTAATTAGAGCTGCTTTTATTATGAAACATTACTATCCCTTTAACTGTGCTATTCAAAGAAATACAATCATACTCTAGTTTTATTACAGCGCCAGACATGCTTTTAGGCCTTTTGAAGGTATTAAAATTGCTGCCTAAAACTATCAACTAGAAGGGAAACAAAAAGGTTTTAGCCTATTAAATAGACATTTTCTCTCCCAAGGAGATTGAGGCCCATGTTACTTAGTATAAAATCTTGTCCCCTTAATGAGATATCAGTCCTAGGGCACTTCCTCGTCTACTCCCCACCCTTCATCTCAGGACATGTGACTGCTTTGGCTGTTGTATGGCAGTGAAAGCCAAGATTACCACCATGATTATAACATTGTGCACAGGAACAAACAGCAACACCTTGTGACTGGCCAAGCTTGTTCCCTTCCCCTTCTGAGAGGGGATACATCTTTGGAGATTCTGACAGTGGTGCAGGTTAATTCTTCTGCCTTTTAGTGTTGCAAACAATGAGCAGGCTTGATGGTACTTTTTTCTCCTTCCAGTAGTGTTCTCCGAAGAAGCAGACTGAGTCTGCGAAAACGTTTAGACACACTGTTTTTTTCACTATCGGGTCTCCCCCACGTATCTTGTCAGCTTTCTCCGCCTCCAATAGGCCCGTACATCGGCCCGCCTGGCGTCCAGGAACGTAGCGTACCATGAGGGTAACTCACGAACGGTGGTACTGATATTGGTACATTGTTACTCTTCCATTTCACTCATAATAACAAGTGATTGCAGAACTAACTTATATTGTAGCAAGGGATGATACTGTTGCAGAACAGTGAGTTGACTGCCAAGTGTCGAGAAGATCGAAACACAGGACAATTGAAGGACCCAGCTGATGAAAACGGGAGTGAGACCCGTTTGAGAAGCATACAGCCCAAGAAGGGCTTTTGTGAGTGTAACTTATTATTTTATCTTGTTTTTATTTTTATTAAAATACTACACTTAGATTACTGCTCTTTTTTCCTTTTCTCTTGTTATGAGCGCTGTTTCCTAAGTGTCTCTAGATTACTTTTTTCTCCTTACTGAGGCTCATCAGACCTCATGGTTCCGACATTTCAGTTCCTCTCTTCACCTCTAGTAAGTCCCCATTCTCTAGATGGGAGCCAAGTTCCATTTCCTCAATCACATAGTTTAAATTTTCTTTTTTATTAAAGGGATAGTAATGTTTCATAATAAAAGCAGCTCTAATTAATCATCATAGTATTTGGACTTTGGAGAGTGTTATTTCAATTCTGTCAGAGTTGTAGTTCAAGAGTAATTCAATGACACAGTATCCCCCTCCCGCCCCTTTTACTGATGTAACACTGCTCAGACAGATCAGAAGGGAGGTGCCCAGGTAGACTGCAGAGAGGGACAATCTTCAACTAAGATAAGGGAAAAACCTGAAAAACTTGTCAAGGGAGCAGGGCTTTCATTGTTCTCATAGGAAGAAGATTGTCCCTGCTGTTATCTCTCTGGTCTATGGACTGGATTCCACATCTGAGAAGAGATGTCTTACACTAGGTAAAAGGGGCGGGAGGGGAAACTTTGCTTGTGAATATCTCTCAAACCATAAAGGGTTGAGAGATAAGACTTATATCGTTCTTCGTGTTTTTTTAATGCCTACAAAATAAAATGACGTTAAAACGAAGTATTACTATCCCTTTAAGTATAGTGGAAAGCACAGGATCGCCACTTAGCGATAAAAATGGAGACTCTGGAGATATATACGTTTGTGTGGCATAACTACATACATTTGAAAAGAAACTTGTGATAAAACTTGTCCTGTAGTTATGTGAACTGATTTAGGTAGGAGAGGAGGACTCTGTGATGAAGATTCGTCCTTAGGGGGCACTTGCATCTGTCAGAGGTTAGAATGGAATAACACTTCTTAGAAATCTTCTACTGAATACTGTACGGCTTTTTTGGGGACATCTTAAAAGAGGGGCCCAAGTTGACTTTAAAGTTCTTAACACAGGGCTTATATACTGGGAGTTTCACTATATTCGGGGTCTCAGTGTCCATCTGGCCTGCATATTTTCCCTAATCTCCAAAGCAACAGATAGCTGGCATCCCCCTTGTCGCTTCAGCTCAGTCATTCCTGTTCTTTAATAATCTATACAGATTTCCAAAGCAAACTTGCCACTCTCCACATTGCAAGGCCTTTGCCACATTTCGAGTTTAGTTTCAGACTTCTATCTTTCATACCCAGCATCTTCAAGCAAGTACATCTCCTGTATCTATATCATTGTTTTGTGTGATATTAGCACTTTCCTAGGTAGGAGTCCATCATACAGCAGTCAGGTGTATCTATATAATTACTGTGTGTAACAGAAGCACTTACCTAGGTAGGAGTCCATCACACAGCAGTCATGTGTATCTATATAATTACCGTGTGTAACAGAAGCACTTACCTAGGTAGGAGTCCATCACACAGCAGTCAGGTGTATCTATATAATTACCGTGTGTAACAGAAGCACTTACCTAGGTAGGAGTCCATCACACAGCAGTCATGTGTATCTATATAATTACTGTGTGTAACAGAAGGACTTACCTAGGTAGGAGTCCATCACACAGCAGTCAGGCGTATCTATATAATTACTGTGTGTAACAGAAGCACTTACCTAGGTAGGAGTCCATCACACAGCAGTCAGGCGTATCTATATAATTACTGTGTGTAACAGAAGCACTTACCTAGGTAGGAGTCCATCACACAGCAGTCAGGTGTATCTATATAATTACTGTGTGTAACAGAAGCACTTACCTAGGTAGGAGTCCATTATACAGCAGTCAGGTGTATCTATATAATTACCGTGTGTAACAGAAGCACTTACCTAGGTAGGAGTTCGTCATACAGCAGTCAGGTGTATCTATATAATTACTGTGTGTAACAGAAGCACTTACCTAGGTAGGAGTCCATCATACAGCAGTCATGTTTATCTGTATAATTACTGTGTATAACAGAGGACTTACCTAGGTAGGAGTACATCATACAGCAGTCAGGTGTATCTATATAATTACTGTGTGTAACAGAAGCACTTACCTAGGTAGGAGTCCATCATACATCAGTCTAGTGTATCTATATAATTACTGTGTGTAACAGAAGCACTTACCTAGGTAGGAGTCCATCATACATCAGTCTAGTGTATCTATATAATTACTGTGTGTAACAGAAGCACTTACCTAGGTAGGAGTCCATCATACAGCAGTCAAGTGTATTTAAATAATTACTGTGTGTAACATAAGGACTTACCTAGGTAGGAGTCCATCATACAGCAGTCAGGTGTATCTATATAACTACCGTGTGTAACAGGAGCACTTACCTAGGTAGGAGTCCATCATACAGAAGTCAGGTGTATCTATATAATTACCGTGTGTAACAGAAGCACTTACCTAGGTAGGAGTCCATCATACAGCAGTCAGGTGTATCTATATAATTACCGTGTAACAGAAGCACCTACCTAGGTAGGAGTCCATCATACAGCAGTCAGGTGTATCTATATAATTACCGTGTGTAACAGAAGGACTTACCTAGGTAGGAGTCCATCATACAGCAGTCAGGTGTATCTATTTAATTACTGTGTGTAACAGAAGTACTTACCTAGGTAGGAATCCATCATACAGCAGTCAGGATTATCTATATAATTACCGTGTGTAACAGAAGCACCTACCTAGGTAGGAGTCCATCATACAGCAGTCAGGTGTATCTATATAATTACCGTGTGTAACAGAAGGACTTACCTAGGTAGGAGTCCATCATACAGCAGTCAGGTGTATCTATATAATTACCGTGTGTAACAGAAGGACTTACCTAGGTAGGAGTCCATCATACAGCAGTCAGGTGTATCTATTTAATTACTGTGTGTAACAGAAGTACTTACCTAGGTAGGAATCCATCATACAGCAGTCAGGATTATCTATATAATTACCGTGTGTAACAGAAGCACCTACCTAGGTAGGAGTCCATTATACAGCAGTCAGGTGTATATATATAATTACTGTGTGTAACAGAAGTACTTACCTAGGTAGGAGTCCATCACACAGCAGTCAGGTGTATCTATATAATTACTGTGTGTAACAGAAGCACCTACCTAGGTAGGAGTCCATCATACAGCAGTCAGGTGTATCTATGTAATTACTGTGTGTGACAGAAGCACTTACCTAGGTAGGAGTCCATTATACAGCAGTCAGGTATATATATATAATTACTGTGTGTAACAGAAGTACTTACCTAGGTAGGAGTCCATCACACAGCAGTCAGGTGTATCTATATAATTACTGTGTGTAACAGAAGCACTTACCTAGGTAGGAGTCCGTCACACAGCAGTCAGGTGTATCTATATAATTACTGTGTGTAACAGAAGCACTTACCTAGGTAGGAGTCCATCATACAGCAGTCAGGTGTATCTATATAATTACTGTGTGTAACAGAAGCACTTACCTAGGTAGGAGTCCATCATACAGCAGTCAGGTGTATCTATATAATTATTGTGTGTAACAGAAGCACTTACCTAGGTAGGAGTCCATCATACAGCAGTCAGGTGTATCTATATAATTACTGTGTGTAACAGAAGCACTTACCTAGGTAGGAGTCTATCATACAGCAGTCAGGCGTATCTATATAATTACTGTGTGTAACAGAAGCACTTACCTAGGTAGGAGTCCATCACACAGCAGTCAGGTGTATCTATATAATTACTGTGTGTAACAGAAGCACTTACCTAGGTAGGAGTCCATCACACAGCAGTCAGGTGTATCTATATAATTACTGTGTGTAACAGAAGTACTTACCTAGGTAGGAGTCCATCATACAGCAGTCAGGTGTATCTATATAATTACTGTGTAAAACAGAAGGATTTATCTAGGTAGGAGTCCATCATACAGCAGTCAGGTGTATCTATATAATTCCTGTGTGTAACAGAAGTACTTACCTAGGTAGGAGTCCATCATACAGCAGTCAGGTGTATCTATATAATTACTGTGTGTAACAGAAGCACTTACCTAGGTAAGAGTCCATCATACAGCAGTCAGGTGTATCTATATAATTACTGTGTGTAACAGAAGCACTTACCTAGGTAGGAGTCCATCATACAGCAGTCAGGTGTATCTATATAATTATTGTGTGTAACAGAAGCACTTACCTAGGTAGGAGTCCAGCATACAGCAATTAATCATATCTATTTATATATTTTACACAATATCAGCATGTATTTGCTGTACACCATTTTAGTCCTGTATTTACATTACATTTACACACAATAAACAATAGATTAACCAAAGAGAGAGGGTCACACTCATGATTCTAAATGGGTATGAACACTTTCTCTGTTGAAATGTCCCTGTTCACTTGCACACTACAGCAGACAGGGCCGGATTTAGAATAAGGCAGAGTAGGCATCTGCCTACAGGCGCCCCCCACAGAGGGGTGTCTGTCATTCAGATTGCTTTGTTTAATTTTTTTTTTTTTTTCAATTAGCCTGGCTGGCCCCCACCCGGCGCCCGCTCCATGTTGCCCTCACATTGCCCCCTTCTTGTCTGTTTACTACCTCCCTGACAGAACAGGTCTGTGCCTCTTTTGGCACAGTCCTGTAGCTGCTGAGCTCCCTTGTCTGCTCTTTAGGAATGAAGAGCGTTGGAAGATGGGAGACCGTGAGGGAGCTCAGCGCTTACAGGACTGTTCCAAAGGAGGCACAGATGACAGATCTCCTGCCAGAGAGGTAGGAAACGGACAACGGGGGGAGGTAGGAAACGAACAATGGGGGGGAGGCAATGTGAGGGCAACAAGGAGATGGTAGGGGCAACATGGAGCTAATGAGGGGCAAGCTGGAGCCGACGGAGGGCAATATGGAGATGGTGGGGGCAATTTGAGGGTAACATGGAGCTGATGGTGGCAAGTTGGAGCTGATGGGGGGCAATGTGAGGGTAACATGGAGCTGATGGTGGCAAGTTGGAGCTGATGGGGGGCAATGTGAGGGTAACATGGAGCTGATGGGGGCAAGTTGAAGCTGATGGGGGGCAATGTGTGGACAATATGGAGATGGTGGGGGAAATGTGGAGCTGATGGGGGCAATGTGAGGGTAACATGGAGCTGATGGGGGCAAGTTGGAGCTGATGGGGCAATATGGAGATGGTGGGGGCAATGTGGAAATCATGGTGGCAAGTTGGAGCTGATGGGGGACAATGTGAGGGTAACAAGGAGCTGATGGAGGCAAGTTGGAACTGATGGGGGGCAATGTGAGGGCAATATGGAGATGATGGGGGCAATGTGGAGCTGATGGGGGCAATGTGAGGGTAACATGGAGCTGATGGGGGCAAGTTGGAGCTGATGGGGCAATATGGAAATGGTGGGGGCAATGTGGAAATCATGGTGGCAAGTTAGAGCTGATGGGGGACAATGTGAGGGTAACAAGGAGCTGATGGAGGCAAGTTGGAACTGATGGGGGGCAATGTGAGGGCAATATGGAGATGATGGGGGCAATGTGGAGATTAGGATCATTGTGGAAGTGTCCAGTGGAGATGGCCAAGGTGGGGGGAGCTTCAGATTTCCGTGCCTACAGGCTCCTGAGATGTAAATCCGGCCCTGACAGCAGAGTTCACATGCAATAAAACAGTAAATTAATATACTTGACTGCTGCATGAAGGACAATCTCCTAAACAATTCCTTCCATTAAGCACATGAGTGGCTATTATTTTAAGGACATAGTTTCCCCTTTAATGAGGAAAGGGCTAATTATGTATACTAATTTCTCTATGCTCCATTTATTTATACGACTGGGATATATCAGATCATCCAGTTTCTCCAAAGCACACAAACCCTTTGAGGACTGCAAGTGTGTTTGCAATGCAAACAAGGACAGCGATCAAGTATTTTTGTAATTATTTTCAAAGTAGAGATATAGTTCTGAAACTCTAATCCCATTAAATATTTCATCTTCTAAAATAAAAAGTAAGTGATTCACATGTCTATTATTGGCCATGTTATACTGGATATGACCTCTAATTTTTCAGCTAAAATCTACTTAGAGCCAGGACAACAAACTAATCATTTTATGATACAATTTGATTTGATTATTTCAGAATATTTCAGGTGAACCAGAAAACCTTCTTCCGTTTTGATAGCAAGGAGTTCTGTACATTTACTAACGTGCTAAACATTAATTTTGGATAAATAAACTAGAGTGAAATTTTATTTTATCTCTAGGCAATGTTTAGGCAATAAGAGGTAATAAAAAGTTACCACATTCCCTTTAAACCAATTTGTGGTGGAGAGGCCATGCTTCATAATACATTGGATACATCACTTTGCTACCAATAGGTGATTTTGAAAGTTTTAAAAATCAATCAGCTATATTTATGTTAGCCATTTTGCATTTCAAACAATAGTTCATGAAATATTTACCTTTTCAATCAATGCAATTCTGCCAGCGAAATTCTATAATTTCATACTGATCCCCATCCCAACTGCCACTTCGTGCCAGCCAGTTAGAAGCATTCCACACTGCTCCCCATCCTGCCATTTGACAAATAAACAAAACTAAATATCAAATAAAGTATGGTTGGAAATAAAAAATGGTTTGTATGAATATAGTTGATTTTAAAAGCTTTTTCAAAATCATAATTATTGTTAAAAAGGGAATTCCATTTTAACCCTTTGAGTGCCAGAGGGATAGTAATGTTTCAAAATAAAATCAGCTCCGATTAATCTTCATAGCATTTGGGCCATGGAGAGTGTTATTTCAATACTTTCAGAGTTGTAGGTCAAGAGCAATTGAATGATAAAGTATCCCCCTCCTGCCCCTTTTACCTAGTATAAGCTGCCTCCCCTCAGATGTGGAATCTGGTCCACAGACCAGACAGATCACAGCAAGAAACAATCTTCTTACTGTTAGAACAATGAAAACCCTGCCCCCCTTGACAGTTTTTCCCTTATGCTAATTGAAGATTGTCCCTCTCTGCGATCCATCCGGACAGTCTTGCTGCTCTGAGGTGAGCAGTGTTACATCAGTAAAAGGGGCAGGCATTATTTTATCATTCAATTACTCCTGAACTACAACTCTGACAGTAGTGAAATAACACTCTCCATGGCCCAAATACTATGAAGATTAATCAGAGCGGCTTTTATTTTGAAACATTACCATCCCTTTAAAATACTCTGTCTGCTTCTCTGCTGTGATCACAGCACAGACAAGAACAGACGTGCATAAAATGCTTTATACTAAGCAATGTATTGTGCACACTTCTTGCTCTTCAGAGGGTTACTTGCACACACACCTTACGTTCTTCACCAATAAACTGATTCTTCATTCATTAGCTCAGTTTCTTTTAGTGTGTGTGTGTGTGTGTGTGTGTGTGTGTGTGTGTGTGTGTGTGTGTGTGTGTGTGTGTGTGTGTGTGTGATATCTATATCTCTAAGTTATACAGAAAGGTAGAGGGAGAAGTCCTGCTTGTCTGTGTGCACAAGCAGTGAGATCTCCACTTGTACAGAAACAACTTATGGCCAAGGTTGGCTGATTTGCTTGTTCAGAGGGGAATTGCCTGGCACTTCGTAGCCAGACTGCCATTCTGGTAGGATCAGTATGATGTGCTTTAGGCTATTTACTCTCTGTGAAAGACACTAATGAGATTGAAGAGATTGCACCCTGGGTAAGACACCATTCCTATAGAGCCTGTTCAAATCTAGGACAGGTTCATTCCTAGTTGAACATCTCTGACCAGTTTCGTTGCATATGCAAATTACTCTTGGGGTTGGTCACCATAAGGGCAACAGGTGAATTGCTCACAGTGCCTGGAGAGATCAACTACACATCACTGATGAGGTTCATCAAGGCATAAACATTAACCTGGGGTGGTTGTTGTTGTTGTTGTTGTTGTTGTTGTTGTTGTTGTTGTTGTTGTTGCTGCTGCTGCTGCTGCTGCTGCTGCTGCTGCTGCTGCTGCTGCTCCTCCTCCTCCTCCTCCTCCTGCATTTTTTTGTGACATTTGGATTTAAATGACAAACAAATGCATGAAACACGCAATTACAGAAACATGAAGTCCTGCTTCACTGTGTGTGTGTGTGTGTGTGTGTGTACAAGCAGTGATGTCTGTAAGTTGTACAGAAAGGCAGAGGGAGAAATCCTGCTTGTCTGTGAGTGTACATGAGATCCTCGGAGTACTATATGTAACCAGCATGAGATCATTAGGGCAATACAATATTACTGGTGACCAGCACAGCATTACATGTATCCAGTAGTGCAATGAATCATGACAGAAGCACAGCAATACATTATTACTTTGTCAAACACCTTTCTGTGCTCTGGCTACATCTTTCTTCTCTCATTGGACAGAGGGGGTTTATATTCCTTTCTTCTGTCTGTCCTTGTTGCCCAATCTTTGATCCTGCATTGTGTACCTTTTCCTTAAGAGTGCTTTTGCTTCTTGTTCTGATTATCTGTTACCTGCTGCTCTAATCTCTCCAGTCCAAATCTTGGATAGGATCTTGTCCACTCTGATCATTCCAGTCCAAACCTTTGCTTGTATCCTGACCACCCTAGTCTCTCCAGTCCAGACCACATCTAGTATCCTGACCACTCTAGTCTCTCCATTCCAGACCTCGGCTAGTATCCTGACCATCCTGATCTCTCCAGTCCAGACCTCGGCTAGTATCCTGACCATCCTGATCTCTCCAGTCCAGACCTCGGCTAGTATCCTGACCACCCTGATCTCTCCTGTCCTGACCTCGGCTAGTATCATGAACACTCTGATCTCTCCTGTCCAGATCTCAGCTAGTATCCTGACCACCCTGATCTCTCCTGTCCTGACCTCGGCTAGTATCCTGACCATCCTGATCTCTCCTGTCCTGACCTCGGCTAGTATCCTGACCATCCTGATCTCTCCAGTCCAGACCTCGGTTAGTATCCTGACCACCCTGATCTCTCCTGTCCTGACCTCGGCTAGTATCCTGACCATCCTGATCTCTCCAGTCCAGACCTCGGTTAGTATCCTGACCACCCTGATCTCTCCTGTCCTGACCTCGGCTAGTATCATGAACACCCTGATTTCTCCAGTCCAGATCTCAGCTAGTATCCTGACCACCCTGATCTCTCCTGTCCTGACCTCGGCTAGTATCCTGACCATCCTGATCTCTCCAGTCCAGACCTCGGCTAGTATCCTGACCACCCTGATCTCTCCAGTCCAGACCTCGGTTAGTATCCTGACCACCCTGTTCTCTCCTGTCCTGACCTCAGCTAGTATCCTGACCAACCTGATTTCTCCAGTCCAGACCTTGGCTAGTATCCTGACCTCAGCCTGTTCAACATGTTGGTCCTACTCCAGCTACCATCCGCCAGTGAGTTATTAATCACTCTAGTGGCATCCTACAGCCCCTCCAGCACAGCTTCTTGGCAAACTGTCTACTGCTCCAGCTGCCATCTGCCACTGAGTCATTCATCATTCTAGAGGGCATCAGCCAGCCTCTCCAGGTAAGCGGCTTGGTGAATTATCACACAAAGAACAATTGTGATGAGCACTCAGTAGGAATGAACAAATTAAAGTGTTTTCTTCTAAGGCCTGGTGGCCGCTCAGAGATGCTACAAGTTAGGTTTTTCACTCCCATGTGCTACTGCAGAGAGAAAATTTCCATGTCCACATCAGACTGATCCCACCCGCAGGAAGTTCAGCTCTGAAATGACATGCAAACCACAGACATATGTTGCGGCTCATGTGGGCCTCATCAGTGTGGTGCAACTGATTCCCTCTAGGCACATGGAGACTATTGCTTTACAATTCATTGGAGACCTCTCTAGAATTCAAGGGGTTCAAAGCCCCATTTAAATCAATGGGTATTTGTTGATCTCCTATGGTACTGTAGTTTTACTCTAACATTATTCCACTTTTCTTAGTACATCGACCTCATTGCCAAAAGCACCCCATAAAAAGCAACAATCATAGAGACACACTACAATGGCAAGCCATAGAAGTATTTCACCAGACATTGACAATTTGAGTTCTAATAGCTTTTCAAGGAACAATATTAGGCAACGCTTTCCCTTTAAAATGTTCTGTTCTTCAGTGAATGGATTTTAAGTCTTTTCCTAGGGGGAAAATATAGAAAAATGGAGAAACCATTTCCCTGCAGAGTACAGATTAAATCAGGGTCCCAGTCTCTGCGCTCAAGGGCAACCTGCTGGCATAGTTTAATGTTTCGTTTAGTTGGCACTTAATTAACCAATTTTCATAGCTCTAAATTACCACACTGACAAATCTCTATTAGCTGTCCTGTCTGTATAAAAGATCAGCACGGCTGGATGCCCTTGAGGGCTGGACTTGAATGACCTTGAATTAACTCTACTCTTGATGCCGAGGCCTTGAGAGGTCTACAGAGCAGTGAGTAAGTATTTTCCTGAAAGCGACCTGCAGAACAATGATTAACCCCATCATGGATACATATATACTACGAATGATTAAGGCAATATTCTCATATGGACAGTTATAAACATGATAGGAATAGCAGAGATGGATTAAGACTTCATAGGGCCTTAGACAAGGCACCGATTTGGGGCCCCACGTCTCTTACCCTGCTGCTTCTGACAAAGAGAGCTGCTAGCAGGTACTGGCATTGCAGCTCTAATGGAAGTTGGAGCAACAGGATGGTATTGGTCTCTTTCAACAAAAAGGACACCTGCCCCAAGATGTAAGAAGCAGTACCAGCAGGGTCTCTGTCTGTGACCCATCACTTGTAGCCAGGTCCCCTCATATTGCCACGGACCCTAGGCAGCAGCTTAGGTTGCCATAATGGAAGATCCGGCTCTGCTCTCTAGCCTCCAAGAGATTAAGTAATAGCCAGATAGGAGTTTGTAAATTTACAAATAAACTGGCTAAATTTGACATAAATAAATTGCTAATGGCTGGTAGGGGATGTTGGGAATTGTAGTCCTCAACAGCTGGAAGTACAACAATTGACTACTACCAAACTAACCCTTTGATTCTCACTAGCTGCTCCACTGTGTAATTCCCTACGGTGCTTCCCATTCCATTCCAAATCATATTCAACAGTTTAACGTCCTACAACGTTCTCTTCACTACCTGCCAGCTTCCCCTTGTTTAAACCTTTTCGTGCTAGATGTATACGCAATGCATTGTATACCCCTCTGGCATTCAAAAGGTTAAGGAGACTGTCCCCAGTTTTGGCTCCCTGTATTTGGATCTTGCTGTTCCTGTTTGTTTCTCTGGTTTTAAAATTAGATTTCATCTGCATATTCTATGTGCTTATGGTTAAACACTTAATATGTTATAAGGTTGCCCGGGACTGGATTCTCCAATAGGCGGTCTAAGAAACTGCTTAGAGCTCCAAATTTTGAGGGGCGGTGCCTCCGCTATACTGACCACACCCACATTCTGAATTGTGGGTGTGGCCAATGTGATCTCACTGTCCCTGCACCAGTTTCATACCCCATTACAGTCTATAATTTAACTCCTTGGATGCCAGAGCTATGCGATGGAGATCTCCCTAGCCACCAAGGGGTCAAACCAATATTTTTTCATTGCTTCTTATAGACCAAGGGTATTTGCGGATGAGATGAGGGGTGGGGCCATGGGAGGAATGAAGGTGTGACCATGGGTGGAGCTAAGAGCACCTAGAGTGCCTTGCCTAGGGGAATCTAGTTTGCTTACTGATATGGTGTTTCATGTAGAATGTTAGTGTGGGTAATATCTATTCCACTGCAGAAATTCAGTTTTAAGTCTATTGTACGAGGTTTTCTGCTGGAGTTGTGACTCTCTGTCATACCAAATGGGAAACAACTTGGGGAATCCTCATTAGAGAAAGATTTAGGCGTACTGATAGATGATAGACTTCACAGCAGTGTGCAGAGTCACTCAGCTGCTGCAACAGCAAATAGAGTACTAGCCTGCATAAAAAGAGGTGTAGAAGCAAGGGATGCTAATATTATCCTACCTCTGTATAAATCCTTGCTTAGGCCTCATCTAGAATAGGGAGTACAATTTTGGGCACCAGTTCTTAACCCTATGAGTGCTCCTCAATGTGTTTCATACCCCTCTGACACTCAAAGGGTTAAAAAACACATTGTCTTTAAGTCTACCCTGAAATCCTATCTTCTGGAGCATTAGGACAATGCACTACCTTTGGCCAAACTCAGCACTTGTAGTCTCAGCATTTGACACCCTCTTACCCTGTTGTCCCTCTCCTATTACCCACTTAGACTGTAAGCTCCTTGGGGCAGGGACTTCTCTCCTGTTGTTTCTATGAATGTGGCACTTATTTTATCCCCCTTTAGTTTATTGTAACATACGTCTATTGTAAGGTGCTGCATACACTGTGTGGCGCCATATAAATAAAGATATACATACTGTACATACATACATACATACATACATTGTTGAACTGGATAAAGTACAGAGACGTGCAACAAAACTGATAAAGGGATTGGAGGATCTGAGTTATAAAGAGAGATTAGCCAATCTAGGTTTGTTTACATTAGAGAAGAGATGTCTAATGGGAGATAATGATTACCATTTACATATATATTTGAAGTCAATACAAAGAACTCTCCAATTAATTATTTCCTCAAAGACCTGAGCTAAGAACAAGTGGTCATCCATTAAGACTAGAGAAAATGCATTTTCTACTAAAACAAAGGCAGGGATTTTTTACAGTAAGGACAGTAAAGTTGTGCAATTATTTGCCTCAGGATGCTGTGCTTGCAGATACTGTAATTGCCTTAAAAAAAGTAATGGATGTCTATCTAGCACAGAACAATATTGAGAATTATGACAGATGGCTTCAAAGCAGATAGGATATTGATCCAGAGAAATATCTGATTACCATTTGGAGCCACAAAAGAATTTTTTTACTTGCTTGGGGCTAAATTGGATATAGCTTCAATGGAAGGGGGTTGCCTTCATCTGGATCAACAGGGTTGATATGAGATGGGCTTCACTTGCTGGACGCATGTCTTTTTTTCAACCTCATCAACTATGTTACTATGAAAATCCTGGGGAAAAAGTCTTCCTGGTAATTTTTTTAACTGTCCCCCAGATCCCCATACATTTCTTCACTGATATGTGAATATTGACCTAGCTGACTGCACTCTTTACATGATCTTTGGCTCTCATCCACCTTTATAACCTCCTCTCCATAGCTGGGAACTTTCTGGATTTTCCCCAGAGACTCCAGTTTTGGCTTCTTATTACCAGGTCTCCAAGGACAGAGGTGGATTTTCCGGATGTGGGGAGTTTCTACTGAAACTCTGCCTATTTCTGCTCTTTCCCACCCTGTTCCTCCCACTCCTGACCACTTCTTCTGCTTCTTAGAACAGAGAAGCTATTCCAAAAAGGAGGAAATACCAAGTGTGACCCTTATTCAGCATTCCTCTGTCGTATTCCCATAACAAATGGCAACAATAGCCATGGCAAGGACAAGTATAATAGAAATAACTGTAGCAAGAATTACACGCATTTAAAATCACACTGTATTGTTAATATATTAAAAGATATGTATATTAAAATCTTGGAAACAGATACCAGGTCATAGATTGTCAGGAAACAAATTAGTCCACTGCAAGTGTAAGAAGATCGGGATCTTCCTGTCACGGTTCCCCAAAGATGTTCAGGAGTCAGTACGGTATAGTTAAATGCAATTTATTAAACAAAAAAGGAGAACACAGTATATAGAATAGAAACAAGCAAATGGTTACAGGCCAGCGAGCTCTGCTATCAGGAATAGTAGGCTGCCGAGCCTGACCGATCTGCTGGAGACTAGGCCTAAGCCACTGGTAGTCTCTGCTGGAACCAGGAGTAGGAACAGGAGCAGGAACAGGAACACAGGATCTTGATCCGATGTAGCGGGCGTACCGACTCACGCCTGCAGTCAGTAGGGAGCGATATCTGACTCACGCCTACAGTCAGAATGGAGCAAACTCTGGCTCACGCCTGCAGTCAGAATGGGAAATAGATAGCTGACTCTCCTACAGTCAGTATCAGAGCTGGTCAGCCCCAGGTCCGCACTAGGTTGGGTGTCTGCTAGGTACAAGGAACAAACATAAGAGTAGTCAGACAGAGCCACAGGTCTGCAGCAGAGGGATTAGTCAGACAAGCCAGGTCCTACACAGTTAATCAGCCAGAGCCACAGGTCTGCACCAGGTTGGGTGCCCACTATAGGGATAAGCAAAAGAATAGTCAGACAGAGCCACAGGTCAGCACCAGGTTGGATGAAAGACTAGCCAGGTCATACACAGAGCCCAAGGTAATAGAACTGCTATGAACAACAACGCAAGGGCAACTGAGTCAGGACTCAGTCTGCCTTTTAAACCCCGCCACAGGAAGTAGGTAGGAGGAGCAGCTCAGAGGGAGGAAGTAGGTAGGAGGAAGTAGGTAGGAGGAGACTACAAGAAGCAAACACATAAAACAGAGGCCTGCTGCATGCATGAAGCCTTGCGCCTGTAGATGACGCTGAAACCAAGGTAAGCTGTAACAATTCCCTAAAAAATAAAAAAAATGATTCAGGTCTATGGGTTAATTTATGACACCAGGGAGGGAGGTTAGTGTCCTTCTTACTTCATCCTAGAGACCTAGTTAAGATCTGCGTAATAAGCTCTTATGAAATCGCAGATCATCGCGGTATTGAGCTGACCTCTTCATTATATCTGACTTGGTAACTTACTCAACATAAGAGAAAGGTCTTTTTTTAATCTAATAATTGTTAGAAAGAGAGAGGCTGTAAAAAGTAACAAATAAAGAGATAAGAGATCATACGATATACTCCTCCATTCAATAACAGCCCATACCAGTCGAATCCCATAGTTAGATTGTGAGTGATGATAACAACTATATATTAACCTGAATTCATTGTGGACCCATATTGTTCACATACTAAATAGTTGTTGAATTAACAAGTGTGGGATTCCTTTACTCACACACTACATTCACTGTCTTGTACAGTTATTTTTACAAGTGTATTTCTGCTCATGAAAATAACACACTCCTAAATATACATATCTTTTAATATATTAACAATACAGTGTGATTTTAAATGCGTGTAATTCTTGCTACAGTTATTTCTATTACACTTGTCCTTGCCATGGCTATTGTTGCCATTTGTTATGGGAATACGACAGAGGAATGCTGAATAAGGGTCACACTTGCTATTTCCTTCTTTTTGGAATAGCTTCTCTGTTCTATGTTCTGTGCTTATTGTGACCCACTCTCTGAATCTCAGATATATTACAAGCTTACTCCATTTAAAACCAAATAGTGCTAACTAATCAGCTAACAACTTGGGAAATCCTCATTAGAGAAAGATTTAGGAGTACTGATAGACAATAGACTTCCTAGCAGTGCGCAGAGTCACTCAGCTACTGCAAGAGCAAACAGAGTACTAGCCTGCATAAAAAGAGGTGTAGAAGCAAGGGATGCTAATATTATCCTACCTCTGTATAAATCCTTGGTTAGGCCTCATCTAGAATATGGAGTACAATTTTGGGCACTTGTTCTAAAAAAATACATTACTGAACTGGAAAAGGTGCAGAGACGTGCAACAAAGCTGATAAAGGGATTGGAGGATCTGAGTTATAAAGAGATAGACTAGCCAAAATGGGTTTGTTTACATTAGAGAAGAGACGTCTAAGGGGTGATATGATTACCATTTACAAATACATTCAAGGTCAATACAAAGAACTATCCAATTAATTATCTATGCAAAGAGCTGAGCTAAGAACAAGAGGTCATCCATTAAGACTAGAGGAAAGGCGCTTTTGACAGAAACAAAGGCAAGGATTCTTTACAGTAAGGGCGGTAAGGCTATGGAATTTTTTGCCTCGGGATGTTGTGCTTGCAGATAACGCAACTGCATTCAAAAAAAGCAATGGATGCCTATCTAGCACAGAACAATATTGACAATTATGACAGATGGCTTCAAAGCAAATAGGATATTGATCCGGGGAACTATTTCACTACCAATTAGAGTAAGGAAGGAATAATTCCCCCCCACACACACACTTGGGCCTAGATTGGAAATGGCTCCAGAGGGCTTTTTTTTGCCTTCCACTGGATCAACAGGGGTGTTTTTGGCATGGGCTGGACTTGATGGACACATGTCTTTTTTTCAGCCTTATCTACTATGTTACTATGTTTTTTACACTTCTTTTCCTTCCCCATCCTATTTTTACCACTTTTTTCACACCAGCTAAGTCCAGCCCCCACTCACAATTAAGCTCCACTTTTTGATGTAAATTGCATCACTTTTCTCCCCTCAGCGACACCACACATCAAAGTCCCCAGGTATGCTCCTCTCACTCATGGCTAGAAGACGTCTCCTGAGCTGTACCCCCACTATGGAACCCTAGCAGTCTTTCACCCAGATTTACTCATTTCTAGGGATCTGCAATGCACTGAAGGTGCCTTTTAGAATTCCCCGTTTAACAATCCCCTTTTAACTCAATAGGAATTTTTTTTTTGGCCCCTATGGTTCAGTTGCGCTGCCCCAGAATTCTTCCAGTTTTTCTTATATATTCTGCCTCTTTCCATTACCATGAAGAGCTGGGGGTCCTCATTTCAGTGAGTGAAAGAAGAGGTTGTATAACTGCAATACTTTTCTATAGCAACAGGCTCTGAAATCCCACGCATTCGCGTCTGATAATTACAAGGCAGGGAAGTTGGGATGACTGTACTTAATGATTCTGTCACCTGCATCCTCCTAAACAGATTTAAAAGCATCGAAATGGCTGCAATTTCCATTCTTTACACTTGATGTGACAAACACTGCTCAAGGAACACTAAGATCTCCTATAAAACCCCATATTCATTAAAGGAGTAGTACTCCTTTATTATAAAACTAGTTGAACAGCCCATTACACGGGCCACAGTGCCTCAGGCAGCCGGTCACGGGGCAGTCACACGCAGTGGAGACTGCCCGCACCTCGGCTGATACAGAGCCTCTGGCAGCCAGTCGCGGGGCAGTCACACGCAGTGGAGACTGCCCGCGCCTCGGCTGATACAGAGCTGGACGCTCCTTCGGAGCGCCCAGCTCTGTATCAGCCGCGGCGCGAGCAGTCTCCACTGCCTGTGACTGCCGCACGCGCAGAAGTGTCTACTGCGCATGTCGGGCGTTACACACAACTTGGTGAATTATTATATAGGATAAACATACTGTAAAATCTCATCTATCTATCTATCTATCTATCTATCTATCTATCTATCTATCTATCAATCTCATATCTATCTATCTATCTATCTATATGCAAGGAACTCCTCAAAGAGAACTACCATTATCTTGAATTAATACAGGTCCTCACAGTGGGGGGGATGCAGGAAATGGGCGGCAAATGCAAGTATGCCCCCTGCTGCACATATATCCCAGATGCATCAGGAGGGGAGAGTAGAGGGAGAAGAAGGTGGAAGCATATTGAGATGGGTGGAGGGAGGGAAGCAGAAAATAAACTAATTTTTTTGAAGGGAAGGAGGGAAAACAAGGGTGTGTATTATACACAGGCACTTTTGTTTTACCCCTAAAATTGTAGATGTAATTTATACCAGCGTATTATAGACAGGTGTATATTATACCTGAGATTTTACGGTATATTATATGACTTTTTCTATTAGAAATAAGGGAAACATTTTGGTAAGTTTTTAGGCCAAAATTTACAAATGTACCGAACTATGGAGAGACGCACTAAGGCAGTGTTTCTCAACTCCTGTCCTCAGGACCCACTAACAGGCCAGGACTTAGGGATTTCTCTGTTAGAGCACAGGTGTGGTGATCAGAGGCTCATTCACATAGATTAACTCACCTGTGCTCTAACAAGGAAATCATGTGATCAGAGGCTCATTCACATTCATTAACTCACCTGTGCTCTAACAAGGAAATCATGTGATCAGAGGCTCATTCACATTCATTAACTCACCTGTGCTCTAACAAGGAAATCATGTGATCAGAGGCTTATTCACATTGATTAACTCCCCTGTGCTCTAACAAGGAAATCATGTGATCAGAGGCTCATTCACACTGACTAACTCACCTGTGCTCTAACAAGGAAATCATCAAATCCTGGCCTGTTAGTGGGTCCTGAGGACAGGAGTTGACAAACACTGTACTAAGGTGTAACAAAGAGGTGATAACTTTCCAATTCCTGTGTTATTCAATGGCCTCTATGCACTAAAATATCTCCGGTTGGAGAGATTATTGTGTATAGGCTCCATAGAATTAAATGGAAACAATAGAATTTATATCATAGAAGACGTTACCTCCTTTTTATCACCTCTTTATCCGACCTTAGTGCATAACCCCGGGAGGAGTTCTGCACTAAAAGGTGATAACGAGGAGATAATTTATCCAGTTTGATCAAGTCTCCAACTCCTTTATTATTCTATGGAGTCTGTTATGACCTCTGGGGAAGATGGACTAAGATCTGATAAGGCATTTAAAAGGCAATAAACATGAGAATCCTATGTCTCGTCTCATGCACCGAGCATCATTCAACCCACAATCACCTAGATGTCGCTTGAATCTCACTGTGCTCCTGAGGATCGTAATATGAATACACCATTTTGTGTTGTATCTCATATATATATGCTTAACCCTTTGAGCGCCAGAGGGGGGTACGCAACACTTTGCAAAGCAACAGTAGGTGTAAAGTCCTTTTAGTCGCGTTTCTGTGTGGTGCTGTTTGTAAACCATATATTTTGTCCACAAAATTTCAGCAGTTGTGTCACAGAAGTAATGTTGCCCACTGAATGTTGTTTTTTATATAAATATATATATATATATATATATATATATGTATCACAGAATAAATTATTGCTTACAAAATTGTTTACATATTCCACAAAATGCATTGTGTTGACCAAAGTTTTTTCACCAAATAAATTTGGGACAAATACTATGTCAGTCAATTCAAAATATAGGGTTTACAAATGGCGCCCCATATATTCCACATCTGTGATTCTTAAGCCGCCATCGTGGATTGTCAATGAGGTAAGGCGGAATACATTATTATGATGAATCCTGCTGATTTACATGCAATGCTCCATTCATCTCCCCCTGCTATTTGCTTTACACATGTCCCATCTTGTGCAATGAACTGTCATAGCAAACATACATTTTTAACTTTGTTGATGTTGTAATAATGTCTTCCAACTCCTGTAGAATTTCAACTTATTGGCCTAACGCAAGACTGCTAGTCATCATCATGGAGTCATTTACTCCTATAGTCTTTATGTTTCGATAGGTGGAGGAGGAACATGAACGTGCTCAACATGTATCCCCGCACAATATTTACTTGTTTGCTGGATCTTAGTGCATCTCTACCTGGTATCTAGGAAGAGGCATTGCTTCCAATCTGAGAGCTCTTAATGCATAAACTGTGTAGTATAATATAGGAACTGGAGAGTTTATCACACTGGAGGAGTCTGTCTGTCTTTCTGTATATCTCTCCCTCTTTCCACCTCCCCGTTCCTCATCATGGTTCATTCCGAAATGGCTCCTTACATCCCAGACTTAAGGAGGTGCTTTTGTGAATCATAGACAATTGAACCTTGGGAGAATCACTAATCTATTTATTAATCTCTAGGGAAAGCAGGGGTGTGTTTAATTGTAATAAAAGCTACCAGGATACATTGGCCCATATTTATAAAAGTGGAGCTATTTTGGAGTAAACCAACTGCACCAAAGGGGACAAATAAGAATTCCTGTTAAAGGAGCAGTAAACTTTTTTTTATGACAACACATTTTATAGAGCATTTCCTGCTGAATAAAACAAGGTCAATCCCACTGCTGTCAGATGTTTTATTCAACATTTTTAGCAGTTTAAATAATCAGGAAGTGAATTTACTGTGTTTACTTCCTGATAGTTCTAACTGATAGGAAGTGACAGGCAGTTTCTATCACATTCTATGGAGAACTGTATGTCTCTGACTTTTCTGACTTTCCTCTCCATTAGAATCTAACAGGAAATCTAATTAGAATTTGACCACTAGAGGGCACTGCTAATGTAAAATAAACATGGCTTTAAACTATAATAACTTTGGAAATATAAATCTCTCGGCAGTGGGTAGGGTTGCCACCTTTGGCATTCCCTCCATATACTTAACATTGGACAGAAGTCAATTTTTTACCGGCCTGCCGGTAAAATACCGGCTGGGTGGCAACCCTAGCAGTGGGAGTACCCTTATTTAACTCAATAGGAAAATCCTTACAAGATATATTTTTTCATAAAAAAGTTTACTGCTCCTTTAAATTAAATAGTGTTTTTAACCCATTGAATGCTAGAGAGGTCTCCAATGCATTGTGAAGCAATGGAGACCTCTGTAGCATTCAAGAGGTTAAAAAGCTCTACTCAAGTGCATGGAAATTTAGAAATTTTTATTTGCCCCCTATGGTTCAGTTGTTGAGCTCCGACTATTACATTTTGCACTATATATATAGTCACTCACTTTTCAACTATTGTGGCTGAAATGATCCCCCTCCTGCCCCTTCTGGCCGCATCATTGGTCACTGATCCTCTCAGACTGGTACGGATGGAGCATGGCGAGGGACAATCTTAATTGAGCATAAGGAAAATCCTACCCTCCTTCATCAAGGGGACAGGGTTTTCCTTATACTTACTACTGAAGTTTGTCCCTCGCTGCATCTGTCCAGTCCCACGCCAGGATACCACATTCAATGGGAGGCAGCTAGAAGGGGCGGGATCTTTTCAGCTATGATAGCGGTTGAACTACAGAAAAGTGACTATAGTGCAAAATGTTCCGAAAAGTGTAAGTAATAATCAGGGCTCAACTTGTATTGCGCTGTTACTATCCCTTTAAAGGAATAGTAATGTTTAATAATAAAAGCAGCTCCAATTAATCTTCATAGTTTTTGGGCCTTGGAGAGTGTTATTTCAATACTGTCAGAGTGGTAGTTCAAGAGTAACTACTGATGTAACACTGAAAGATGGTGTCCAGATGGCTTGCAGAGAGGGACAATCTTCAATTAACATTAGGGAAAAACCTGAAAAGCCTGTCAAGGGGGGCAGGGTTTTCCTTATGCTCACAGTAAGGAGAGTGTCTCTTGCTGTGATCTGTCTGGTCTTAAGACCAGATTCCACATCTGAGGGGAGCAGTGGTACACTAGGTAAAAGGGGCGGGAGGGGATACTTTATCATTCAATTACTCTTGAACTACAACTCTGACCGTATTAAATTAACACTCTCCATGACCCAAATACTATGAAGATTAATTGGAGCTGCTTTTATTTTGAAACATTACTATCCCTTTAATCATTAATGGGGTATTGCAGGGGTAGTCAATCTTAACACAAGACCTGTACTACTCTACTCTACAATCCCTGCTGTGTTGTCTTGCTGGTGGCATGAAATAATTTCAGATTAAAGAAAGGTATTGTGTCATTAACCTGGCATGACCTTGCTCAAAATTACATTGGACTAAAAGGGTTACTTTTCTATAATTTAATGGGGCTATTATTTGAGTGCTCTGAAGATAATACCATCCATAACCAATTTTTAACAATGTCATATCATTTTTATAATAAGAGATTAAAATGTGCCACAAAACATTAAACTGTCGCACTGCGGGTACATTCATTTTAATAAGACTATAATCCACAGAAGAGATAATTTTATTGCAGTTTTAAAGGGATATTAATTCTTAATATGGTAAAAAATAGATAATGCAGGGATAATACTGCTGAGTGAGATGAGTGTACTCCCATTGTTGAGAGATGTTTTATTCTAAGGTTATTGCAGAATTTTTAGGCAAAGTACTTCCATGGCCTGAGAATTTATGGTGGCGCTGTTGCTACATCAGTCTATAGAAAACAATGGTCATTTGGAGAGAAGCCTACATAGGATGCTGTGGCAACAGCGCCACTGTAACATTTCAGGCCATTGAGGTACTGCACCCAAAAAGTTCAAACTTCAGCTGCAATAGCTTTTATATAAAGCATCTCTTGGCAATGGGAGTACCCTTACACACCATTTCCTCTATGTCTCGATAAATATATTATGTTAGACAAGGGTAGAGGAAAAGAATGGCCCAAGACACCCATAGAGTTCTCCTCTGTCCTCCTGTTGGAGCAAGTGGCATTAAGGGAGTCATTCTGTTGTATGTACAGTAGTAAATCGACATTAAAGGGATAGTAATGTCTGAAGTAAAGTTCAGCTCCGACTCTCCTTTGTACTTTTTCTAACACATGCTATATAATAATTCGCTAGAATGTTTGTCAGAAGCTGTCATGCTCAGTACAGACTGCCCGAATGCACAGAATGTTGAGAGTATGGAATGTTGGGAGCACGGAATGCTGGGAGCACAGAATTCTGGGAATTCTGTGCTGGGAGCATTCTGTGCTTTCGGGCAGTCTCTAAAGTGCATGACTGCGTCGGCGGCAAGACGCAGAGCAGGACTGGCCTCTTAACCCTTTGAATGCCAGAGGGGTAAGCAAGGCATTGCGAAGCAATGCGTTGCGTACTCCTCTGGCACTCAAAGGGTTAACGTCGCCCGGACCTTGTCCCATGTACACGGGCTTTTACACTAATAGTGCTATAATTTAACACTTCCAGTTTTGTAGTACAATAGCAATTCAAACCGAAAGGATCCCCCTCCCACCCTTTCTGGCCACCTCCCACTGAATCTGGAATCCAGTCACGGACAGACAGATGAAGCGAGGGACAATCTTCAGTCATTAAGTATAAGGAAAACTTTGCCTCCCCCCCCCCCATGATGAAGGAGGGCAGGATTTTCCTTTGCGTTCTGAAGATTGTCCCTCAAAAGTATATAGAAGACTCGGGGCTGAACTTTACTTCAAGCATTACTATCCCTTTAAGCAGGCATTGATTCCTGCACTTATTAACAGGGAATCATAGTACATTCTTGAGACCTAAACAGTCTGTCCCCTTGCCCTCTGTTATGCAATACATGTCCTGGATTTCCTTGTAGGAAAGAGCAGGGAAGCTTTTTTCAGTTGTCTCTATGACATTTTCTGTGGTGAGTGCAAGAAGCTTCCATATGGTCACCACAAATTGCAGCTATGTTTCTACTGATGCAGGAAGGTGTGAATCTCGTGACTTTGTGAGGGTTACTTCTCAGACACACCCTCATAAACTGAGCACTTTAAGGGCTAGATTTAAAGGCAGGCGTTGAACCAGCCGCAAAGTAAAAAAGGCAAATCGGCCGCAAATAACACATGATTTACGGAGGATTTAAAAGTAAGTGTACGAGAACAGTTAACGAGCGTAGGCAGAACAAAAACATGTAACACAAAAACATGCATCGTACCTTTTTTGCCAACTCTGTAGATGAGCATTCTAACTGTACAGGTTTGATACCTGGATGTTAGTACACACATTAATTTGTGTTTTCTGGGTCTATATGAGAATGTTCCAGTAGATGTTGCTGTGAACATCAGGTCAAACATTGCATCACCAACACAATCACTTGAAATACCAAGGGGTGAGCTTCATGGAACGTGTTGTCAAGACATCAGTCCAGTCACATGGAAGATCTTCTGTTCAAAGATGGATCAAGCTATGGATGCCTGTGGGACAAGAGGACAGGATTTGGAGCAGCACCCTCGAACTGATCATCATGCAACAACTTCAACTTCCTAACCCCCTCAATCTTTTTCATTACAGGTGAGTACACAAACCATTGCTTTGTAACGTGTTGTGTACTCGTCTTTAACCCATTATGTAGAGAATTAAGGGAATGTGAACCAGCCCTAGGGATATGTGCCCCTGACATGAATACACACATCAATAAATATGTCCTGAGAGCTCCATGAAACTAATGGATTTGTGCTGCCACTGTGAGAGAGACAGTGGCAGCCCAATTTCATTTGTTTCATGGAACTATTAGGACATTTGTTGAGGTGTGTATTCATGTCAGGGCCACATATCACTGCAAACACACAGGTCAGCATGGTGTCCCTGGAGATATGATCCATGTTTCATGACCTCTATGCTGTGTAACAATACCACTGTAGATCCATCCATCCATATCCTTGAGGTATCAATGTCAACGTGGAGAAGGGAATGGAAGATGGTTTTGGAATCCCCACACGTAATATGCCATGATCATGGTATGGATGATGTTTGGAGCCTGCTGCCAGTGCAGTGCTGTGTCAATGTTCTTGTGGGGTGAAACAGAACATCATGTGCGGTGTGGTTGGTGTGTTGGTACCAATTTACAGGGCTGATAGAGGACTTGCATGGATTGAATGCTTGTGTTATACTCACAGCTGAAGTGGTCCGTGATGAGCCTGTCTGATCTGCGCCCCTCTCAAGGTCTCCTCAACATGGCTGATGTCCACTGGCACTTCAGGTATGGGGGGCCTGGATATCATCCACCAGCCTGGTGTCCACTGCAATGTTGTGCAGTTTGCACACGCCATTATGATGTCACACACTTTTCCAGGAGCATATTGCAGTGCTTCCCCCGAGTGGTCCAGACATCGGAATCGAGACTTAAGGAGGCCAAAGGTCCACTCATTGACATTCCTCGTTCTGCCATGAGCCTGGTTTTATCTTTCCTGAGCAGCTGTTTGGGGACTGGCGACCGGGGTGAGGAGCCATGATTTGCAGCCATAGCCAGCATTACCTGTGGAAAGTGAGTGACATGGTGAGACAGGGAGCACATGTTGTGTGAATGATGTTTTGTGTGGTGGACGTACTAGCTGTGAGTCAGGAGCATGGTGAGCAGTGTTGTGTGTACACCTGTGGATGTGGTGTGATTTTGTATTGTGAACTCACCCAGAAGCCATCCCCCTGTATAAGTTCCGTTCTCAAAGTCTATGTTTACTGAGGAGTTTCGGAGAATGTATGGATCCTGAGAGCTGCCAGGATATTTTGCACAGACATTCATAATCCTCATGTTGAGTCACACACCATCTGCATGTTCATGGAGTGGAAGTTCTTCCTGTTGATGAATAGATGTGCGTCATGTGCTGGGGCTTTGATATGGACAGGGGTGCAATCTATAGCACCCATGACCCTGGGCATGCCTCCCCTTGTGTAAAAGCCCTGCTTGATATGTATCCACTCCATGCCGGTGGTGGGGAACCGTATGTAGGTACTGGCCTTGCTTTTGAGGGCTGTCAAGACCTGGGCCAGCACTCTGGAGAATGTGGCCTGTGACATGCCAGATGCGTAACCCTCATTGGACTGGAAGGCACCACTTGCCATGAAGTGTATAGCACACAGGAGTTTTTGCAGGCCAGTGAGGGCATGGCTGTGGATGTAGATCAGATCCACCTGGTCCTTGATGACCTCATACAAGGCAATGATACTGTGCGGCCTCAAACTGTAACGATCAATCACCTTGTCAACGGTCATTCCAAAGATAGTGACCCTTGGGCGGTATACCCTGGGCCTTGGTGGTCGTCTATACATCTTCCACTGCTGCAAGGGTCCCTGTGGCAGCTGGGGAGCATCCTGTTGCTGTGGAGCATCCTGTTGCTGCAGCTGTGCATCTGCAGGCAGGTGCTGTCCTCCAGGTGGGGATGGGCTCCTGTGTGGCTGCTGAGCCAGAGCATCCTCACTTGCAACAGGTGAAGGCTGCTGATCAGGTGTGCCTGGGGCTTGCTGGTGTTCCCTAGCTCTCACTCTTGCACGCCTTCTCCGCAGTCTTCTCATCAATAAGTATCCCAACATACATATTGTTCTCTCTCTATCTCTCTCTATCTCCTCCTGAGTGGAAAACAAGCCACAAATGAGTGTGGTGAGCTGTCCCTTCAAGTACGTGCTAGGGCGTTGTGTAGGTGTGGTGATGAGGTGAGTGATGACCAATGGGAAGGTGTTTGTTGTCCAGACAAGTGTTTGCAGGTGTGTTTGTGTTTTGAAATCTGCTGTGTACTGATTGCTGTATTGCTGTGTGTTGAATGCTAGCATTGAATAGGTTAAAACCCCATTTAAATCAATGGGAATTTGGGGTATTTGTTGATTTGTAACAGAAGTGCTTTGCTTTCATGCATAATGCCGAAAGGGTTTAAATGTTTGATTGAGTTCCACTGAGATTTATTTTCGCAGCTTGGGACCCGCAGCTACAGATAAATAGGAATAGAATTCTGCGATTCTGTTTGGAATTCCTGTTGCACCCACAGTGATCACGCTGAATGCAGGGCTCTTGTTCTGTTCTGTGTATAATGAGCCCATCATTAGACCCCTTGGCCTGGCAGGTGCAGGCTGTTTGTTTACCATCTCTTAGGGGGGATTTGATCTTGGCAGACCTAGAGATGAATTGACTCTTGCAAGACGTACGTAAAACAGATGCTCTTACTTAGTATTCAAGAGGTCAGGCTTCTCCGCTTGATCCATAACTGACAAGTCTAGCTGGAACAGGAGAGCAAGGCAATAATTAAGATAAAGAAAGAGTAACTCTGTATACTAAGAAGTAAGTACTGCAGGATGTCAAAGTCACTATTTGGGCAGTATTCCTCAAGTCAATGAGGTATATCTGAAGCAAACCAACTGCGTCCTAGAGGGAAATTAGAATTGCCATTGATTTAAATACTGCTTTTGATCAATTGAATAATAGAGGTCTCCAACTCATTGCAGGAAAATGTTTTGGTGACTTGTTGAGTATTCACTGTGTTTATAAGGCCCGGCCACGTGCAGTTAAGGAAATAAATGTTTTGCCCCCAGTGTCACAAACCCTCTGCCAGTCAAAGGGTATACACTGGTGTGTCATGTCAGAGTTAAATAGCAATGGGAAGTGTATTCATACCTGGGAACTTTGTGTTGTGGAGTCCCTGGAGGGGTGCTGGTGGGGAGAGATCAGTTAGGTAATCTGGATTAAAAGGGGTGGGGCTTAATTGTGAATAGGGACGGGGCTTAAAATACATGTGGAAAAAGTGTTAGGAATAGGCTGGGGAAGGAGGAGAAGTGGGAGGGAAATGGAAGTTTACATTTTGAGGGGTTTGAGGACACTTCCCCATATGCTTCTGGTGTGTCCTGAGGGGTAAAAGTTGATACACAGCCTTGTGGCATTCAGGGGGTTAAGTGTGTACCTGATGGCTGCCTATCCTCTGTCTTGCATGGCAAATGATGACACCCATGAAATAAATGAGCAATGAGGGTCTACCTTAACCCTTTGAGTGCCATTTTGTTCCCCTGGTGCTGCAGCTTTCATTCAGTTTCTGTACTACAGGTCCTGCTGAGGCCACTGGGAGTCAGAGTGAGTGACTGTGTGTGTGTGTGTCACAGTATATTTGTATGTGTGTGTGTGTGTCACAGTATATGTGTGTGTGTCGGCCATATTTCTTTCTGGTTGAGCAGGAAGTTGAGGGAGGCCAAACTCTGCCCACTCCTGTATCTCCAACAATGGGAATAGGGATGAGATTTCAACACCCATGAAATAACTGAGCAATGAGGGCCTACCTTAACCCTTTGAGTGCCATTATGTTCCCCTGGTGCTGCAGCTTACCTTCAGTGGCTGTACTACAGATCCTGCTGAGGCCACTGGGAGTCAGATTGATTGACTGTGTGTGTGTGTGTGTGTGTGTGTGTGTGTGACACAGTGTGTGTCTTTATGTCACAGTATAGGTGCGTGTGTCACAGTATATGTGTGTGTGGGGGGGGCATATTTTTTTCTGGTTGAGCAGGAAGTTGAGGGAGGGGCAAACCCTGTCCACTCCTGTATCTCCAGCAATGGCAATGGGGAGATTTCTATATCCCCTCCTTACTGCCACCCCTGGGTGTGTGTGTCTCCTGAGGAGACATAAATTATGCAATGAGGCTTTCTTATATATATATATATATATATATATATATATATATATATATATATATGTGTGTGTGTAAAAATAACAAACAAAATTAATATCTTGTAATACCTTTTTTATTGGACTAACAGAATTATGGATTTCTGAGCACAAGGACACAGAATTCACAGTTAATACATTGAATTCAAAGCTGAGGTGTTTGCTGGGGTTAAAACAGCGTGACTGCTGATAAGACAGGGAAAAAAGAGAAAATCCACACTCTTCTTGCAGAGGGTGTAAATACCTTGTGTAAGGATAACATAGAGGGGGTGGGGGGAGGAGAAAGAGAAGAAAAATACAGGAGATGGTATGGAAGGGGAGAGAGTTCAAAAAGATTGCACATATTATGAATGCTACATCCAACAACCCAGCATGGGCATGCAGGCCTATGTACAGCTTGCGCCCATATGTGTAGATATATACATACACATACACATACACATATATATCTATACTAGCAAAGTGGGACGGCGTTGCCCGTCATGTTATGCAGGGAATGTTTTTTTGTTTTGTTTTTTAATAAATGTTATGATAGTAAAATATGGCGTAGGGTGTACGTGTCAGAAAGGTACACACAGTGATACACAGACACATGTGCAAACACACACATATACAGGGAGATACAGTGATAGACAGAGACACATGCAACACACATACACACACACACACATGCACTGACATACACAAACAGTGACACACAGATACAAAGCAGAACATACATACATACAGTCTGAGCAGTGTAAGTAACATACCTCCCAACATTTCATATGGCCAAAGAGGGACACTTGTGTTTTAGGTGGTGTTACTGGGGGCGTGGCTGGTGGTGTATTTTAGAGAATTTTTAACCCTTTGAGTGCCAGGAGGTAAGCAATGCATTGCATACCCCTCTGGCATTGAAATGGTTAAGTTACTCTTTGTGTAAGTGAATGATTTAGAGAAGATGAAAGTATTTTTTACACAGAATAATTTATAAGTAGGGTTGCCACCTTTTCTTCAAAAAAATACCAGCCAAGGCATTCCCTCCATAGACTTAACATTGGAAAGAAGCCAACTGTTTACCGGCCTGCCGGTAAAATACTGGCTGGTTGGCAACCCTATTTATAAGATATATACAGAAGTATATACCCACATTACTGTGGGTTGTATATACACCACACAGTGTGATTAGTGATGAGCGAGCACCCCAATGCTCGGGTGTTCGGGTGCTCTGACCGAGCACCCCCTGAGGCTCGAGTGCTCGGCCGAACACCCGAGCCCCATTGAAGTCAATGGGAGGACTCGAGCATTACACCAGGCACCCCCTGCTCTGATGAGGGGAGGGTGCCTGGTCCATAGGAAAAGGGCAGAAAAGGATGGAAACACCACAGAAATGGTCCAGGGACAGCATAGGGAGGATGTCTGGATGCATCTTGGACTCCAACATCGCTGCTGGGAACGATCTTTCGCCCGTAGTACGCCATTTTTACAGACTGACCATAAAACACACAAAAAGGAAAATAAAAACGACTTTAGGCGAAAAATTGTTACCAAACAGTATTTGCTGTATATTTACTTGTATATCATCTGCAAATTCTCCCAAAAATTTCCTCGATTTTTCTGAACTGAGGCCATGATTAAGAGGGAAACGTGCGCAGAGGCAAATTCTCCCAAAAATTTCCTTGATTTTCAGAACTGAGGCCATGATTAAGAGGGAAACGTGCACAGAGGCAAATTCTCCCAAAAATTTCCTTGATTTTCAGAACTGAGGCCATGATTAAGAGGGAAACGTGCGCAGAGGCAAATTCTCCCAAAAATTTCCTTGATTTTCAGAACTGAGGCCATGATTAAGAGGGAAACGTGCACAGAGGCAAATTCTCCCAAAAATTTCCTTGATTTTATTGAACTGAGGCCATGATTAAGAGGGAAACGTGCGCTGAGCTGACCATCTAAAACATTATGGGTAAGGGTCTGCTGCAGAGCTGACCATCCTAAACATTATATGCGAAGGCCCGCTAGTGAGCTGACGCTATAAAACATTATATGAGAGGGCCCGCTAGAGAGCTGACCCAATAAAACATTATATGAGAAGGCCCGCTGGTGAGCTGACCTATATAAAAATTGTCAAACAGGGCCCGCTGGTGAGCTGGCCCTATATAAAAATTATATCACAGGGCCCGCTGGTGAGCTGGCCCTATATAAAAATTATAGCACAGGGCCCGCTGGTGAGCTGGCCCTATATAAAAATTATATCCCAGGGCATATGGAAGAGGAGGAGGAGGATGAGAAGATTAAGAGTCAACCATATACCCGTTTTTTGGGTGGAAGGGGTGAATGGGAATACAGAGTATTCCCATCATTGTAAATAACATATATAAAGTGAGTTTATGTTCCCCCGGGGCTTTCCTCCAGTGGAGTGGAGAAGTCAGGGGAAATCCAGGCCTTGTTCATTTTTATAAGTGTCAAGCTATCAGCATTGTCGATGGAAAGGCGGATACTCTTATCTGTTATGATGCCACCAGCAGCACTAAATACCCGCTCAGACAGAACGCTGGCGGCAGGGCAGGCCAGCACCTCCAAGGCGTAGAGTGCCAGTTCATACCACGTGTCCAGCTTGGACACCCAGTAGTTGTAAGGCACAGAGGGATCATTGAGGACGCTGACACGGTCTGCTACGTACTCCTTCACCATCTTCCAAAACTTTTCCCTCCTTGTGACACTAGGCTGCGCATCAGGGTGAGGGTGCTGGCGGGGTGTCATGAAGGTGTCCCACGCCTTGGAGAGTGTTGCCCTGCCTTTCTCGGAACTGCTGTGTGCTCCCCTTTTCTCCCCTTCTCGGTTGGCCAAGGTAGCACGTACTCTGCCGCCAGCGTTGTCAGATGGAAAATTTTGGAGCAATTTTTCGACAAGAACCTTCTGGTATTGCACCATTTTGCTTGTCCTCTCCACCGGAGGAATGAGAGATGAGAAATTCTCTTTGTAGCGGGGGTCCAGAAGGGTGAACACCCAGTAATCCGTGTTGTTTAAAATGCGTATAACGCGTGGGTCACGGGAAAGGCAGCCTAACATAAAGTCAGCCATGTGTGCCAGAGTACCAACAGTCAAGATTTCGCTGTCCTCACCAGGAGGATGACTCTCAATCTCCTCATCCTCTTCCTCCTCTTCTGCCCACCCACGCTGAAGAGATGGAACTAAAGTTCCATGGCTACCCTCTGTAGCGGAGGCAACCGTGTCTTCCTCCTCCTCCTCCTCCTCCTCCTCCGCCTCCTCCAATTGTCGCTGAGAAGACGAAGTGAGGGTGCTCTGGCTATCACCTTGTGTAAGCTCTTCCTCCCCTATTTCCACCTCTTCCACATGCAAAGCGTCGGTTTTAATTGTGAGCAGCGAGCGTTTCAGTAGACACAGAAGTGGGATGGTTACACTGATAATAGCGTTATCGCCGCTCACCATCTGTGTCGATTCCTCAAAATTGCGTAAAACCTCGCAGAGGTCTGACATCCATTCCCACTCCTCACTTCTGATTACAGGAAGTTGAACGGAGAGGCGACGACCGTGTAACAGCTGGTACTCCACTACTGCCCTCTGCTGCTCACAAAGCCGGGCCAACATGTGGAAGGTGGAGTTCCAGCGCGTGCTCACGTCACACAGCAGCCGGTGAGCTGGCAATTGTAAGCGCTGCTGCAGCTTCAACAGGCCGGCCGAAGCTGTAGATGACTTACGGAAATGTGCACACACGCGGCGCACCTTGGTCAAGAGATCATGCACATTGGGGTAGGTTTTTAGAAATCGCTGCACCACTAAATTAAATACATGCGCTAGGCATGGTACGTGTGTGAGCTTGCCGAGCTCCAAAGCCGCCACCAAGTTACGCCCATTATCACACACAACCATGCCTGGTTGCAGGTTGAGTGGCGAGAGCCACTGCTCGGTCTGGTGACTAATCCCCTGCAACAGCTCTGAGGCCGTGTGCTGTTTGTCCCCAAGGCAGATCAGCTTCAGCACGGCCTGTTGACGCTTCCCCACTGCAGTGCTACACTGCTTCCAGCTACTGGCTGATGGGGGAGTGGCGCTGCGTGTAGAGAATTCGGAGGTGGAAACGGAGGAGGAGGAGCCAATAACGTAGGTGCTGGCGGAAACCCTGATGGAGGTAGGGCCCGCAATCCTCGGCGTGGGTAGCACCCGTGCCATCCCAGGGTCCGAGTCGCTCCCAGCCTCCACGACATTCACCCAGTGTGCCGTCAGGGAAATGTAGCGTCCCTGGCCACAAGCACTTGTCCATGTGTCAGTCGTTAAGTGGACCTTCCCAGTAACTGCGTTGGTCAGGGCACGGGTGATGTTACGGGACACATGGTGGTGTAATGCGGGGATGGCACACCGGGAAAAGTAGTGGCGGCTGGGGACCGCGTACCGAGGGACAGCTGCTGCCATCAGGCTGCGGAAGGACTCAGTGTCCACAAGCCTAAATGGCAGCATTTCGATGGCCAGTAATTTTGAAAGGTGTGAGGTTAGTGCTATGGCCTGTGGGTGGGTGGCTGGGTACTTTCTCTTGCGCTCAAATGCCTGGGGTAACGACATTTGGACGCTGTGCTGGGACAGGGAAGTGGATGTGGTCGCTGATGGTGCTTCAGATGGTACAGGTGCAGGGCGGGAGGTATGCGGGCCTGCGCCTTCGACAGGCGATTGGCCGGCACCGAAAACAGGGGAAGAGGAGGCAGTGGTGTGGCCTGCAGACACAGATGGGCGATCCAGGCGTTCCTCCCACTTACTACGGTGCTTGGATGCCATGTGTCGGATCATGCTGGTGGTGGTGAGGTTTCTAGTGTTCATGCCTCGGCTCATTCTGGTGTGGCACAGGTTGCAAACTACAATTCTTTTGTCGTCCGCACTTTCCTTAAAAAAACGCCATACCGCGGAACACCTACCCTTTGGCAAGGTAGATTTACGCAAGGGGGTGCTCCGTGGAACATTTGCGGGCCGGTTTGGTGCGGTCCGCCTTCTTTCTGTAGCCACACCACTGCCTCTTCCAGCCTGTTGCGGTGCTGCAGATGGCTCACCCTCAGGACTGCTGTCATCGCTCGGCTCTACACCTTCCCAGGTGGGGTCAGTCACCTCATCGTCCACCAAGTCCTCCTCCACTTCCTCACTCTGATCATCCTCCTCAAGTCTTGATCCCACCACATACTCAGTCATTGACAACTGTATAACATTCTCCTCAACAAGGTCTTGAGACGGAAATAGTGGTTGATTTAATGGCAACTGTGTCTCATCATCATCATCATCATCCACTACTTCCTTTGACCTTAAATGCCGTTCACATCTGTCATCTTCTTGTGATTGGGTAGCCTCTAGAGGTTGTGAATCAGGGCACAAGATGTCATGTTCCTCTGCAAGCGTGCTTGGAGAGAGGGTCAAATGAAGGATGGGTGATGAGACGAGCTCCTCACTATATCCCAGTGTGGGATCACTTCTTTGACCAGACCGTGTATGGTGGGAGGAAGGATGATCAGAGTGAGGATTATGTTGACCAGACTCTTGGCTACTGAGAGTGGACTTGGTGGAAGACAGGGTGGTGCTTAACCGACTGGAAGCAGTATCAGCTGTCATCCAACCGACCACCTGTTCGCAGTGGTCGGACCTCGAGAGTGATGTCCTGCGACGCCCTGTAAAATTAGACATGAAGCTTGGTATGGTGGATGTCTTTCTTTCTTGTGCTCTGGCACCAGGCACAGTTTCTCCGCGTCCTGACCCGCGCCCTGAACTATCAGGATCACGTCCACTTCCCCGTCCCTTTTTACCCGCCTTCTTCATCTTACACGGAATATGTGACTTTAATATTTGAGTTTGAAAACTTAACAGTATTTCTTCCTATTCTGCAACTGTGCAGAGTACACAGAATAGGCTGCTAAACTGCGGTGACACACACTGAATGGAATATGTGAGTTTAATATTTGAGTTTGAAAACTTAACAGTATTTCTTCCTATTCTGCAACTGTGCAGAGTACACAGAATAGGCTGCTAAACGGCGGTGACACACACTGAATGGAATATGTGACTTTAATATTTGAGTTTGAAAACTTAACAGTATTTCTTCCTATTCTGCAACTCTGCAGAGTACACAGAATAGGCTGCTAAACGGCGGTGACACACACTGAATGGAATATGTGACTTTAATATTTGAGTTTGAAAACTTAACAGTATTTCTTCCTATTCTGCAACTCTGCAGAGTACACAGAATAGGCTGCTAAACGGCGGTGACACACACTGAATGGAATATGTGACTTTAATATTTGAGTTTGAAAACTTAACAGTATTTCTTACTATTCTGCAACTCTGCAGAGTACACAGAATAGGCTGCTAAACGGCGGTGACACACACTGAATGGAATATGTGACTTTAATATTTGAGTTTGAAAACTTAACAGTATTTCTTCCTATTCTGCAACTGTGCAGAGTACACAGAATAGGCTGCTAAACTGCGGTGACACACACTGAATGGAATATGTGACTTTGATATTTTAGTTTGAAAACTTAACAGTATTTCTTACTATTCTGCAACTGTGCAGAGTACACAGAATAGACTGCTAAACGGCGGTGACACACACTGAATGGAATATGTGACTTTAATATTTGAGTTTGAAAACTTAACAGTATTTCTTACTATTCTGCAACTGTGCAGAGTACACAGAATAGGCTGCTAAACGGCGGTGACACACACTGAATGGAATATGTGACTTTAATATTTGAGTTTGAAAACTTAACAGTATTTCTTACTATTCTGCAACTGTGCAGAGTACACAGAATAGGCTGCTAAACGGCGGTGACACACACTGAATGGAATATGTGACTTTAATATTTGAGTTTGAAAACTTAACAGTATTTCTTACTATTCTGCAACTGTGCAGAGTACACAGAATAGGCTGCTAAACGGCGGTGACACACACTGAATGGAATATGTGACTTTAATATTTGAGTTTGAAAACTTAACAGTATTTCTTACTATTCTGCAACTCTGCACACTACACAGAATAGGCTGCTAAACGGCGGTGACACACACTGAATGGAATATGTGACTTTAATATTTGAGTTTGAAAACTTAACAGTATTTCTTACTATTCTGCAACTGTGCAGAGTACACAGAATAGGCTGCTAAACGGCGGTGACACACACTGAATGGAATATGTGACTTTAATATTTGAGTTTGAAAACTTAACAGTATTTCTTACTATTCTGCAACTGTGCAGAGTACACAGAATAGGCTGCTAAACGGCGGTGACACACACTGAATGGAATATGTGACTTTAATATTTGAGTTTGAAAACTTAACAGTATTTCTTACTATTCTGCAACTGTGCAGAGTACACAGAATAGGCTGCTAAACGGCGGTGACACACACTGAATGGAATATGTGACTTTAATATTTGAGTTTGAAAACTTAACAGTATTTCTTCCTATTCTGCAACTCTGCACACTACACAGAATGTGCTGCTAAACTGCGGCGAAGCACACTGAATGGAATATGTGACTTTGATATTTTAGTTTGAAGACTTAACAGTATTTCTTCCTATTCTGCAACTCTGCACAGTACACAGAATGTGCTGCTAAACTGCGGCGAAGCACACTGAATGGAATATGTGACTTTGATATTTTAGTTTGAAGACTTAACAGTATTTCTTCCTATTCTGCAACTCTGCACAGTACACAGAATGTGCTGCTAAACTGCGGCGAAGCACACTGAATGGAATATGTGACTTTGATATTTTAGTTTGAAGACTTAACAGTATTTCTTCCTATTCTGCAACTCTGCACAGTACACAGAATGTGCTGCTAAACTGCGGCGACGCACACTGAATGGAATATGTGACTTTGATATTTTAGTTTGAAGACTTAACAGAATGTGCTCTAATCTGCAACTTTGCACACTAAACAGAATGTGCTCTAATCTGCAACTTTGCACACTAAACAGAATGTGCTCTAATCTGCAACTTTGCACACTAAACAGAATGTGCTCTAATCTGCAACTGTGCACACTAAACAGAATGTGCTCTAATCTGCAACTTTTCACACTAAACAGAATATTTTTTTTTTTTTTTTTTTTTTTTTTTTTTCCCCCCACACAAAATAACCTGCTGCCCCCACACACAGTAGTCCTAAAAAGGACTTTTGGTTCTTTTTTTTCACAATTTTTGTTTTTTTCCTCCCTACACTGCCTTTCCCTTCCTATCCTCAGCTCTCCCTGGCTCAGACTGAGCCGAACTCGATGGTCAGGTGCTATACAGCACCCGACCACGGGTTCTGGCCAGCCAATCAGTGTAATGCCAGCAGCCAACATGGCTGCTGGCATTACACTGATGTCAGAGCCTCCCTGCACGTTTATTGGCTGCGCAGCAGCCGCAAAACGTGCGGGGAGGAGACCCGAACATGGCGGGCGAGCACATGCGGTACTCGTACGAGTACCGCCATGTGCCGAGCAGAGCGATGCTCGAGCCGATCCGAGCATCGGCCGAGCATGCTCGCTCAACACTAAGTGTGATCTCCTAAACAGAGTAGGCTTGCCAGATCTCGCCTTTAACCTGGGACACATAGGAAATAGGCATGTTTCAGTACTTCACCAAAATCAAAACAGTCCTGCAGTATGCATTTTTCCTATGCGTCCCCAGTTAAAGGTGAGGTCTGGTCGGCCTACTCTATTTAGGAGATCACACTGTGTGGTGTATATACAAGTGTATCAGATTGCTCCACATCAATAAAACCCCTCAAGTACCTCATGATGTATGGCATCAAGTGAATCATTGCATTTTAATTGCAAACACTGTGGCATATCTTGATTTATTCCAAAGATCACTATTGAAGCTCCCTTTTAATTGCAATATCTGTAGTGTCACTAGTGTAAATCCTGTTTAATTTAAAGCTCTCTGGTATCACATTCCAAAACTAAGGCTGAGTACCACGGAGAGATCCTTGATCTTTATTGTATCAGAGAAACCGTATGAGAGGCCTGAGGTCTGGGAGCTGACATATTTGTTCCTAACTTACCCTTAGTTGGAACCAAGAGCCCGTTGATGGATAACTTGGTCCAGCCCTTGCTTCAATGTTTGGCAGATGCAGAAGACTCTTTTCCGGTGGCTGATGTCCAACTTGCCACTTTTGTTGGAGTCTGGAGGTGTTCGGAAGATTCACTTACCTCTCATTCTTACCTCTGGCTGATATATGGAGATGGCTATGCATGGGACCCGGGCATCAAAATTTCTCATTTGTTGGGACTTCCTGGAGATACGTAACAACCCCTCCGGCCCGTAGGCACCACGCTGGGTAGTGTTCCTTAGCTGGATTGTCAATGCCCCATGCACTTTGAGTTCTAAGATAACTGCTGTACTGCTACCTGTACTTGATCATAGCATGCTTTATGACTTGTACACTCTTCTGTTGATGCCGCTTCCAATTATTGAGAGGCTCTCTATCTGGAACCGTGGAGTATATCTTTAGCTACGGTGTACTACTTCACATTTACACTATGTGTCCCTGGATATAGCTTGCGCTTTTTATGCATACCCACAGAAGGTACTTTGATGGATCTTAGCAGACTCAACCAAAATTTAATGCTAACCTACCCTACGGATTCAGTCCTATACCTCAATCTGTGGTGGGTGGACCCCCTAGGGTCCGGGGGGTTGGCTGATCTACATTTTACATTTTACTTGTGTTATGGGATGTTAAATTCTGAGGGGGGAGATAATGCTGGTTTGAGATACTACGGTATTCTGATGGGGTATCATCAGTTCTACCTTCACTACTTTCATTTAATTTGAAAGGGTGGATGTTTCTTTGTGGTGAGCCGTACATGTCCCTATAATAAATACGTTTCTAAGAGATGTTAGGTTATGTACGCCTATTTGTGGAGGAGACATTTTATCTCACGATTGTTTAATTACCCTATGTACATTGAAATGTGCTCCTCTACTGATGCTTTGGGTATCGATGTGGCCTATCCTACATCTCAAGTCTTAAGCCCAGTTATTCTGTCTTTACCGGGTTGGGAAATTCAGATACATGCTATTGGATTATGCCTATTCCTGCGCTGTCGGTGGACTCCCTGGAGCTGCTTCCAATCCTACGCACGGGTTGGGACCGGCTCCGGTGACTCCCTGTAGTGGTGGAATACGGAGTTCCTATTCTGTCAGGTAGCTCTATAAGTTTAGAATACTTTACTGCTTATTGCTATGTTTTTGTTTGTTTTACTTCTTTTAGTATGGTTTAGCCATTACGTTATAGCTCCTGGAATGGGATAGCTTAAAGGGATAGCAATGTTTCATAATAAAATCAGCTCTAATTAATCATCATAGTATTTGGGCTTTGGAGAGTGTTATATCAATTCTGTCAGAGTTGTAGTTCAAGAGTAATTCAATGACAAAGTATCCCCCTCCCGCCCCTTTTACTGATGTAACACTGCTCAGCCAGAGCAGAAGGGAGGTGCCCAGGTAGACTGCAGAGAGGGACAATCTTCAATTAAGATAAGGGAAAGACCTGAAAAACTTGTCAAGGGGGGCAGGGCTTTCATTGTTCTCATAGAAAGAAGATTGTCCAATTCTGTTATCTGTCTGGTCTATGGACTACATTCCACATCTGAGAAGAGATGGCTTACACTAGGTAAAAGGGGCGGGAGGGGAAACTTTGCTTGTGAATATCTCTCAAACCATAAAGGTTTGAGAGATAAGACTCATATCGTTCTTCATGTTTTTTTAATGCCTACAAAATAAAATAAAGATAAAACAAAGTATTACTGTCCCTTTAACTCCCATTCTGCGACCTCTGTCGTCTTCCATGGGAGAATACAGAGTGGAATACTTCCTATTTTTGTCTGATGTTTATTGCCCTATTCTCGATATGTATTTGGTCCGCTATTATGTCCATCTTATTGTATGCTTATACTCCCACCACAGCCTTTGGCCACTATGTGCTTGTACCACAGGGGTTCAGGCCTATTAGGACTGTTTTCCACTGTTCATGTTTATTACCTCTATTCCTTCCTTCTACTGACTTTCTTGTTCCCTTTTCTCACTATCTCAGTATGTTTATATGTCTGCATTGCTGCCTCTACACCCTCCCTTACCTGCTTGAATCCACTTTTTTCTCTCCTTTCCTAAGTTGACGACTTGGTAATACAGTAATTGATCTGTTGTGTGTGGTTAGCATTCCCGTTCTCTTGTATATTACCATCCTGAGACTGAGGAACTTATTTGTACGAATGTTGTTAATGCCTTGAGTCTTACTATCTTCTATAATTTCTGACTATTGTATACCTCCCAAGTGTCCCTCTTTAGGAGGGACAGTCCCTCTTTTAGACCCAAATCCCACTGTCCCTCTTTCCCACCGTAATGTCCCTCGTTTTAGGAGATCAGATTGTGTGGTGTGTATATAAGTTCTACAGCAATAAAACTTACATTATTGTTTCTTTAAACGTTTGTATATGTGTTTATAAATTAGTGTGCTTAAATAAAATACTTTGGTCTTGTTATAAGTCATTTATTAGGTAACACAAGGAGGTGTCAACAGGTCATGAAACAGCCTAAAAATTTTCGTTAATGCCCCGCCCACAGGCCACACCCCCAGCAACACCCCCTAAAACACAATTGTCCCTCTTTGGCAATTTGAAATGTTGGGAGGTATGCTATTGTCAGTCTGCTGCAACTGCACACACTTTATTGTGGTGTGTATTTTCTTTTTTTTTGTTGGCCCATTTTACTTTATTTTGCCTTTCTTTATCTTATTCTCACTAACTGTGCAGCTTTCCACGCAGGATGCTATGCTTTCTTCTTACCTCTCCCTTCCATTTTATTCTTACGATCATGCATGATGCTACGCTGTCTAGTCATGCTGATATACATCTGTTCTTTGCTGAGAATTATTGATATATGCTATATATTCATAGGTGTAAGGCTCTCAGATTTATATGCTTATCTTACACAGATTTCTGCTAATGTCATACGACTTTATATAAACTGTGCTTGACGCTGTTTTAGTTGGATGTATTCTTTACGGCTTTTTGACTTGTATTACTATCTGTTATTACTATTGTTTTATGCACACTTGCATCTGTAATTGTAATGTCTTTATTCTTTAATAAAGCTTTTGAAAACCACAAAAAAAAAAGGCCCAGAGAACATAGAAAAGCCCTGATGGTAATACAAGTGAAATCGACTACATACTTGAAAATAATAAAACGTTATTCACTAACTGCTCAGTCTTAAAGGGATAGTAATACTTCGTTTTAACTTTATTTTATTTTGTAGGCATTAAGAAAACATGAAGAACGATATAAGTCTTATCTCTCAAACCTTTATGGTTAGAGAGATTCACAAGCAAAGTTTCCCCTCCCGCCCCTTTTACCTAGTGTAAGCCATCTCTTCTCAGATGTGGAATCCAGTCCATAGACCAGACAGATAACAGAAGGGGACAATCTTCTTTATATGAAAACAATGAAAGCCCTGCCCCCCTTGACAGGTTTTTAAGGTTTTTCCCTTATCTTTATTGAAGATTGTCCCTCTCTGCAATCTACCTGGGCACCTCCCTTCTGATCTGGCTGAACAGTGTTACATCAGTAAAAGGGGCGGGAGGGGGATACTTTGTCATTGAATTACTCTTGAACTACAACTCTGACAGAATTGAAATAACGCTCTCCAAGGTCCAAATACTGTGATGATTAATTAGAGCTGCTTTTATTATGAAACATTACTATCCCTTTAAACTGTTTTACCGATGGAATTACATCTTCTAGTGAGAGCAAAAATCTAAATTGTCTGCAAGAAAGAAAGATAGAAAATTATCAAGTCAACAAACATGAAGATTAACATTAGCCTTCTAATGGAAAATCATAAGAATTTTGTGTTAGCAGTGACTTATTGATTCAGTGTGCTGCAAGAACTTCCACACACAGATATTTCTAACCACAATGAAAAAGGTACTGAGACCAGGGACAGATTGTAGGGAAATACCAGCCCGGGCAATTTTTTTTAAAGCAGCCCACTGCTAATTTTGGATACATTTATGGCACTCATAGGGTTAAATACAACCCTAGCAACTCCCAGCCCCTTCCCCCACTCTCTCTTCCCCGGCCCTTTTCTACACTCTCATTCCCAGCCTATTACCCCCTTTCACTTTCTACATACAGGCCCCTTGCTGCTTCCTCTCTCCCTTTGTACTCCAGTCTATTTCATCCCCTCTTTTCTGTCCCCCCTTCACTCTCTCCCATTGCTTGCCCCCTCTTTCCTAATATTGCTCAGTCAGACCCCCTCAGTCCCCTGCCTTTCTCCTACCCACCTCCCTCTCCATCTAGTCTTTTTTGTCTTCTTTTCCTCTGCCTCTCAACATATCTCCTTGATATTTGTCTTTTCATCCTCTCTTGCATTCCCTGGTGGTCCAGTGTGGGGAATGAGAGGTCCATGCAGCCTCCAGCACCGACGTCCCTATCAATGCCCCCTTGTGGTCACTGTGCGGCATGGGATTGCAGACGCCAGGATATTATGTCATATCCTGGCGCTCTGTGTTAACAAGGAACGCGAAGTCTGTCACAGAGAGTACCTGTACCGGTGGCAACACAGACCTCTCCTTCAAAATATCGTGGGACGGTGAGGTGAGATCCTCTGATCTCCCCCACTGGCCCATGATCTAGCAGCCCACAGGGGTATGCCGATCCCCCGATAGGACAATCCGCCCATGTCTGAGACTATTGTATACACTCCCATGCTCTTGCACCTTCTGTGAAACAAGAAAAAAATAACCAGAATATCAAAAGAAACAGTTTTCATGATGAAAAAAAGCTAAGAGAAATTATGCAAAACAGTAATATTAGAAACAGAGTGGAATATATACAATACCGGTCAAAAGTTTTGGGACACATCAATTTTTGCTACTTTTAGTTATTGGATATTGAACAATAGGTGATATATAGTATTGTAGTGGGGCTGCAGATCTTAATAAATAATATACAAACAGAACATACAGATTACTGCCTGGTTTGGAGATTTATCCTAATTCTAGTGTCCATTACCTTGCAGTCAGGAGATCAGTTCAGATCCCTTATCATGCCCTTTAAAGGATGTGGATCTTATAATTTTATTAACAAAATCCAAAACTTTATTAATATATTTAAAATTTTACAACAACACAAACATATATAAACAACCTCACTATCACATATGTTCTGTGCAGCGAGATAACTTTAACCCCTTAATGACCGGGGAATCCGGACGCGGACGCGACTTAATGACCACGGAGCAATTTTTTTTTATTGCTCCATTGTGTTCCGGACTCCCTGAACGGCGTGCAGCCGCGGGGGGAGCCCGGAACTCGATGACGGTCATAGTACGTCATCGGTCGTTAAGTCAAATCGACCCTTGACGTACTATGACCGTCAAGGGTCGTTAAGGGGTTAAAAAGTAGAATTAATATGTTCTTACTTTTGTGTGGGACTAATTCGGGGTATAATGGAATGGGAGTATTTCCTTATATTGAGAGCAATGTATCAGCACCGCAAGTAGAGACTGACTGTCTTGTTGTGTTGATCAGATGTGTTGCTTAATCGTAATTGTGTAACTTCCTGTGATCCTTTCTCCACTTCTATATAACAAGTGACACCTGTAATCTAATGACACCTAGATTGTGTTTGCACAGTTGTTGATTTATGTATACTATCAGATCTATATTTTAGACCCAATATTGTCCCCTCTGTGTCGGATGTTTTCCCTTATCACAAGCTATATCTAGCGTCACTATTGAATTAGTCATAAATCAAAGTATGTTATATTCGTCTTTGATGTTACTCTTTTATGGAGCTTACACCAGGATCTCAAGCATTAAAGAGATAGTAATACTTCGTTTTAACTTTATTTTATTTTGTAGGCATTAAAAAAACATGAAGAATGATATAAGTCTTATCTCTCAAACCTTTATGGTTTGGGAGACATTCACAAGCAAAGTTTCCCCTCCCGCCCCTTTTACCTAGTGTAAGCCATCTCTTCTCAGATGTGGAATGCAGTCCATAGACCAGACAGATAACAGAAGGGGACAATCTTCTTCCTATGAGAACAATGAAAGCCCTGCCCCCCTTGACAAGTTTTTCAAGTTTTTCCCTTATCTTAATTGAAGATTGTCCCTCTCTGCAGTCTACCTGGGCACCTCCCTTCTGATCTGGCTGAGCAGTGTTACATCAGTAAAAGGGGCGGGAGAGGGATACTTTGTCATTGAATTACTCTTGAACTACAACTCAGAATTTAAATAACACTCTCCAAAGTCCAAATACTATGATGATTAATTAGGGCAGCTTTTATTATGAAACATTACTATCCCTTTAATTGTAGATTAGACGGCAGATATTAGTTCTCCACGTTTGTACCGGGGAATCTCCCTTGATGTAACCTATATGTACTGTCATCTGCAAGATTTAAACTGATTTTTCATATTGCTTATTTATGGAGTCCGGATCGGGATCTAAGGCGTTAATTATACTATGTAGTTAGCAAACACTGCGTTATTGCTTGTAGGTTCGGCAACAGCAAAACCTCAGCAACTAATACTAAAATGAGTGGAAAAATTGTATTCAAATCTTTTTAAAGCGGAACTACCATGTCACAAAATGTTTAGCTTAACTAAGTCCCCTTCTGGCGACTAGCTGCTTAGTAGCGATAGTCGCCAGAATTATTGCCTGATTTAATAGATTTATGCCTTATTCCCCAGCTGTCAGTAGCACAGAGCGCGGACATCTTGCCAGAATGACGTCCGTGCGCCTGCGCTGTCAGTCCCAGCCAGGTCTAGGATGTGTTGCTAGGAGCAGGCCGGCTCCAGCTGGTACTGACAGCACAGGCTCACGGACGTCATTCTGGCAAGATGTCTGTGCTCAGTGCTACTGACAGCTGGGCAATAAAGCATATATCTATTAAATCAGGTAATAATTCTTACCTGTTACAAGGGGTGTGGTTATTATATGTCATGTTTGTGTTTTTTTCTTTTCAAATGTTCAGAAAACTTTGCTGCGGAGCAGTAAAGAAGGAGACTTATTGCATAATAGGAGCCGCCATGTCTTGCCATAAAATCAGCGGCTTGACCTGAACTATTGAAATGTTGAAAGCCAGAGGTGAACCCTTATTCAAAGCCTAAGCTAGCCTATTTACAAAATACCTGCTACTCTTCAGATTGTCTGAAACATGTACATATGCAAAAACCGTCTACCGCATAAGGCGGATCTAAAATAAGTACTGACCAATAAGCCTATTGACAGTTGTGCAATGATTTGAGCACCCCCTGGCACTGAAATGGTTAAACACAGGTGGATTCATGAGCTACTGCTTATGAGCCTGTAAGCAGTCAGGGATATCTTGAACACATGCACCATTGGTGTGCGGAGGATGAATGCTGAGAATCATTGCAATAGAATAACTGTCAGGACAACACATGGCACTGTTGGTTAACCCACTAAAGGGGAACTACCACCCCGCAAAAACTTTACATTAATTAAGTCTTCATCTGGCGACTAGCTGCTTAGTAGCATTAGTCGCCAGAAATATTACCTGGTTTCAAAGATTTTCGAGTTCTTCGGAGGCTGACAGTAGCAGGAAGCACGGACATCTTGCCATAGTGACATCCGTGTGCCTGCACTGTCAGTCCCGCTGTCAGACTTAACCCCTTAACAACCAGCGGTCGCGGGGTGTGTTGTCCTTTAAGGACCCGATAGAGAACTGAGGGACTGAAAGATATTGCTCCGGTCTTGGAGCGATCAAATTCAGTCCCCGGTATTACTCACCGCGCTCCTGCAGGAGCGCGGTGAGTAATAGTACGTGACGTACCAGGACCGTCCCTGGTCCTTAAGTGATGGTCTGGGTACGTCACCGGATGCTAAGGAGTTAATTAATGTAAAGTTTTTGCGGGGTGGTAGTTCCCCTTTAACCCCTTAAGGACCGGGAAAATCTGAGGTGGATTTCACTTAAGGACGGGAGCAATTCTGACCTTTTTGACTATGTCTTTATTCAACAGTGTTTTAACTCTAAGTACTTTATTTTACCCATGAAAATTATATACCGTTTTTTTCTGACACAAGTAGGGCTTTCTTTTGATACCACACTTATATGGATAGCCCACCATTTATTTTATTAGAATTAAAGTAAATGGTTAAAAAGATGTAAAAAAACACCATTTTTATTTTTTCTCTTGGAATCATTTGGGCACAATGGGTTAACTTTTTATGGAGACTGCATGAAAGGTATGACCGGTCAGTCATACCTACAAAATGGGCAGTTTTAAGTGGGCAATGTTCCCCCTGGATGAAAATCCCCATGTCCCTCTTTCCCACCCTATTTTTCCATATTTTTAGTAATGAGAATAGGCGGTGTGTATAAGTGTACTACATGTCTCCACAACAATCAAACTTCCATTTTTTTTCTTGAAAATGTGTGTTTTTTTTTTTAAATAAAAGCTGTTATTTTTAAAACAAATGTGTGTTCTGATTTTTTTAGTTATATTAATTTAAAAGTGTCTCTTAGCAGGTCAGAAATGGACCTGCATCCAGCCAGCCTCCAGCACCAGCAGTGAAGGGGTTAATACCCCCAGCTGCTGCATTTATTTTGACCACTAGGTGTCTCCTCTCTGCTTCTCTCTCCCTTACTTTGATTGTAAGGCAGAGAGAGGAAAAGATCAGAGACAAAGGCAGTGTGCTTGACACACTGCCTTTTCCAAACTAAATGCCGGTACATGTGATCGCTCCTGGAGCGAACAGGTGTACCAGCAGAAGAGACACGGGCTGAAACAGAGCGTTCTGGTACCGGATCGCTCAGTTTCAGCTTGAACTGAAGGGGTTAAACTGTAAATTCCTTTGAGTGCCAGAGAGGTATCCAATTAATTGCAACGAAACGTGCTGGATACCTCTTTTGGCACTCACAGGGTTAATGCAGAAAAACAACAACTGTCTCCGAGCAGTTGTTTCACTCCACAGGCAACAGCCGACAATATTTGTTCCACATAATAAAAGTTCACTGTTCCTTTAATTTCGAAGTCAGTATTCTTCCCAGACATCCAGACAGCCTTGTTAGGTTTAATTCTGTCAACAGGGAATTTAACCTGATAAAATCAATTCTCTTAGGTTTTCATTTAAATTGCAGCCTCATTTAGAATTAATGATGCTCCCATGTGATGCTGATAGAGGCCAGCAATCTACCTTCTGCCACATAAGTAGTGTGGGAATTCTGGGAAAAGCAAACAGGGGAACACGTATCATTGATCTGTTAATGAAGAATAAATAGCATATTTTGTCTGTCAGTTATTAATATGCTTGTATCCGTATGTCACACATCCTGTACTTAGATTGTAAGCTCTACAGGGCAAGGACCTTCGATCCTAATGTATGCTCACCCTGTGTTCCCCTTACGATAATTCTCTGTATAACCACTTAAAGGGATAGTAATACTTAAAATGTAAAAAAATATGTTGTAGGGTATAAACCATTGAGCAAAACAAGGGCACTCCCACTGCTGAAAGGTGTTTCATTCAAAATATTACAGCACAAACATGAATTTTTTAGGTGCAGTATCACAGTGTCCTGAAATTGTACAGTGGCGCAGTTGCTACACCATTTTATGGAGATTTATGGTCAGCTGACCAGATCTGTCCATAGGATTGTGTAGCAACAGCGCCACTGTACAATTTCAGGCCACTGTGATACTGCACCAGAAAATTAAGGTTTGAGATGCAGTAATTTCGAATATAACACTTTCAGCAGTGGGGATACCTTTGTTTTACTCAGGGCGATATACTCTACAATATATATATTTTTACATATTAAGTATTACTATCCCTTTAATTGCTGCACTTATTGTACTAAGTGTAATCTGTAAAGTAAAGTGCTAAATACACTTGTGGGTGCTATATAAATAAAAATATACATATATATATATACATACATACAATTATTCTCTTTTATCCCTTAGCACCTCGATCCAAATGTTGGAGACAGCTGTTTTTTCTGCCAACGGTATTTTTTCCAGCACAGTAAGCTATTCAAATGTCTGTGCTGAGAAAAAATACCGGCAAAAAAAGAGCCGTTGTGTGATACAGTTAAGAGGTGTTTTCATCCATTGAAAAGGGTGAAAACGCAGTAAATTGCAGTTCAAATGTCTGAGTTAGCCGAGAACAGGCGATAATGGACTGAAGTTATCGCAGGAAAGTTAACATCTATTTTTTTTTTTTAACTTGAGTCCCTTATCGCCTGTTTAAACAGCCGACACAGACACTTGAAGTTAAAAAAACCTCAGACCTCATACAGCCTCTGTGTCAGGTTTGAAGCCTGATGCAGAGGGTCCATAGTGATTGTGTCTGTTAGGAAAGGAAAATAAACTGTGACACTTCAGTCTTGCAATTCACTGTCATCTCGCAGGGAGTTCACGGGGGTCTATAAGAACAGATCTGCCAGTAGGTGACTATCGGATTGATAGTTGCCATTCAAAGTGGTAAAAACACTTTATAATCTCCAAAATTCTGGCAAATTCTCCCGAGACATTCTCCTGAGACTTGTTTATGAGGACTAAAGCAGCTTCATGCCTGGTAGGCAAATCAGACACAACACCATGACGGCAATTTCCCTCACGCAACTGGCACTCAATACGGGTAAACCCGCTGTATTCTTGTCGACTGATGCGGAGAAGGACTTCGATAGGGTGCACTGGGAATATATTAAGGTGGTATTGCAACATTTTGGCTTGAGCACGGTCATGTTAACCGGAATCTTAAGTTTATATTCCAAACCCACAGCACGTGTTCTTGTTAATGGTACCCTATCCGAGGCCTTCCCCATCACTAATGGTACAAGACAAGGTTGCCCTCTTTCCCCTCTTATTTTTATCTTGACCTTAGAACCTCTCTTGCAAACAGTTAGGCTGGCCCCGGACATTGTAGGTATATCCTCCCGTTTAAACTCCTTCAAAGTTGCTGCTTATGCAGACGATGCTTTCTTTTTTCTTTCCCAACCTTCTACTTCTCGTCCTCCTTTAATAAAAGCTCTGGAAGAATACCGCTACTTATCTCAAGCGCTCATTAACTATAAGTCAGAGGCCCTCTGTTTTGATTTATCCTTAACAGATTTGGTCAGCCTTGCCAACACATATAAATTTAAATGTTCTACATCATCTATATGCTATTTAGGAATTCACATCTCTTTTGATATCAACTCTCTGTCTGCTCTCATCCTAGATCCTCTTTTAAATTACATTAAAGAATCTTTGCTGACATGGCAATCTCTCCCTAAATCTTGGCTGTGACGCCTTAATCTCATCAAAATGATTATTCTTCCCAAAGTCTTTTTTATATTTAATTCACGTCCGATACATATTCCCTCTCATTATCTTTCCTCTCTGAATTCACGTTCAATCTCCTTTATCTGGGCGCGGAAAAAACCCAGTCTTCACTTCTCCATTCTTAAACAAAATATTAGTAGGGGAGGTTTAAGTCTTACTGACTTTATCACATACTATCAGGCAGCTTCGTTAGCAAAACTTTTTGACTTTGCGCAGTCCCCTCCTCTTCGATGGATTGATACCCTGGCAGAAGCATTGGGACCCTTGGACCCTTTGCAGCTTTGATGGAGCGATAGACATTCTATTCTGGCAGCGTGTGGAGATCAGCTGATATTGGGAGATATTTTGAATATCTGTCAGGGGTGGATTGTGGTGTGGTACCAGTCCGGGGGATTTTTTTTATTTAACCGGCCCACTAGCTGGTATTTTAATGTGTGTGCATATAATAAAATTCCTCAAATGCCAGGGGGGGTGGTACACAGTGCATTCCTCTGGCACTCAGAAGGTTAAATACAACTTTTTTCCCCCCTCTCTGCCCTTCTGCTCCAGCCTAATACCCCCGCACACTACCTTTCTAAAGAGGCTGATCTATTAACCCCTAACTTATTGTATGCCATACATTATCAGTTATAAACTCCTTGTATGCTGGAGAGGTGTACAGTAATGTGTTCTGCCATTAACCCATTGAATGTCTCATAGGTGCACAACACATTGCACAGGAATGTGTACCTCAATGAGTAACCCTTTGTGTGCTAAAAAGGCATAATTCATCATTAACTAACACCTTTATTCACCTTTGTGGCATACAAGGGGTCAGTTATGATGATGAATTATGCCTCTATAGCATGCAAGGGGTTAATCAGTGAGGTACTGCACATATGAGGAATCCAGTGGGTTAATAGAATATTTCTGTAATCCTCTCTGGAATGCAAAGGGTTAATAACTGATGATTTATACTTCCCGAAAGCATACACGGGGTTAAAGGGGTTAAAGATGATAAACTAAGCCTCTCTAGCAATGGAAGAATTAAATCATACCAGTTTAAACTGCTAGGCATTTGGGACTCAGAAGCTCTGCTTGCTAACCATGCACCGCACTGGACACACACTGCAGGCAGAGCACAGACGGCTAAGTCAACCTTGGGGGCGGGACAATTACAGAGCACAGGACCCGGTCTCTTCACTGCTGCACCACTCAGGTGAGTGAGTTGTCTCTCACATTTTCAGAGCTGTGGACTGGAGAGGTGAGATCATATGATCTCCCTACCGGCCCATGACTGAGCGGCCCACCGGGGTATGCCCGATCCAAGCTCCCTCTATACCTATAACGGCTAATATTCCCTGGTCCTGTTTAAAACTCCTTCTTAATGCTGCCAAAGCAGTCATTGCCTCTTACCGGAGATTGCAGGATACCCCTCTTATTGAGGCATGGCAGACTAAAGTTGATCATGCCTTGGATATGGAGAAATGTCATACCATTAATATGGGTTCGGTGTCAGACTTTTGTTCTTAATGGGAGGCATGGTTTGCCTCTAGAAGAGCACGGGATATTGGAGAACCTTGCATTGAGTGGCTTTAATTTTAGGCTTGTGGGGCAGGGAGGTAGGTTGACGGGTTGCTCCCCCCTCTTTTTTTTTCCTACCTCCCCCCTCCTCTTCCAGTTGCCATATTAACATATCGTAGCATTAACACTATACGGTCTAGTACCACTCCTTTTCTTCATTTCTTGTTTCACTTCTGTCTAGTAACCTCAGAAATCTGAATATACCAGTACCGTTTATATGGTCTATTGCATATTTTTGTATGGTCCAGTGGCGTAACAATAGGGGTCGCAGGGGTTGCACCTGCAACTGGGCCCGTCACTCCAAGGGGCCCGACCGCCCCCTGCGAACCCATCGCTACTCGCTCACAGCCCTGCCCGCAGCAGCTTAGCTGATCTTCCGGCGCTCTAGTAATGCAGAGCGCTGGGAGATGACATCATCTCCCAGCGCTCTGCATAACTGAGAACCGCGCGGGAGATGGAGGTAGGAAATGTACATGGGGCAACGTGAAGATGGGGGGGCCCGGCAGCAATTTCTGCACCAGGGCCCAGTGGCTTCTAGTTACGCCACTGGTATGGTCTGTTTTCTATGGATGACTCTGTTTTTTGTAATATTGATGATTGTTCTGATGCTTTTCAGATTTTGTCCATGGTATCCACTTTATTTTCAATAAAGTTTTTGAAAAAAAAATACTTTAAAATGACTGATTGATTTATATTGATGGTATCTATTCTTTATTCAATACTATAGTTTATGAGATATTTAGCTTCATTTACCAGTTCATGTAATATAGACAATATTGGCTGGTACACCCAGGTGTGTCAGATACTAACCTTCCACTCTCCCTCCCAACTGCTACTTACTACCAGCCACATACTAACACTCTACTCTCCCTCCCAATTGCAACCTCCTACCAGCCAAACACTAACTCTCCTAACCAACTGCCACTTTCTACCAGCTAGACACTAATATTTTACACTCCCCCCCATTCCAGCTGCCACTTCCTACCAGAAAGTACTAATTTGCATAAACTAACAAATAAATAAAGCTATCTCATATGCTATATTTTAAATAAAGCATAGGTAACATCAATATAGTCTATTGGGGAAGCCCTTTGCAAAGTGTCAGTTCCATATTAAGGAGATACATTTATTTTAAATAGATAAGTATATGGATGATAAGCAGACCATCACAGCACCTGAAAATCGATTGCACCTTCTATTTTAGCTCCGAGTTGTATAATTACATTTCCCATTAGAGGATGATGTCCTAAGGTGAACTCTAAGGTATGATAAAGAGGTGATAAAGTCGAGATGCTTCTACACTGAAATCACTTCTCCATTTCCTATGTTAATGGCTCTGTAGAATAATTTAGGAACTGGAGAAGTGATATCACCGGAGAAGTCATATCCTCTTCATTACTTTCTTATCACTCCTTAGTACTTAAAGGGATAGTATTACTTCAAAATTACTATCCCTCATATTGTAGCCCTTAATAAACTGAGTTAAATGACACCAGCGGCATCTCTCAAAACTTTATGGTGTAAGAGATAGCCACTTTCAAAGTTTCCTCTCCCCTGCTGTCAGAGTTCTGCTGCCAGCAGGGGAATCCGGTCTCTGAATCAAGCGGAGGCTCTTCAGCAGAGCCGATATCTCGTTATGGAAGGAAAAAGGATTCATTGAAACAGTCTTCAAGGTGTGCTTTGTAACCAACCACACGTAGAAGACTGTTTCAATGAATCATTTTTCCTTCCATAATGAGATATCGGCTCTGTTTAAGAGCCTCTGCCTGTCCCGGGACCGGATTCCCCTGCTGGCAGCAGAACGCTGACAGCAGGGGAGAGGAAACTTTGAAAGCGGCTATCTCTTATACCATAAAGGTCTGAGAGATGCCGCTGGTGTCATTTAACTCAGTTCATTAAGGGCTACAATGTGAGGGATAGTAATTTTGAAGTAATACTATCCCTTTAACCCCTCCCCTTGGATTATTTTGGGGCAATCTAACTACAAACCAATGTTCTGCAACATTTTGTACATCTCGATGATCAATGGGCTAAACTAACCAAAGTAAATTGTCAGGTGAAAGTCCACTTTTACATCTACTAAACAGAATGAGCATTTTCTGCTCCAGGAGCACATCCCTCTAACAAGCAAAAGATTAAAGAGTCACGCACAGCTGATACAGTGATTATCCCGTGTCTTGATGGGGGTTACAATCCCTGTAACGGGTGATGACAGTGACATCATAGAACGCTGGCAGCAAGAGAAATCAGTCTCTGCCATTGTGGGATTGATAGAAATGATACTGCTCTGTACTCAGGCAACACCGCATGGAACTTTTTTTTTCCTGTATCTGCTGCTTAAACTAATTACTCTTTATTGAAAATTGTGTGACAAATTGCCCTGCTAATCAGAGCAAATTATGCCATTCTGTCAAACCAGAATCCCCAAGTAGGCCCATTGTCTGACCTCGAGGACAATGAGGGGAATGTAGAAAGATTAATCTATTTCTTTCTCTGGCTGCAGAATAACAAGGGGAGATATGATTAATTCATACAGTGTTTGTGCAATGCACTCCTTGGTTTAAAGTAGAAGTCACACCTTATGAGAACTTGGGTTCATTTCAAAGAGATTTCAAAATCACCTGTATGTTATGTTAGCTATTTTTTTATATTTTATATTTGAGATATTTACATTTATTTATTTGTCATTTTATGCAAGTCAGACTGGCTGTTACCGCGTATCTAGCTTATCTAGCAGCCACCGGGCCCTGGTGCAGAAATTGCCGCCAGGCCCGGGCCCCCCCACCCCAATCTTCACGTTGCCCCATGCACATCTCTTACCTCCATCTCTCGCGCGGTTCTCAGTTATGCAGAGCGCTGGGAGATGATGTCATCTCCCAGCGCTCTGCATTACTAGAGCGCTGGGAGATTAGTTGAGTTGCTGTGGGCAGGGCTGTGGACGAGTGGCGATGGGTTCACAGGGGGCGGCCGGGCCCCTTGGAGTCACGGGCCCGGTCGCAAGTGCGACCCCTGCGACCCCTATTGTTACGCCACTGGATGGGAGAAAAGTCCCTTTTTTTCAGGGGAATTTTAGCCCATAGAAAATATATTCAATGTCCTCGTTTTCACCACTGCCAATACATTTCCCACAAGAACTTTTCTGTTTTTCACCTAGACTTTTGTATGGCTGCAAGAATACCTGCTGCACTGCTAGTGCTTCAGAGTGCTGAAGTGGAGAATTCAACAGTTGAAAGTAAGAGTTGTGTCCTGCAGCAACATACGCCTTGAAAAAATTGTAACTAGGGTGAGTCCCTTTGTCTTTTGCCCGCTACACTAACCATCTGCTTGTACAACTGTGGCACAGTCATCTCTGAAAAATAACTGTGGCTTTGCAACACATGACATCAGTTCTTTAAAACCTCTGTTTTCAACAAAAGCATAGGGCAGCATGTCGACCACCATATTTTTTGCAAGTTTAACATTCTACAGGTTTGCTTTTAGATTATTTTGTCCAGTTTTCCACTTTTTTCTGACAACTCAGAAAGCGTGGGTTAGTAGCACATTAAAGAATAACTGTGTAACTTAATTCTTTAACAACATGACTTCTGGTGGAGAGGTGGTGGTGGTGGGGACTACATAATTATTGTCACCTCCACCAAACATCCCCTCTGTTTGCACAACAGCAGTAGGGTGTAATTTTTAAAGAAGAGAATGTTGTCCCACTCCCTGAGACATCTTCAATACTATTATTATGTGCATTTTGGACCCCCTGTGCACCTTTTAGGAGTACTTCAACTGCTGCTAGTTGTGGCATATCTGATATGCAGCTGGTGTGTCTCCCAATCAGACCTGTGGTTGTGCTTCAGGTGGGATCTCAACGAGGATGGGTCTAGATGGGATCCTCCTTCCCCTCTACTCAGATGTTTCTGAAAGCTTTCAAATTAACCTGAGGGCTTACCTTGGCAGGTGTCCTTTATTCAGATGTCATGTACAGTATATAACTACTATTCTTTTAGATATAAATTCTGATGTAGCCTGTAACTGAATAGAGACATTTTACTACTTTGAGTATGTTTACATGGTCCTTCAGAATCATGGGCGGTGCTGGCTACAGCCATACAGATAGAGTCCCACCCATGTTTCCAAAGAAACATGTAAACATTCCAAAGATGGTATACTGTCCATGTCCAATTATACACCAGGAATACAGTAAATAGATATACCTGCCTACTGTATAGATGACACCTGACTAGGTAAGTCATTTATTGCAAGGGTACAGTTCTCTTTAAGGAGACCCTACCAAATGCTCTGCTGACTACAGAAAACAGCTCCCACATGCTCTGCTGACAACAGTGAGCAACCCCCACCTGTTTCGATGGCCACAGTGGGAAATCCCCCCTGTTTCACTGACATGATCTGCTGACCACTGTGGCACATTCCTATACTCTGCTGACTGCAGTGGGGCACCCTTTCATGCTGACAACACACTTCAGACCAGCTTTGCTCCCCACAGTGGGCTGCCCATCTTTGTCTTACAGCAGTTCCGGTATCCAGTATTATGCCAATCTGCACTGCTGACATCCATTCACATCCTCTCTGAACAAGAGAAGCAGCCAACCCCAGACGTACATTTCAGCCTTGTTGAGTCTCTTCAGTGACGTGCAGTTGATCTCTCTAGGTACTGTGAGCAAGGGGTCCACGTCTGGATTACCCTGTTACCCTTAGGGTGACTAGACCCAAGGGCAATTTGCATATGCAAAATAGCTAGTCAGAGACGCTCAACTAGGAACGAGCCTGCCCTTAAAGTGTTGAGGCTCTATAGATTAAGTATCCTACCCAGGGTGCAATCTCTTTTAGCTCACTAGTGCCTTTTACAGAGAGGAAATATCCTGAAGCACATCATACTGATCCTACCAAAAGGCAGTCCAGCCACGAAGTGCCAGGCAAATCTTCTCTGAACAAGAGAAGCAGCCAACCCCAGACATACTTTTTTTTTTTTTTTAATAATCTTTATTTTGACATGGAAAATACAATACAACATTTCTTTGTACAGTAATGCTTTCCAATATAGAGTGCATTCATACATTTAAAACAATAACATTCTTAATACCTGCAACGCAGTGCAGCACACAGGTACATTTGAACTTTATTGTATCATCACTTTATTGAACTCAACACTTGTACTTTATTTCACTGTATTAAAGTCCCTGTGGGCATTCGCCTGGGGCATTGGATGTGTGTGCGGGGGGGGGGATATGGGGCATGGGTTAGGGGGCCAAGGTGAGGTGACAGTGATATTGGGCCATTGGAGGGGATGCTAGTTCTCCTCTTCAGGGCTGTCCAAGATGTTATAGTTAGTGTTGAGCGAGCGTGCTCGGCCGATGCTCGGATCGGCTCGAGCATCGCTCTGCTCGGCACATGGCGGTACTCGTCGAGTACCGCCATGTGCTCGCCCGCCATGTTCGGGTGGCGGGGATCTGTGCCGGAAGAGGCACAGATCTGAAGACGCTCCGCTGGACCACCAGGGACTGGAGGTACGGGGGCATTGCGGAGATGAAGGGGGCATTGCGGAGATGAAGGGGGACATTGTGGAAGAGGGGCATAGCGGAGATGAAGGGGGACATTGTGGAAGAGGTCTATGCCCCTCTTCCACAATGTCCCCCTTCATCTCCGCTATGCCCCTCTTCCACAATGTCCCCCTTCATCTCCTCTATGCCCCTCTTCCACAATGTCCCCCTTCATCTCCGCTATGCCCTTCTTCCACAATGTCCCCCTTCATCTCCTCTATGGCATAGAGGAGATGAAGGGGGACATTGTGGAAGAGGGGCATAGCGGAGATGAAGGGGGACATTGTGGAAGAGGGGCATAGCGGAGATGAAGGGGGACATTGTGGAAGAGGGGCATAGCGGAGATGAAGGGGGACATTGCGGAGATGAAGGGGGCATTCGGAGATGAAGGGGGCATAGCGGAGATGAAGGGGGGCATTGACCAGGCACCCTCCCCTCATCAGAGCAGGGGGTGCCTGGTGTAATGCTCGTGTCGCCCCATTCATTTCAATGGGGCTCGGGTGCTCGGCCGAGCACTCGAGCCTCAGGGGGTGCTCGGTCAGAGCACCCGAGCACCCGAGCATCGGGGTGCTCGCTCAACACTAGTTATAGTCTCTTAGCAGGCTGTGGATCAGTCTGCGACAGTCCTGTGTTGTCATCTGTTCTCTCCTCAGCACCAGACGATTCCTTGCAAACCACAGAGCGTCTTTGACACAGCACATGATGCGCCTGGTTTCCTGGATAGCACCATACGAGTGTGTCCCTGGAAATAGTCCATACAGTACTGAGTGGTACGAAAAGTGTCTCTTTGGAACAGAGTCTTTGAGTTCATTTTCCAGGTCATCCAACAGAGCTTGAGCAAAGGGGCACTGCCAAAAAACATGCAGGGCAGTTTCTTCTGCCACGCATCCTCTAGGGCAGTGTCTAGACCTGCATAGGTTCCTTGCATGCATGAATGACCTGAGAGACAGACCTCCCTGAATGGCCATCCATGCAGTGTCCTTGTGTCTGTTGGTGAGTCTCCCTGATGACAGGTTCTGCCATACCATCTTGGAAGTAGCAGCTGGGAGTCCTGATATTGTCTCTATAATGTCTTTTGCTCTGATGAGCTTATATATGACCTTTGGGGTCCACAGTTCTGGTTTAACACCCTCCAGCTGGTTCTCCCTCACAAATCTACCAACATCCTGGTAGAACCAGGGGGTAGTCCAGTTGTAAGGGATGGAGCTGTCCCACGTCTCCCAACTAAGTCCCCTCCAAAGAGGAAGCAGGAAGAAAAGGGACATGGCATTACCGGCAGATCCCTGGTCGCTCTCTCTTAAAGTCCTCCGCACACAGTTGCACACGAAGAAGGCCCGCAACATGGTGGGGATGTCTGGCAACCCCTTTCCTCCTTTGTGTGGCTCCTGGTACATAACTGCACACTTCACTCTGTCCATTTTGGAGCCCCAGATGAAGTGAAACACTGCCCTTGTGATGGCTCTGCAAATTGTTGCCGAGGGTGGCTAAGCTTGGGCCATATACTGCAGAACTGGAAGGATCTCATTCTGCAGTACTAGTATTTTTCCCTCTATGGTGAGGTCCCTGAGGCTCCATAGTCCAAATTTCTGTCTCACTTTTGCTAGTCTTTCATCCCAACACTTCAGGGCCGCGCCTTTTCCACCGTACCAGACTCCCAGGATTTTGATGAGGCCTGTCTTGCTGGGGAAAGGGAAGGGGTCAGAAGACAGGTGCCACTCCCCGAAGAGCATGGTCTCTGACTTCCCGCAGTTGACCTTTGCACCTGAAGCTTTGCCAAAGTCCTCGCACGTCTAGACGAGCTCTTTTACTGATTGCTGGTCAGAGCAGAAGATGGTTACATTGTCCATGTACAGCGAGCACTTTGCCTCTTGTCTGCCACGTATTGGTGCAGTGATACCCCTGATCTCTGGATTCCGTCTGATGCATTCAGCGAAGAGCTCTAAACAACAGACAAAAAGGAGAGGTGAGAGAGGGCAACCTTGTCTGACCCCAGAAAGTACTGGAAAGGGGTCAGTCTTCCAGCCATTCACCAGCACCGCACTGAAAATGTCAAGTTACATTAGGTTAACATATGAACAGAACATTTCTCCCAGCCCAAATATGCGCAGTGCCTTGCCCATGAATTTGTGAGAGACACGGTCAAAGGCCTTCTCCTGATCAAGGCTAACCAGGGCTGCCTTTATACGGCGGTCTCTGATATAGTGGACTGTGTCTCTGATTAGGGCAAGGTTATCTGCTATTCTGCGACTGGGAATGCAGCAGGTTTGGTCTGGGTGAACAATCTGACCAATGACCCTCTTTAGCCTGTTGGCTAGTACCTTGGCAAGGATCTTGTAGTCCACATTCAGGAGAAAGATGGACCGCCAATTTTTAAGGTCGCATCTCTCTCCCTTCTGTTTATACAAGATTGTGATCATCCCCTCCCTTAGCGTCGGAGGCATTCTGCCCTCCTCCACCATCTCCTCGTATAGTTCAAGCAGGTCTGGGCCTATGAGGTCCCACAGCTTTATATAAAATTCAGCTGGGAGACCATCACACCCCGGGGTCCTGCCCGACTTGAAGGATCTGGCAGCAGAGAACAGCTCCTCCAACGCCAGGGGGGAGTCCATAGCTGCTCTACCTGCGGGATCAACAAAGTTAGTGATACCTGACAGGAACTTATCAGCTTGGTCTGTGTCTGTGTCTTTGGGCGAGTAAAGGTCTCTGTAGAAGTCTGTGACCACTTTCATGACCCCTTCCTTCCCCTCTTGGATTCTGCCATCTCTGTCTCTCAGTTCTATCAGGGGAGTGTGTGCAGAGTGGAGCTTCCTGAAAAAGAAAGAGTTACATTTCTCACCTTTCTCCGGGTATTCCACCTTGGAACGGAAGATAATGCGTCTGGACTCCTCCTCAAAGTGCCTTTTCAGGCCCTCTTTGGTCTCATCCAGCTCCCTTCTCACATGCCAGCCACAGAGTTGGAGGTCCTGCAGGGAGTTCACTCCTCCTCTCACACTCCTGGCATCTGCCTTTCGCCTGAAAGAAACCCCCAGACATACATTTCAGCCTTGTTGGGCCTTGTCAGTGATGTGCAGCTAATCTCTCCAGGCACTGTGAGCAAGGGGTCCATGTCTGGATTACCCTGTTACCCTTAGGGTGACTAGTCCCAAGGCAATTTGCATATGCAAAAGAGCTAGTCAGAGACACTCAACCAGGAACGAGCCTGCCCTCAAAGTGATGAGGCTCTATAGGATAAGTATCCTACCCAGGATGCAATCTCTTTTAGCTCACTAGTGTCTTTCACAGAGAGGAAATATCCTGAAGCATATCATACTGACCCTACCAAAAGTCAGTCCAGCCATGAAGTGCCAGGCAAATCCTCTCTGAACAAGAGAAACAGCCAACCCCAGACGTACGTTTCATCCTTGTTGGGCCTCGTCAGTGCTGTGCAGCTGATCTCTCTAGGCACTGTGAGCAAGGGGTCCACGTCTGGATTACCCTGTTACCCTTAGGGTGCCTAGTCCCAAGGGCAATCTGCATATGCAAAAGAGCTAGTCAGAGACGCTCAATTAGGAACGAGCCTGCCCTTAAAGTGATGAGGCTCTATAGATTAAGTATTCTACCCAGGATGCAATCTCTTTTAGCTCACTAGTGCCTTTCACAGAAAGGAAATATCCTGAAGCACATCATACTGATCCTACCAAAAGGCAGTCCAGCCACTAAGTGCCAGGCAAATCTTCTCTGAACAAGAGAAGCAGCCAACCCCAGACATACGTTTCAGCCTTGTTGGGCCTTATCAGTGATGTGCAGCTGATCTCTATAGGCACTGTGAGCAAGGGGTCCACATCTGGATTACCCTGTTACCCTTAGGGTGCCTAGTCCCAAGGGCAATCTGCATATGCAAAAGAGCTAGTCAGAGACGCTCAATTAGGAACGAGCCTGCCCTTAAAGTGATGAGGCTCTATAGATTAAGTATTCTACCCAGGATGCAATCTCTTTTAGCTCATTAGTGCCTTTCACAGAGAGGAAATATCCTGAAGCACATAAGACTATTCCTACCAAAAGGCAGTCCAGCCACGAAGTGCCAGGCAAATCTTCTCTGAACAAGAGAAGCAGCCAACCCCAGACATACGTTTCAGCCTTGTCAGTGATGTGCAACTGATCTCTATAGGCACTGTGAGCAACGGGTCCACGTCTGGATTACCCTGTTACCCTTAGGGTGCCTAGTCCCAAGGGCAAATTGCATATGCAAAAGAGCTAGTCAGAGAAGCTCAATTAGGAACGAGCCTGCCCTTAAAGTGATGAGGCTCTATAGATTAAGTATTCTACCCAGGATGCAATCTCTTTTAGCTCACTAGTGCCTTTCACAGAGAGGAGATAGCCTGAAGCACATCATACTGATCCTACCAAAAGGCAGTCCAGCCACTAAGTGCCAGGCAATTCCTCTCTGAACAAGAGAAGCAGCCAACCCCAGACATACGTTTCAGCCTTGTTGGGCCTTATCAGTGATGTGCAGCTGATCTCTATAGGCACTGCGAGCAAGGGGTCCACATCTGGATTACCCTGTTACCCTTAGGGTGCCTAGTCCCAAGGGCAAATTGCATATGCAAAAGAGCTAGTCAGAGAAGCTCAGCTAGGAACAAGCCTGCCCTTAAAGTGATGAGGCTCTGTAGGATAAGTATCCTACCCAGGGTGCAATCTCTTTTAGTTCACTAGTGCCTTTCACAGAGAGGAAATATCCTGAAGCACATCATACTGATCCTACCAAAAGGCAGTCCAGCCACGAAGTGCCAGGCAAATCTTCTCTGAACAAGAGAAGCAGCCAACCCCAGACATACGTTTCAGCCTTGTTGAGCCTTATCAGTGATGTGCAGCTGATCTCTATAGGCACTGCGAGCAAGGGGTCCACATCTGGATTACCCTGTTACCCTTAGGGTGCCTAGTCCCAAGGGCAAATTGCATATGCAAAAGAGCTAGTCAGAGAAGCTCAGCTAGGAACAAGCCTGCCCTTAAAGTGATGAGGTTCTGTAGGTTAAGTATCCTACCCAGGGTGCAATCACTTTTAGCTCACTAGTGCCTTTCAGAGAGAGGAAATATCCTGAAGCACATCATACCAAAAGGCAGTCCAGCCACGAAGTTTCAGGCAAATCCTCTCTGAACAATAGAAGCAGCCAACCCCAGAAGTACATTTCAGCCTTGTTGGGCCTCATCAGTTATGTGCAGCTGATCTCTCCAGGCACTGTGAGCAAGGGGTCCACCTCTGGATTACCCTGTTACCCTTAGGGTGACTAGTCCCATGGGCAATCTGCATATGCAAAAGAGCTAGTCAGAGACTCTCAACTAGGAACAAGCCTGCCCTTAAAGCAATGAGGCTCTATAGGTTAAGTATACTACCCAGGATACAATCTCTTTTAGCTCACTAGTGCCTTTCACAGAGAGGAAATATCCTGAAGCACATCATACTGATCCTACCAAAAGGCAGTCCAGCCACAAAGTGCCAGGCAAATCTTCTCTGAACAAGAGAAGCAGCCAACCCCAGACATATGTTTCAGCCGTGTTGGGCCTTGTCAGTGATGTGCAGCTGATCTCTATAGGCACTGTGAGCAAGGGGTCCACGTCTGGATTACCCTGTTACCCTTAGGGTGACTAGTCCCAAGGGCAATCTGCATATGCAAAAGAGCTAGTCAGAGACGCTCAACTAGGAACGAGCCTGCCCTTAAAGTGTTGAGGCTCTATAGGTTAAGTATCCTATCCAGGGTGCAATCTCTTTTAGCTCACTAGTGCCTTTCACAGAGAGGAAATATCCTGAAGCAAATCATACTGATCCTACCAAAAGGCAGTCCAGCCACGAAGTGCCAGGCAAATCTTCTCTGAACAAGAGAAGCAGCTAAACCCAGACGTACATTTCAGCCTTATTGGGCCTCATCAGTGATGTGCAGCTAATCTCTCTAGGCACTGTGAGCAAGGGGTCCACATCTGGATTACCCTGTTACCCTTAGGGTGACTAGTCCCAAAAGCAATTTGCATATGCAAAAGAGCTAGTCAGAGACGCTCAACTAGGAACGAGCCTGCCCTCAAAGTGATGAGGCTCTATAGGTTAAGTATCCTATCCAGCGTGCAATCTCTTTTAGTTCACTAGTGCCTTTCACAGAGAGGAAGACATTTTACTACTTTGAGTATGTTTACATGGTCCTTCAGAATCATGGGCGGTGCTGGCTACAGCCATACAGATAGAGTCCCACCCATGTTTCCAAAGAAACATGTAAACATTCCAAAGATGGTATACTGTCCATGTCCAATTATACACCAGGAAAACAGTAAATAGATATACCTGCCTACTGTATAGATGACACCTGACTAGGTAAGTCATTTATTGCAAGGGTATAGTTCACTTTAAGGAGACCCTACCAAATGCTCTGCTGACTACAGAAGACAGCTCCCACATGCTCTGCTGACAACAGTAAGCAACCCCCACCTGTTTCAATGGCCACAGTGGGAAATCCCCCCTGTTTCACTGACATGATCTGCTGACCACTGTGGCACTTTTCTATGCTCTGCTGACTGCAGTGGGGCACCCTTTCATGCTGACAACACACTTCAGACCAGCTTTGCTCCCCACAGTGGGCTGCCCATGTTTGTCTTACAGCAGTTTCGGTATCCAGTACTATGCCAATCTGCACCGGGGGCATCCATTCACATCTGCTCAAATTTCCAGACTTCTGTCAAGGTGAGAAGATGTGAGTTGATGCCAGCAGTGTTGAGTTGAGCAGATGTGAGTGGATGCCAACGTTGCAGCTTTGAAAACTCACATATGTATTCTCTATAACTCACTCAATCTCTCATCCCAGTTTTAACATCTTGCTAGTGGTGTCGGTAGTTAGTGGGAGAGAGAGTGCCGACAATGTGCTTGTACTGTGGCAAGCTGATCTGAAGCCCACAAGAGAAGGAAATGTACAGTGATCTTTGCACCACAATTCAAAATACAGTATTCAAGAGAGGCCACAATTGAGACCTTTTTGCCTGATACATGTGATATGGATGTAATGTGAAATGAAACATGTAGTACCTACATACAAATATAGCACAAGTAAGCAGACTGTGAGACTGGTGGTGTGATGAGGGAGAACCGCGTTTCCCCATTAGGCATTATAGTCCAAGTGAGTGTCCAATTGTTGGAGGATTATGATACCCTAGATGTGGCAAGGGGGGCAAATAATTCTTATAGACTTTCTTCTCCGCTATCCTGAGCCACAAATAATTTAGAGCTATATTTTTCCACCTTGATTGAATTTTTTCTTATGGTTTTGTTTATCATTACTGTTTTCCAGTGATTGTTACCCATTGTTTTGTTTTTTACTGACTTTCATTTATTTCTCTTACATTTGCTCCTTTATTACTTGTGCCTTACACACATATTTTGAATTTGCTACCTTTAGTGGACCTTTTTTGTTTTGCTGTTTGCTTTTTCACTCTGTCATAGGTCTGGTCATGAACATTTCATTGGCACATGGGTGGGCAATGCACTTCCATATATCACTGAAGGAGTAGGGAGTGATACTGTTTGTTGTATTGAATTCTGACTGCATCCCCTGTACCCTCCCAGTGGGCAAGTGAGGGAACAGAGAGAATGCACTCAGACTTCAGGATTGTTGTACTGCTGGTAATGTGTAATGCAGAGGTTTTCAACTCCTGCCCTCAGTGGCCACTAACAGGCCAGGATTTAGGAATTTCCCTGCTAGAACACAAGCGTGTTGATCAGAGGCTCAGTCGTATTGATTAACTCACCTGTGCTCTTAAAAGGAAATTCTCAAATCCTGGCCTGTTAGTAGCCACTGAGGGCACAGGTTGAGAACCACTGGTGTAATGCATGGAATCCCTTACACATCAGCAGTTCCACAGCCCTGCATGGTAATGAATACATTCTCCCACCTTGCATACTTAAAGGGATAGTAATGTTCTGATAGATTGGCAGATCCACTTCTTCATTATACCTTTTTATAATGCTCTGTAGCACTCTAAACTTCCAGATTGTGCAGTTTGATGGTAATTGCATTGTAAAGTTTCCCCCTCCCACCCCTTTCCATATGTCAATCTTCTTCCTTTCAGAGCAGAAAGCCGGTCTGGACAGATTGCAACGAGGGCCAATCTTGTGTCAGCACAAGGAAAACCCTGCTCTCCTTGTCAAGGGGGACAGAGACAAGATTGTCCCTCATTGAGATCTGTCTGGTCAAGTGAACGGATTTCAGACCTAAAGGGAAGAAGAGTGATGGATGGAAAGGGAGACGGGAGGGGGAAACTTTACCATAAAATTACCCTCAAACTACACTGATATGGACGTTTGGAGCGCTATGGAGCATTATAAAAAGGTATAATGGAGATTCGAATCTTTGTTTACATCGGAACATTACTATCCCTTTAATTCTTGGAGTACATGGTGATGTGCGTCTCCATTTCCATGGAAATGTACTCTCCACACATTGCCAGACACACATCGCTATAAGATCAGCCCTTGGTGCATCTTCCCCAAGGTGGTGCAATTCTAGAGCAAACCAACTGCACCATAGGGAACAAATAAAATGACCACTGATTTTAATAGGCATTTTTACCCCTTGAAAGCATTGGAGGCTTCTCTATCTACTGAAGAAACTTTGGTGGGAGGAGGTGGGAGGAGTCTAGCAACAAAGAATCCTGTACACCTCTATGGACATGATATGCACTCCAGTGATAAAGAGGTGATAAAGTGGAGATGACTTCTCCAGTGATATCACTTTTCCAATTCCTATGTTATTCTGTGGAGCCTATTCACTAAGATTTCTTCCACTTTGGAATAACATAGGAAATGGAGAAGTGATAAACTGGAGAAGTTATCTCCACTTTATCACCTCTTTATCACCACTTCGTGAATCTCCCCACTGTACTAATTAAAGGCTCATTTTGTGGAGCTAATCCATGCGGAATTAGTTCTTAGGGTTTTCTACCCAGCATAAGGTACATGGGGGATTAAAGGGATAGTAATGTTTCACAAAAACAGCAGCTCCAATTAATCTTCATAGTATTTGGGCCATGGAGAGTGTTATTTCAATACTGTCAGAGTTGTAGTACAAGAGTGATTGAATGATAAAGTATCCCCCTCCCGCCCCTTTTACCTAGTGTAAGTCACCTCCCCTCAGATGTGGAATCTGGTCACTTGACCGGACAGGTCACAGCAAGGGACAATCTTCTTACTGTGAACATAAGGAAAACCCTGCCCCCCTTGACAGGTTTTTCAGGTTTTTCCTTATGATCACTGAAGATTGTCCCTCTGTGTTATCCATCCGGACAGTCTTGTTGCTCTGAGATGAGCAGTGTTACATCAGTAAAAGAGGAGGGAAGGGGATACTTTATCATTCAATTACTCTTGTACTACAACTCTGACAGTACTGAAATAACACTCTCCATGGCCCAAATACTTTGGAGATTAATAGGAGCTGCATTTATTGTGAAACATTACTATCCCTTTAACCCATTGAGTGCCAGAGGGGTACGGAATGCATTGCAAAGCAATGCATTCTGTACCCTTCTGGCACTGAAAGGGTTAATTATTAGGAGGTGCTGGTATTCCATTAAAACTAAATGTTTGCCCTCTCCCCACCACCAGGTAATTTTCCACAGTATAATAAATGTTCAAGAAATGGCCACACATTTGTGAATACTGCTCAACTTTCCATTTAAAATCAGAATAAACTGTTCCAACACAGTTGCAATCATTTTGTACTTAAAATTATATTTTCTATCTGATAATAGTTGAGGCTTTTTATAATTATCTTTTTTCTGAGTTGCAGTATCTACCCTCATTTTACATGCAGAGAAATAATACATTGGATCTCGCCATTCTTTTATATTAACTACAAATTACTTATCCAGAGCACCTGTCCATTTCAAGTTTAATCATCCGCTCTCTTTATTCCTAACAAAAAAATATTACTCTTCAATTTCCCCCGAAGGCCTGCTTAGCAACACTGCCTGCTGCATTCTTTTAACTCCTTAGTGACCGGCCACGCGTGCACGTGGCTGGCACTTAACTCTCGCTGAACTTTTTCCCCCATTATATTCAATCACTTCCTGGACATACATATACGTCCTCTGTCACTAAGTGACAGTTTCTGAGGGACGTACATGTACTTCCATTGTGGGGATGGGGTTAACCCTTTAAAGTGCCAGTGAGATATCAATGCATTGCTCTGGGGGCAGTAAGTAGCATTTGCACAGTGTTAAACACTGCTCTGAAATAAACCATGTTACATAGTTACATAGTAGTTTAGGTTGAAAAAAAGACTTGCATCCGTCAAGTTCAACCCTTTTCCAATTTTTGTTTACCGCTGTTGATCCAAAAGAAGGCAAAATAAACCATTATTTCACCAATTTCAAATTCTGCTTTGAATAGGGGAAAAATTCCATCATGACTCCAACTGGCAATCAAATTTCTCCTTTGCTCAACAAGCACAAAAAGAATATTAATCCCAATACTGACATACATAGCCCTCTATGTTCTGCTCTTTTAAAAAAAGTATCCAGGTCCTTTTTAAAGTGCAAGGTAGACAGCTGTTAGTGTGTAACACGGGTGTAACGGAAGCTAAGGATGGTGGGTTGTCCTTAGCCGTCCTTCTGTGTTTCTCCCACCCGAGGTTGGCTACAAGGGGGTAGCCATTCTGGGAGTTCTCTAGAGTTCCTTCCTAGAATGGGGGTCAAAAGAAGCCCCTTTACACCATTCTTGTGACAGAATGACAGGACGCCTTCTTGTTCCAAAACAAACACACTTTGCTCAACACAGAGGGCTATTTATAGCCAAACAGTATACAATAGCACAATGGGGCCGGGGCAGTGAACAATGGTTGGGTAATTAGGTTAGGGGCATGCAATGGGCCAGTGACATGGGGACAATGGTAGAGTCAAACAGTGGAACAATGTGAACATGATTTAATCTTGCTGCGGTAATTCCCAGCCAATGGGAGTTGGAGCGAAAGTGGCCCTGACCAATCAGGGCCTGGGCTACGTTCCTGCCTAGGAGACAAAATTGCCCAGCGTGACAAGATAACTTAGTTTTGTCAGTCCGGTTCCCTAAAAAATGGAAACCTGAGCGACAACCTAGAGACTGGCAGTCGACCAATCGGGTGATTGCCTACTTGACTAAGGCATTCTTTATGCCACCGAGTTAATATGGGAAAGTAGGTGGCCAATCAAAAAGCCGCCTACTTTCAGTCCAGCATTCCTGTAGCTAATCCCGGGGCTGCTAATCCTATTAAACGTGTGGAGCCATTTCCCTTTTGGCCAGCTGGCCCAGTGAACACAGTCCTCTGGTACCCATAGTTATAGGCATTGAAAAATCTGCCCATAGTCTTCCAGTGATGGGCCCACTCCCATTACATCGTGACAAGCCTAGTCTTCAATCAGGTTCTGATGTCCATATCCTGTTGCTGTTTAGAATATATCCTTAATGTTTGTGAACGTCAGCTCATTTTTGGGGGTTATGCACTAAGGAGTGATAAAGAGGTGATAAAGTAGAGATGACTTCTCCTGTGATATCACTTCTGTGGAGCCAATGCACTAAGATCCCCAAAGTTGGAGAAATCTTAGTGCATTGGCTTGATAGAATTACATGACTTGGTAAAGTGATATCACTGGAGAAATCATCTCTGCTTTATCACCTCTTTACTAGACTTGTGCACGGGAAAAAAATTTGGTAAAATTCGTCAATTTTTTTTTTCAGTTGATCTGAAAATTGGACCAGACATGTTCGACTCGGACGAAATTCAGATTGGATACAAATTAATTGGCCAAATTCACAATGCTTTTAAAAATACAATAAAATCTAAATTAGATAAATAAAAATAAGTGGAACCTTTTCCAGGGTATAAATGAAGATGGTGGAACAGGGTAAGATGGAGCTTTAGCCTTATGGTACTGTAGAAGAAGCATGGATGTAGCTATTTGAAGGAAGGAAGAAGATTGACGATGAGTGGTGCAGGGCGGACTCAGTAGATATTAGACATTCAACTTTTCTTAGATTACAGTTAGACTACAAAATCGAGGATGACAGCAACACTGGAGATGTGCTGAGCAGCGCACACCCACAAATCTGACATCACGGAAACCCTTCTTCATGTTGCAACACTGGAGATGTAGCCAGCAGCAAACTACAGAACACTGGAGGAGGCAGGACCCAGTATATAGATAGACATACAACTTTTCTTAGATTAGAGTTAGACTACAAAACTGCAGAACACTGGAGCAGGTAGGACTCAGTCAGTAGATGGATACAGCAGCAACTGAGGATGACTGGTGTGAGGCAGACTCAGGATGACAGTAACACTGGAAATGTAGCCAGGACTGCAGAACACTGGAGCAGGCCGGACTCAGTAAATACATGGATAGAGCAGAACTGAGGATGACTGGTGCGAGGCAGACTCAGGATGACAGCAACACTGGAGATGTAGCCAGGACTGCAGAACACTGGAGCAGGTAGCACTCAGTCAGTAGATGGATATAGCAGCAACTGAGGATGACTGGTGCGAGGCAGACTCAGGATGACAGGAACACTGGAGATGTAGCCAGCAGCAAACTGCAGAACACTGGCGCAGGCAGGACTAAGTAAATAGATACTGCAGAGCCAGACTGAACAACCTGTAAAGTGGGACAACAATGTAGACTTTAAATTCCCCCCCTGAGTCCCACCAAGTCAGGGGGGTTTCCTCTGTCCAACGAACCACTGTCCTAGAGCTGGGTAAGCTGGACGCTCAGCATATTATGTTACTATGGTACTTTTTTTCTTCTAATCTGCATCAAACCTGAGAGCAGGGTAACACAGCTTTGGCAGGTTGACTTTTAAAAAAGTAATTTGCTCCATGAGCTGGGGGGGGGGACAATTGAGAGCACTGGGGGACAGTGGTTGGGGGGCAAGAAAGCAACTCCGGGGCTACCAGGGACAAAGTAGGCCACACAGCCCTTTTGTTATGCCAGAAAGTCAAGGGATCTGTACTTGGAGGCAAAGAAGGTTCCGCAATGTAAGCCTTAACCTCAAACTCAGCACTTTTGCTGCTGATTGGGAGCTGTTTGTTTTGCCTGAATCATAATCTGCCCATTGCCTCACCATAAAAAGCAGCAGCTGCTCTACTGGAATAAGATGATGTGCTACTGGTGATTCTACTGATAGGTCCCGGAAGATGACCACACTCCTCCAGCTCATTTGCAGAATCTTCTCCTGCCTTGTGTGACTGCATCCTGTTTATCCTTTGCCTCTCACACACCCTCACTATCAATTTTTCCCTACAGGCAGTGAGTGAATTGGAAGTAAGTGCCATCTTGCCTTTGATTCATAGATCGCACATTGTGGCAAGTATTAACTCGGGACAATTGTCCATGCGCTCTTCCATGACCGAGTCAGTTCCTTCTTCAGCCTCTTTAGAAGGGCAGCAACATCGGGAAGTATTTTACCATCAACACCAGGCAAGCATTCCCTATGGGCAAGGAAATCGACCAATTTTAAGGAGAGGTGCGTAAAGAGGTTAATAACTTCTGCCAGGCTAGCGTTCTCTGTGCTCAACATTTCTGTCAAAGCATGGAAAGGCGTAAGGACTGTCACTACCTGTTCCATCAGGGCCTAATCAGCCATGCCCAGTGTTCTGTTAGTGTCAAAGCATGAATTGCCTTTTTCTGCTCCAGGATACACTCTAGCATATCTAAGGTGGAGTTCCACCTGGTCCCAACATCTTGCTTTAGGCGGTGCTCTGGGAGGCCTGCCTTTTCCTGTTCTTCCCTGAGGAGCTGGCTATCTCTGATGGAAGTAGCCAGCAATTTGTTGGCACGACTCCAGAAGTGCTGGCAACCTTCCAGCGTTACTGCCATCTTCAAGAGCAACTTTCATTACTAGATGTAGGACATTCGCTGAGCAGTGCACACCCACAAATCTGCCATCCCAGAGAGCCTTGATCATGTTAGCTGCACCATCAGTAACCACAAACCCCTTTTGCGCCTGTGTGCCTGCCTGCTCCCCTTGCCACTGCGCCACCATTTTCTGCAGTGCGTTGTGAATGTTATCTGATGTGTGCTGCTGATCCATTACCTCAGAATGGAGGAGGAAAGAGCGGTACCCTGCGTGCCTGACTACTGCAGCCAAACTTGTTGTTGTCGGTGTGTCTTGAAACACAGGCTGCCACCAATGCGCCGACAACGACAGGAAGCCATGCTGGCCACTCGGAGCACTCCATAAGTCAGTGGTAAAGTGCACTGACTGGCCAGCAGCCTTTTCTAGCATGTCCTTCAAAAGCCCAACGCATGACCGGTAGAGTGATGGCGCTATATTTCTACTAAATATGGTGCGGGATGAAATTTTATATCGGGGTGTGACAGCCTCCATAAGTTGATGGAAGGGATCCCCATTCACCAAATTAAAAGTACACCCCCAATGGCTGTGCAATGAGGCGTGTGATTTTCCTGGTCTGCTGTCTGCACATCCCCTTGGAATAAAATCCACCAAAATCTTCAAGTGTGGCCTGTATTGTTTTACTGACAGCAGTGTCCAACCAGTACTGTTACCAAAGCTAGGTGTCCCCAGGTTTATACAACTGGTTGTAGTAGAGGTGGTGACTAAACTGGCAGTGGCACTAGTCTTTGTGCAGGTGGTTCTGGGGGGATCATCATGAAACAGCTGATGAGACACAGGTGACGGCTGCTTCGTGGTCTTAGAGGAAGAGCTGGACCTCTCCACCCTACTAGTAGAGGTAGAACGACCTGCAGTTCCCTTCTTATTTTTTTGTTTCGAATTCTGCTGCTGAGTCAGACTAGTACTAGTACTCTTCTTTGCCCACCTGCTGCTGCTAGCTCTGCTTGAACACAACATCACTGTGGTGGTGTTGGTGGTTGCTGGGTCACTGCAGCTGGTACCAGGATGAGAAACATCAGGTTGTTCACTAGGACTCAAATCCATTACAGATAGGTAGGTAGTGTACTATAATAATTTGACAATTTTACAACCTGGCCACACGACAACTGTCAGACTGGCTGTATCACGCTACAAAATCTTTCACACACACTTGTAAATTGAATTTTAAAATTTAACACTGGAACGATGATGATTCCCCCTTGCGTTGGCAGAGAGCTGCTTGGACTCCCAGTCCGTACACAACTGTAAGATTGTGTCACTACAAATTTTTCACATACACTCGTAAGTTGGATTTTGAATTTTTTTAAACATTGATGAGTCTCCCTTTCTGTGGCAGTTAAACAGCAGGCCCCCCCAGTCCCTACACAGCTCTGAGATGGTATCACTCTGCAAATTATTCAAATACACTCCTAAGTTTGATTTTGAATTTTTTAAACACTGATGAGTCTCCCTTGTGGTCAGAGGCTTAACTAGAAGCCACCGGGCCCTGGTGCAAGAATTGCCATGGGTGCCCCGACCACATTGGCCCCCTCTCCCACATTGCCCCTCAATCTCCACATTGCCCCCCTTCATCTCCACATTGCCCCTTCCACAATGCCTCCTTCATCTCCACATTGCCCCTTCCAAAATGCCCCTTCATCTCCACAATGCCCCTTCCACATTGCCCCCATCTCCACATTGCCCCTTCATCTTCACAATGCCCCTACATCTCCACATTGCCCCTTCCACAATGCCCCCTTCATCTCCACAATGCCCCCATCTCCAATTCATCTCCACATTTCCCCTTCCACAATGCCCCCATCTTCACATTTCCCCGTCATCTCCACATTGCCCCTTCCGCAATACCCCTGGCCCTACCTCCAGTCCCTGGTGGTCTAGCGGTGTGGATTCACAGATCTGTGCCTCCTTCAGCACAGATCTCTACAACTGAAGCCCCCTCGCACCGCTCTAGTAATGCAGAGGCTGGGGGATGATGTCATCTCCCAGCGATCTGTATTACTAGAGCGGTGCGCCGAGTGGGAGATCAGCTAAGCGACTGCTGCGGGCGAGGGGGTCGCAGGGGGCGGTCTACATGGTCTACAATATGTGCCTGGCTTGCAAGCACACATTGTAGACCATTCCGATTAAGTAATCATAGTTAGATATCTCGATGACAGCGCTCCTGAAGAGCCGCCATCTGGTCCCAGAAGCAGAATCTCATGACGTCCGCTATACAGCTGACGCATGAGAAGGGGGAGGGAGCGGAGGTCTTAATTTTCTTACATCTCTCAAACCATAACGAATTGAGACACGGGAATGAGGGCGTTAAGTACGTTTTTATTATTCCTATCATTTGGCTTAAACTTTTTCGGGGAGTTTACTATCCCTTTACATAATATGACCAAACTAAATATAGTTGCTTTTGAAAGTGCTTTCAAAATCATCTATTTTTTCATAGTGAGAGTTCCACTTAAAAAAAATCATCTTTGAGATGTAACTTACGAATCAAAAATCTCCTAGCAGCTAGAGGGCTCATGTTTTACTGAGCCGTAAAATAATTACAATACATATGTTTCATAAAAAAACAATCTGCTCCTTTCAGATCCACGATTTCTTCTAAAATAAAGTGAAAATCCGAATCGAGTAGTGTTACAGCCAAATGAGAAAACTTTTGGTAACTAAGAAACACAGCACAAACACAGTGACATTTTGACAGTGTAACTTGTTTGCTCAAAGAAAAGTATCAATTTACATGGAAAATAAAATTAAGAAGTAGAAAAGGTGACAAATTATAAAGTCTTTGCCTCCTGACGACTTTTCATCAGAAGTTAAAAGAAGGGATAGTAATACTTAAAAATGTAAAAAAAAAATATATATTGTAGGGTTTATCCCCCGAGTAAAACAAGGGTAGTCCCACTGCTGGAAGGTGTTTTATTAAAAAAATTATAGCAGCTCAAACTTGAATTTTTAGGTGCAATATCACAGTGGCCAAAAATGTACAGTGGCGCTATTGCTACACCATCCTATAGACAGCTCTGGTCTGTAGACCATAAATCTCCATAGGATGGTGTAGCAACAGCGCCACTGTAAATTTTCAGGCCACTGTGATATTGCACCTAAAAAATTCAAGTTTGAGCGGTTATCGTTTTTTTAATACAATATCTCTCAGCAGTGTGAGTACCCTTGTTTTATTCGGGGACATAAACCCTACAACATATATATATTTTTTTTAATCTGAAGTATTATTATCCCTTTAAATTCTTGCAGTCTGCTGATTTTTAAAAAGAAACATAATATTCTCTACTTTGACCGAAACATTCTGAATTCTGTTTGTTATGTCAAAGTTCTTTATTTATGACTAGCAAAGTTGCATGTGGAATGCTGGAGCACTCCATCATCCTCTGGGGCGGAGCTTCATGACCGGAGCGATCCGTCTTCATTTGAGGGAAGAGGTGGTAAGAGAGTATATTGCAGCTTGACGCAGTAATGTTGAGAGGAGTGGCTGGGGGAGGTGAAGCCTTCCTGCTACAACTGTGAAAATCACCTTCCCAGTGAATATCACAGCAGTGATTTTGACAAGAGTAACATAGTAAATTAGGTTGAATAAAGACACAAGTCCATCAAGTTCAACCTTCTCCTCATACCCCAGTAATTTTATAGCTTTCCTGCTACCAAATACGTTAGTCTTCCTGATCTGATCTGCCTACTGATAAACAGTATAACTCTGTATGTTCCCTTTGGAAAGAAATGTATCTATCTTCTCTTGAATGTATCCATTGTATCTGCCATAACCACCTCCTTGGGCAAAGAATTCCACAATTTAACAGACCTTACTGTAAAAAACCCCTTCCTCTGCTGAAGTCTAAACCTCCTTTCCTCTAATCTCAAGGGGTGTCCCCTGGTCATCTGATCAGGCCTTGGAATAAATAGCTCACCACAGAGATCATTGTACTGACCTCTCATATACTTGTACAATGTGATAAGGTCTCCTCTTAGTCGGCTTTTCTCTAGTGTAAATAAACCAAGTTGTCTAGTTGTTCCTCATACGTCAAGTCCTCCTTTCCTCTAATCTCAAGGGGTGTCCCCTGGTCACCTGATCAGGCCTTGGAATAAATAGCTCACCACAGAGATCCTTGTATTGACCTCTCATATATTTGTACAATGTGATAAGGTCTCCTCTTAGTTGTCTTTTCTCTAGAGTAAATAAACCAAGTTTGTCTAGTCATTCCTCATACGTCAAGTCCTCCATTCCTTTAATTAATTTTGTTGCTCTCCGCTGTACCCTCTCTAGTTGTAATATATCCTTTTTCAGAACCAGTGCCCAAAACTGCACTTCATACTCAAGGTGAGGTCTTACCAATGATTTGTACAATGGCAAAATTGCCACTCCTGTCTGCTTCATGGCAATTGACTGCTCTGAGGGTGGACTTCGCTCCCTCTCTCCCCAAGGAGAGGTGGAAAGTGACCCAGACACAGATATTTATGTATTACTAGCAAAAAGGATACATAACATGGTCACACATACTGCACATACACACACAGACACACATGAGAAGAGGGGCTCATGAGAGAGACATAGAAAGTTACAGACACATACACACACATGAGAAGAGGGTGTCATGAGAGACACACACATACATAGATATAGAAAGAATTAAAAGAAATAAAAATCAAATAATCCTGACTTTTCCACTGAGGTGTATACAACTTCACGATAAAGGCAAAGTCAGTATGACAAACCCTGGATATAATGGGGAAGGTAAAGGAAAAATGGAATATAAGTGGAATAGCCTACCAGTAGAAGTGGTAGAGGTTAATACAGTAATGGAATGTAATAATGAGTGGGATAGGCATAAGACTGTCCTGAACAAAAGACAAGACCAAGGACCAAATAAGGTTTGAGGTCTTTACAGTAGGAAAATGGGCAGACTAGATGGGCTGAATGGTTCTTATCTGCTGTCAAATTCTGTGTTTAATGTGGCTCTCCAGCTACTGGAATACAATGCCCATCGTGTGGGCAGCTGAGGGTGATGGGAACTGTAGTCCTTACTCCTTCTGTGTCAAAAATAACCTTCCTCTAGACTGTAAGATCTCACGAGCAGGGCCCTCTGATCCTTCTGTTCTCCACATCTGATTGTACTATTTAATACCTCTGTATGTCTATTTCCTATTGTACAGCGCTGCGGAATTAGTTGGCGCTATATAAATAAAGAATAATAATAATAATAGTTCAACATCAAGGGACCCACCAGTTGCCTATCTGTGTTACAATGGCTGCGGGACTACAACGACCATCATGTGGGTGGCTGAGGATGATGTCTAGCTGCAGTGTGAATCAAAGTTCAGTCCCGGCCACAGACTTTGACATACTTGACAACACACGTAAGGAGTGCATCACAGACCAGCAGAAATCCAAACAGCCAGCATCAGCATTTTACTTCCATAAAAAATACTTTATTGGATACAAAAATATAAAAAGAGCAACTCTGATGCCAACGAGCAAGCCAACTCCTGATTAAACATGCACTTAGTGCTCTAACCACCTAACGCGTTTTATGCCTTAGCACCCAATCATAGAAAGTAGACATGGTGGAACGGAGAGGGGAAAAGACATAATGGGAGACAGTGTGAAGAGGGGGAGATGGCGATCATGAAGGTAGTCACAGGAGAAAGTAATGTGAATTTAAGAGAGTCCAAACAGGGGAGAAGAGCATAATGGGAGGGAAGGTGGACAGAGGAGAATGTGATAATGGGAGACAGGAGAGAAGGGGAGGAACGGGGGAAGATTGCAGACAGAAGGGGAATGTGAGTTTAGAAGTCAAAGGTGAATGTGAGTCATACAGTTGAAGATGAAGGTAAGTCGAACAGTTGAAGGTGAATGTGAGGCCATGTCTCGAAGGAGAGTGTGTGTTGATCAGGCGAATGTGAGGGAGGGTGTAGAGTGAGGAGGTGTGTATTCTGTTGGAAGCTGAAATCATGTAGGTGGCGAATGGGAGGGAGGGTGTAGAGTGAGGAGATGTGTACTTGCAGAGATTTTCATTAAAGGGATAGAAATACTTCGTTTTTTCTTTATTTTATTTTGTAGGCATTAAAAAAACATGAAGAACGATATAAGTCTTATCTTATCAAGCACAGTTTCCCCTCCCGCCCCTTTTACCTAGTGTAAGTCATCTCTTCTCAGATGTGGAATGCAGTCCATAGACCAGACAGATAACAGAAGGGGACAATCTTCTTTCTATGAGAACAATGAAAGCCCTGCCCCCCTAGACAAGGTTTTCAGGTTTTTCCCTTTTCTTAATTGAAGATTGTCCCTCTCTGCAGTCTACCTGGGCACCTCCCTTCTGATCTGGCTGAGCAGTGTTATATCAGTAAAAGAGACTGGAGGGGGATAATTTGTCACTGAATTACTCTTGAACTACAACTCTGACAGAATTGAAATAACACTCTCCAAAGTCCAAATACTATGATGATTAATTAGAGCTGCTTTTATTGTGAAAAATTACTATCCCTTTAAGGGTGGTCATTCTTAGCTGTTGACAGGCAAAAAATGGCAGATTGTAGGAGCAGTAAACTTTTTATGAAAAATAATGTTATAAAATTACATTAAATAAAATTGGCCACAACTTAATACATGGTGCAAGAATTATATAACAAAATAGATCAGGAAAGACTCAAGGACCTTAATAAGTATTGTTTGAAGGATAGGAGGGAGAGAGTTGATATGACTGGAATGTGTTGTATATGCCTCTGGTACTCAAAGGTCTAACAGAATTAAGGAGGAATATATTTTGCTAGACCAAAAAAATAAGAGAAAACCTATGAAAAAATACTTTAATGAAGGGGTGATAGATATTAAAGATGAGCGAGCACCCCGATGCTCGGGTGCTCGGGTGCTCTGACCGAGCACCACCTGATGCTCGAGTGCTCGGCCGAGCACCCGAGCCCCATTCAAATGAATGGGAGCACTCGAGCATTAAACCAGGCACCCCCTGCTCTGATGAGCGGAGGGTGCCTGGTCAATGTCCCCCTTCATCTCCGCTATGCCCCTCTTCCACAATGTCCCCCTTCATCTCCTATGCCATAGCGGAGATGAAGGGGGACATTGTGGAAGAGGGGCATAGCGGAGATGAAGGGGGACATTGTGGAAGAGGGGCATAGACTCTATGCCCCTCTTCCACAATGTCCCCCTTCATCTCCGCTATGCCCCTCTTCCACAATGTCCCCCTTCATCTCCTCTATGGCATAGGAGATGAAGGGGGACATTGTGGAAGAGGGGCATAGCGGAGATGAAGGGGCACATTGTGGAAGACGGGCATAGCGGAGATGAAGGGGGACATTGTGGAAGAGGGGCATAGAGTCTATGCCCCTCTTCCACAATGTCCCCCTTCATCTCCGCAATGCCCCCTTCATCTCCGCAATGCCCCCGTACCTCCATTCCCTGGTGGTCCAGCGGAGCGTCTTCGGATCTGTGCCTCTTCCGGCACAGATCCTCTTCACCCGAGCATGTCGGGCGAGCACATGGCGGTACTCGTACGAGTACCGCCATGTGCAGAGCAGAGCGATGCTCGAGCCGATCCGAGCATCGGCCGAGCACGCTCGCTCAACACTAATAGATATATAGAATAACCTCCCATCAGAAGTTGAGCTCAAAACAGTAAAATATTGTTGTGTTCCATTGGGATGTGCAGCACATTGCTCTGTTATAGGTATTTCCTGTGCAGCAAAACTCACTGCTAGAAATCTCCCAGTCAATGGTTATCAGGGCACAAACTTACTTTTTTCAAACTGTTAGCTTTACCAGCTGCTGACATAACATATTTTTTTCTGTATTGCAATCTGTGAGAGAGCTTAAAGGGATAGTAATACTTTGTTTTATCTTTTTATTTTATTTTGTAAGCATTAAAAAAACATGAAGAATGATATAAGTCTTATCTCTCAAACCTTTATGGTTTGAGAGATATTCACAAGCAAAGTTTCCCCTCCCGCCCCTTTTACCTAGTGTAAGCCATCACTTCTCAGATGTGGAATGCAGTCCATAGACCAGACAGATAACAGAAGGGGATAATCTTCTTCCTATGAGAACAATGAAAGCCCTTCCCCCCGTTGACAAGTATTTCAGGTTTTCCCTTATCTTAATTGAAGATTGTCGCTCTCTGCAGTCTACCTGGGCACCTCCCTTCTGCTCTGGCTGAGCAGTGTTACCTCAGTAAAAGGGGCCGGAGGGGGATACTTTGTCATTGAATTACTCTTGAACTACAACTCTGACAGAATTGAAATAACAGTCTCCAAGGCCCAAATACTATGATGATTAATTAGAGCTGTTTTTATTATGAAACATTACTATCCCTTTAAGTCATAGACTATGGTTTTCCACAGTAAGTGATAGGAGTAGCACCACCTGGTGACCATAATAGAAAATTGCAGTCTAATGTTTAAAAAGAAAACAAAAATAGAAGCTTGGGCTGTAATTAAGGTGGGGAGGCAGTTTCTCAGCATTGGAAGTACCCTTGTTTAACTCAACAGGAAAGCAAATGGAAAAGGATGAAAGGTAGGGGTTGGTGGGGTGATGGGAGGCAAGGAATGGTGGGGTGATGGTAGGCAGGGGATAGTGGGGTGATGGGAGGCAGGGGATAGTGGGGTGATGGAAATCAGGGAATGACGGGGTGATTGGAGTCAGGAAACGTGGTAATGGGAGGCATGGAATGGGGTGATGGAAGGCAGGGGATGGTGGGGTGATAGGAGGCAGGGGATGGTGTATTGATGGGAGGCAGGGGATGTTGGGGAGATGGGAGGCTGGAAATGGGATGATGGAAAGTAGGTGATGATGGGGGTGACAGGAACTGGTGATGGTCAGGTGATGGGAGGCAGTAAATGAGGTGATGGGAGTAATGGGATGGTGGGGTGATGAGAAGCAGGGGATGGTGGGGTGATGGGAGGCAGGGGATGGTGGTGTGATGGGAGGCAGGGGATGTTGGGGAGATGGGAGGCTGGAAATTGAATGATGGGAAGCAGGGGATGATGGGGGTGACAGAAAGTGGTGACGGTTGGGTGATGGGAGGCAGTAAATGAGGTGATGGGAAGCAGGGGATGGTGGGTTGATGGGAGGCAGGGGATGGTAGGTTGATGAGAAGCAGTGGCCGGTGGTATGATGGGAGGCAGGGATTGGTGGGAGGCAGAGGATGGTGGGGTGATGGGAGGCAGGGAATGGTGGGGTGATAGGAGGCAGGAGATAGTGGGGTGATGGGAGGCAGGGGATGCTGGATTGATGGGAGACGGGGGATGGTGGGGATGATAGAAAGCGGTGATGGTCAGGTGATGGGAAGCAGTAAATGGGGTGATGGGAGTCATGGGATGGTGGAGTGATGGGAGGCAGGGGATGGTGGAGTGATGGGAGGCAGGGGATTGTGGTATGATGGGAGGCAGGGGATGGTGGTATGATGGGAGGCAGGGGATAGTGGTATGATGGGAGGCAGGGGATGGTTCAATGATGGGAGGCAGGGGATGGTGGGGTGATGGGAGGCAGGGGATGGTGGTATGATGGGAGGCAGGAGATGGTGGAGTGATGGGAGGCAGGGGATTGTGGTGTGATGGGAGGCAGGGGATGATGGAGTGATGGGAAGCAGGGGATTGTGGTGTGATGGGAGGCAGGGGATGGTGGAGTGATGGGAAGCAGGGGATGGTGGAGTGATGGGAAGCAGGGGTGGTGGAGTGATGGGAAGCAGGGGATTGTGGAGTGATGGGAAGCAGGGGATTGTGGTGTGATGGGAGGCAGGGGATGGTGGTATGATGGGAGGCAGGAGATGGTGGAGTGATGGGAGGCAGGGGATTGTGGTATGATGGGAGGCAGGGGATGGTGGAGTGATGGGAGGCAGGGGATGGTGGTATGATGGGAGGCAGGAGATGGTGGAGTGATGGGAGGCAGGGGATTGTGGTATGATGGGAGGCAGGGGATGGTGGAGTGATGGGAGGCAGGGGATTGTGGTGTGATGGGAGGCAGGGGATGGTGGAGTGATGGGAAGCAGGGGATGGTGGAGTGATGGGAAGCAGGGGTGGTGGAGTGATGGGAAGCAGGGGATTGTGGAGTGATGGGAAGCAGGGGATTGTGGTGTGATGGGAGGCAGGGGGTGGTGGAGTGATGGGAGGCAGGGGATGGTGGGGCGATGGGAGGCAGGGGATGGTGGAGAGATGGGAAGCAGGGGATTGAATGATGGGAAGCAGGGGATGATGGGGGTGACAGAAAGTGGTGACGGTTGGGTGATGGGAGGCAGTAAATGAGGTGATGGGAAGCAGGGGATGGTGGGTTGATGGGAGGCAGGGGATGGTAGGTTGATGAGAAGCAGTGGACGGTGGTATGATGGGAGGCAGGGACTGGTGGGCGGCAGAGGATGGTGGGGTGATAGGAGGCAGGGGATAGTGGAGTGATGGGAGGCAGGGAATGGTGGGGTGATAGGAGGCAGGGGATAGTGGAGTGATGGGAGGCAGGGGATTGTGGTATGATGGGAGGCAGGGGGTGGTGGAGTGATGGGAGGCAGGGGATGGTGGGGCGATGGGAAGCAGGGGATGGTGGGGCGATGGGAAGCAGGGGATTGTGGTATGATGGGAGGCAGGGGATAGTGGTATGATGGGAGGCAGGGGATGGTTCAATGATGGGAGGCAGGGGATGGTGGGGTGATGGGAGGCAGGGGATGGTGGTATGATGGGAGGCAGGAGATGGTGGAGTGATGGGAGGCAGGGGATTGTGGTATGATGGGAGGCAGGAGATGGTGGAGTGATGGGAGGCAGGGGATTGTGGTATGATGGGAGGCAGGGGATGGTGGAGTGATGGGAAGCAGGGAATGGTGGAGTGATGGGAGGCAGGGGGTGGTGGAGTGATGGGAGGCAGGGGATTGTGGTGTGATGAGAGGCAGGGGGTGGTGGAGTGATGGGAGGCAGGGGATGGTGGGGCGATGGGAGGCAGGGGATGGTGGAGTGATGGGAAGCAGGGGATTGTGGTGTGATGGGAGGCAGGGGGTGGTGGAGTGATGGGAGGCAGGGGATGGTGGGGCGATGGGAGTCAGGGGATGGTGAATTGATGGGAGACAGGGGATGATGGGAGGCAGGGGATGATGGGAGACAGGGGATGATGGGAGACAGGGGATGATGGGAGGCAGGGGATGATGGGAGACAGGGGATGATGGGAGGCAGGGGATGGTGAATTGATGGGAGACAGGGGATGATGGGAGGCAGGGGATGGTGAATTGATGGGAGGCAGGGGATGGTAGAGCCATGCATCTGAGATCTTTCTAGCATTCAGTGGGTTACATTAGAATTTAACTTGCAGCAGGAACATAATGTACACTAACTTAACCCTTTCATTGCTACAGATGTTTCAAGCACATTACTTTGCAATGCATTGAAAACATCTGGCATCTGAGGGGTTAATAAAACTGCCTTATGACTTGCAAGAAGAGATTTGCTCTACAGTGAAAGTTTGCCCGTATAGCGGTGCAGTCACTGCAGGCTCTATGTAATTACAATTCCACACAGTGTACAGGGAGAATACTAACAACGTCTCTGCAGCCAGCGGGACTGCAATGCGCAGCTTCCTTGTGTCAGGTAATGCGTCTTTACTAGACCTGTATAAGAGAGCCTGGGGTGCTCTTCCTTCAATTTATGGTATGTTGTTTGCAGCAATAAAGCACGTGCACAGCCTGGCTTCACTTAAAACAGCTAATCAGGGAACTGCAGAATCCCACTGACGCTTTCATTGTCTTCATCACATCAGCTTGTCTTCCAGTTCTTTTAGAGGCAAACCTTAACCCCTTAACGACCGGTCAATGAGGTGCGTGGATGGCCATTAAGGACCTCAGGTCATATTTTTTGTGTGTCTTAACTCTTTGAGTGCCAGAGGGGTACGCAACGCATTGCAAAGCAATGCGTTGCATACCCTTCTGGAACTCAAACGGTTAAGGGATCCTGGGGTCACCAAGAGGCGTGCAGCCATGCATCAACCCTGGGATTCCATGACTTGCTAGGACCGTCATTGGTCCTTAATCAGAGGCGTAACTAGAAGCCACCGGGCCCTGGTGCAAAAGTTGCCATTGCCCCCCCCCCAACCACATTAGCCCCCCCCCCCACTGGACACCTCCACAATGCTCCCAATATCCACATTACACCCCCATCATCTTCACACTGCCCCCCATCTCCACATTATTGCCCTCCCATCATCTCCATATTGCCCCCATCATCTCCATATTGGCCGCCATCTCCACATTGCCCCCAATCTCCACATTCCCTCCACATTGCACCCCCCATGTCCATTTTCTACCTCCCTGGTGGTCCAGCGGCATGGCAGGAGAGGTCTGTGCCTCCTTCTACACAGACCTCTATACAGCTGGAGCTCCCGTGTGGTCCTCTCTCCAGTAATGCAGCGCGCTGGGAGATTATGTCATCTCCTAGCGCTCTGCATTACTAAAGAGCCGAAGGGAGAGTTCAGCTGCTAGAGGTCTGTTCTGAAGAAGGCACAGACCTCAGCATGTTGTGAGCGCCGGAAGGGAGGGGTCGCAGGGGGTGGCCGGGCCCCTGGAGTGACGAGCCCAGTCACAGGTGTGATCCCTATTGTTACGCCACTGTCCTTAAGTAACGATACCAGCATGATGGTCCTGGTACATCAAGGATCATTAAGTGGTTAAAAGAGAATTAACGACTGAATAATAAGAAACAACCCCCCCGCCTAGCTTACTATACACAGAAAGTCATATGAATTTTGTACTTTGCTCGTGAGTAGGGTCTTTAACCCTGTGAGTGCCAGAGGGCCATACTTTGCAATGCGTTGCAAACCCCTCTGGCACTCAAAGGGTCAATCAGCCCTGGGCGTGACATTTGGTATTTGTTTCAAACTGAAACAAGCAGAATGCATGCACCTACTTAACTCTTTAAGGACTACAAATGTTGTGCAACCATGTACAGTGGGTGGAGTATCTGTTCTGTGGTCCTGCCTGCAACTGTCATGTCTGCCTCCTGGCATCCTCTTTAGCACCCAGGGGGTTAAAAGCACAATTTAAATCAATGGGATTTTGGAGAATTCTTATTTGCTACCCTTATGTTACAGCTGGTTTGCCAAAGAATCATTTCACTTTTGTTTTGAACACAGGGTCTAGAAACATATATTATAGGCATGTACACCTCCCCAATGGCCCTCTTTAGGAAATATTAGGGGTCCATACCTCCCATGTGTCCCTATTTAGGAGATATTAGGGGTTCATACATGCTGAGTACCCTTATTTGGAGATATTAGGGGCTTGTCCCTCCCAATTGTCTCTTTTTAGGAGATATTAGGGGATCCTATCTTCCCACTGCCCCTCTTTAGGAGATATTAGGGGTCCATATATCCCCAGTACCCCTATTTAGGAGATATTCAGGGTTTGTACCTCCAAAATGCCCCTCTTTAGGAGATATTAGTGGTCTATACCTCCCAAGCATCCCACTTTAGAAGATATTAGAGTTCATACCTCCCAAGTGACCCTTTTTAGGAGATATTAGGGGTCCATACCTCCCAAGTAAACCTATTTAGGAGATATTGGGGTCTGTACCTCCCATGTGTCCATCTTTAGACGATATTAAGGGTTCATACCTCCCCAGTGCCCCTGTTTAGGAGATATTTGGGGTCTGTACCTCCCAAGTGTCCCTCTTTAGGAGATATTAGGGGATTGTACCTCCCAAGTGTCCCTCTTTAGGAGATATTAGGGGTCCATACCTCCCAAGTGTCCCTCTTTAGGCAATATTAGGGGTACATACCTCCCAAGTGTCCCTCTTTAGGAGATATTAGGGGTCCATACCTCCCAAGTGTCCCTTTTAAAGAGATATTAGGGCTATATACCTCCCAAGTGTCCTTCTTTAGGAGATATTAGGGGAACATACCCCCCAAGTATCCCTCTTTAAGAGATATTAGGGGTCCATACTGCCCAAGTGTCCCTCTTTAGGAGATATTAGCGGTCCATACCTCCCAAGTGTCCCTCTTTAGGAGATATTAGGGGTCCATACCTCCCAAGTTTCCCTCTTTAGGAGATATTAGGGGTCCATACCTCCCAAGTTTCCCTCTTTAGGAGATATTAGGGGTCCGTACCTCCCAAGTGTCCCTCTTTAGGAGATATTCGGTGTCCATACCTCCCAAGTTTCCCTCTTTAGGAGATATTCGGTGTGCATACCTCCCAAGTTTCCCTCTTTAGGAGATATTAGGGGTCCATTCCTTCCAAGTTTCCCTCTTTAGGAGATATTAGGGGTCCGTACCTCCCAAGTGTCCCTCTTTAGGAGATATTCGGTGTCCATACCTCCCAAGTGTCCCTCTTTAGGAGATATTCGGTGTGCATACCTCCCAAGTTTCCCTCTTTAGGAGATATTAGGGGTCCATACCTCCCAAGTTTCCCTCTTTAGGAGACATCAGGGCTCTATAACTCCCAAGAGTACCTCTTTCGGAGATATTACGGATCTGTACCTCACAACTGTCCCTCTTTAGGAGATGTTAGGGGTCAATACATCCCCAGTGCTCCTCTTTAGGAGGCACAAATCCTTCTGTCCCTCTTTCCCACCCTGGTGTCCCTCTATTTTAGGAGATCAGACTGTGCAGTATGTATATAAAGTTATCATATTGCTCCACAGCAAATACATTCATATTAATATTATTTAAACTTTAGTATATGTTTTTATAAATTCATCTGTGTAAATAAAATTATATGGTCTAATCCTATATAATAATCCATTAGGATATTTGTCAGAAGCCATAATGCGCAGTAGAGACTGCGCACGTTTGGGCAGTCTCTACTGCGCATGATTGCGACTCGTGAGTGAGGCAACACAAGACTGCATCGCGTGGAGCAGTGAGGTAGTGGCCTCTTAACATTACCCAGACCTTGGACCTTGGCTTTTACACTAGTTTTAAATAATTTACTCAGTTACATAAACAGCTGTCAGTAGGTTGTGAAGTAACATAAAAATTCTTGGAAATGTCCCACCCACCAGTCTGGCCCCCAGGCAAATATCAACTAAGACAAGTGTCCCTCTTTGGTTATTTGAAATGTTGGGACATATGGACATGTTTTAAATCAAGGACAGGGAAGAGATTACTAAAGATAACTAAAGAATTTTTGCTAGAAATGGATCTCTTAAATAAATCCTATTCTATCTAATCCTTTGAGTGTCAGAGGGGTACGCAATGCATTGTGCTCAAGGGTTAACCTTCAAAAGCAGAAATAACACTTTATAAGGAGGGGAAATTTTGAAAGAACTTTCAACTATATTTATGTAACTGAACGTTCCACGTGGGATCTAGATCGTTCATCAGGTGAGATATACAATGTGCTATAAGTTGACTGAAGCCAAGCTATAGTACATTGTATGTATTACACCCGTACCTGGGAAATTTTTAAATGAGCTCACTTTTAGAACTTTGAAATATTAACCCTTAATAGTGTTGAGCGAGCATGCTCGGCCGATGCTCGGATCGGCTCGAGCATCTCTCTGCTCGGCACATGGCGGTACTCGTACGAGTACCGCATGTGCTCGCCCGCCATGTTCGGGTCTCCTCCCCGCACGTTTTGCGGCTGCTGCGCAGCCAATAAACGTGCAGGGAGGCTCTGACATCGGTGTAATGCCAGCAGCCATGTTGGCTGCTGGCATTACACTGATTGGCTGGCCAGAACCCGTGGTCGGGTGCTGTATAGCACCTGACCATCGAGTTCGGCTCAGTCTGAGCCAGGGAGAGCTGAGGATAGGAAGGGAAAGTCAGTGTAGGGAGGAAAAAAAAAAAATTGTGAAAAAAAAGAACCAAAAGTCCTTTTTAGGACTACTGTGTGTGGGGGCAGCAGGTTATTTTGTGTGGGGGGAAAAAAACAAAAAAAAAAAAAAAAAATATTCTGTTTAGTGTGCAAAGTTGCAGATTAGAGCACATTCTGTTTAGTGTGCACAGTTGCAGATTAGAGCACATTCTGTTTAGTGTGCAAAGTTGCAGATTAGAGCACATTCTGTTTAGTGTGCAAAGTTGCAGATTAGAGCACATTCTGTTTAGTGTGCAAAGTTGCAGATTAGAGCACATTCTGTTAAGTCTTCAAACTAAAATATCAAAGTCACATATTCCATTCAGTGTGCGTCGCCGCAGTTTAGCAGCACATTCTGTGTACTGTGCAGAGTTGCAGAATAGGAAGAAATACTGTTAAGTCTTCAAACTAAAATATCAAAGTCACATATTCCATTCAGTGTGCTTCGCCGCAGTTTAGCAGCCTATTCTGTGTACTCTGCAGAGTTGCAGAATAGTAAGAAATACTGTTAAGTTTTCAAACTCAAATATCAAAGTCACATATTCCATTCAGTGTGTTTCACCGCCGTTTAGCAGCCTATTCTGTGTACTCTGTACAGTTGCAGAATAATAAGAAATACTGTTAAGTTTTCAAACTCAAATATTAAAGTCACATATTCCATTCAGTGTGTTTCACCGCCGTTTAGCAGCCTATTCTGTGTACTCTGCAGAGTTGCAGAATAGTAAGAAATACTGTTAAGTTTTCAAACTCAAATATCAAAGTCACATATTCCATTCAGTGTGTTTCACCGCCGTTTAGCAGCCTATTCTGTGTACTCTGCAGAGTTGCAGAATAGTAAGAAATACTGTTAAGTTTTCAAACTCAAATATCAAAGTCACATATTCCATTCAGTGTGTTTCACCGCCGTTTAGCAGCCTATTCTGTGTACTCTGTACAGTTGCAGAATAATAAGAAATACTGTTAAGTTTTCAAACTCAAATATTAAAGTCACATATTCCATTCAGTGTGTTTCACCGCCGTTTAGCAGCCTATTCTGTGTACTCTGTACAGTTGCAGAATAATAAGAAATACTGTTAAGTTTTCAAACTCAAATATTAAAGTCACATATTCCATTCAGTGTGTTTCACCGCCGTTTAGCAGCCTATTCTGTGTACTCTGTACAGTTGCAGAATAATAAGAAATACTGTTAAGTTTTCAAACTCAAATATTAAAGTCACATATTCCATTCAGTGTGTTTCACCGCCGTTTAGCAGCCTATTCTGTGTACTCTGTACAGTTGCAGAATAATAAGAAATACTGTTAAGTTTTCAAACTCAAATATTAAAGTCACATATTCCATTCAGTGTGTTTCACCGCCGTTTAGCAGCCTATTCTGTGTACTCTGTACAGTTGCAGAATAATAAGAAATACTGTTAAGTTTTCAAACTCAAATATTAAAGTCACATATTCCATTCAGTGTGTTTCACCGCCGTTTAGCAGCCTATTCTGTGTACTCTGTACAGTTGCAGAATAATAAGAAATACTGTTAAGTTTTCAAACTCAAATATTAAAGTCACATATTCCATTCAGTGTGTATCACCGCCGTTTAGCAGCCTATTCTGTGTACTCTGCAGAGTTGCAGAATAGTAAGAAATACTGTTAAGTTTTCAAACTCAAATATCAAAGTCACATATTCCATTCAGTGTGTTTCACCGCCGTTTAGCAGCCTATTCTGTGTACTCTGCAGAGTTGCAGAATAGTAAGAAATACTGTTAAGTTTTCAAACTCAAATATCAAAGTCACATATTCCATTCAGTGTGTTTCACCGCCGTTTAGCAGCCTATTCTGTGTACTCTGTACAGTTGCAGAATAATAAGAAATACTGTTAAGTTTTCAAACTCAAATATTAAAGTCACATATTCCATTCAGTGTGTTTCACCGCCGTTTAGCAGCCTATTCTGTGTACTCTGTACAGTTGCAGAATAATAAGAAATACTGTTAAGTTTTCAAACTCAAATATTAAAGTCACATATTCCATTCAGTGTGTTTCACCGCCGTTTAGCAGCCTATTCTGTGTACTCTGCACAGTTGCAGAATAGGAAGAAATACTGTTAAGTTTTCAAACTCAAATATTAAAGTCACATATTCCATTCAGTGTGTTTCACCGCCGTTTAGCAGCCTATTCTGTGTACTCTGTACAGTTGCAGAATAATAAGAAATAGTGTTGTTTTCAAACTCAAATATTAAAGTCACATATTCCATTCAGTGTGTTTCACCGCCGTTTAGCAGCCTATTCTGTGTACTCTGTACAGTTGCAGAATAATAAGAAATACTGTTAAGTTTTCAAACTCAAATATTAAAGTCACATATTCCATTCAGTGTGTTTCACCGCCGTTTAGCAGCCTATTCTGTGTACTCTGTACAGTTGCAGAATAATAAGAAATACTGTTAAGTTTTCAAACTCAAATATTAAAGTCACATATTCCATTCAGTGTGTATCACCGCCGTTTAGCAGCCTATTCTGTGTACTCTGCAGAGTTGCAGAATAGTAAGAAATACTGTTAAGTTTTCAAACTCAAATATCAAAGTCACATATTCCATTCAGTGTGTTTCACCGCCGTTTAGCAGCCTATTCTGTGTACTCTGCAGAGTTGCAGAATAGTAAGAAATACTGTTAAGTTTTCAAACTCAAATATCAAAGTCACATATTCCATTCAGTGTGTTTCACCGCCGTTTAGCAGCCTATTCTGTGTACTCTGTACAGTTGCAGAATAATAAGAAATAGTGTTAAGTTTTCAAACTCAAATATTAAAGTCACATATTCCATTCAGTGTGTTTCACCGCCGTTTAGCAGCCTATTCTGTGTACTCTGTACAGTTGCAGAATAATAAGAAATACTGTTAAGTTTTCAAACTCAAATATTAAAGTCACATATTCCATTCAGTGTGTTTCACCGCCGTTTAGCAGCCTATTCTGTGTACTCTGTACAGTTGCAGAATAATAAGAAATACTGTTAAGTTTTCAAACTCAAATATTAAAGTCACATATTCCATTCAGTGTGTATCACCGCCGTTTAGCAGCCTATTCTGTGTACTCTGCAGAGTTGCAGAATAGTAAGAAATACTGTTAAGTTTTCAAACTCAAATATCAAAGTCACATATTCCATTCAGTGTGTTTCACCGCCGTTTAGCAGCCTATTCTGTGTACTCTGCAGAGTTGCAGAATAGTAAGAAATACTGTTAAGTTTTCAAACTCAAATATCAAAGTCACATATTCCATTCAGTGTGTTTCACCGCCGTTTAGCAGCCTATTCTGTGTACTCTGTACAGTTGCAGAATAATAAGAAATACTGTTAAGTTTTCAAACTCAAATATTAAAGTCACATATTCCATTCAGTGTGTTTCACCGCCGTTTAGCAGCCTATTCTGTGTACTCTGTACAGTTGCAGAATAATAAGAAATACTGTTAAGTTTTCAAACTCAAATATTAAAGTCACATATTCCATTCAGTGTGTTTCACCGCCGTTTAGCAGCCTATTCTGTGTACTCTGTACAGTTGCAGAATAATAAGAAATACTGTTAAGTTTTCAAACTCAAATATTAAAGTCACATATTCCATTCAGTGTGTTTCACCGCCGTTTAGCAGCCTATTCTGTGTACTCTGCACAGTTGCAGAATAGGAAGAAATACTGTTAAGTTTTCAAACTCAAATATTAAAGTCACATATTCCATTCAGTGTGTTTCACCGCCGTTTAGCAGCCTATTCTGTGTACTCTGTACAGTTGCAGAATAATAAGAAATAGTGTTAAGTTTTCAAACTCAAATATTAAAGTCACATATTCTGTGTAAGATGAAGAAGGCGGGTAAAAAGGGACGGGGAAGTGGACGTGATCCTGAAAGTTCAGGGCGCGGGTCAGGACGCGGAGAAACTGTGCCTGGTGCAAGAGCACAAGAAAGAAAGACATCCACCATACCTAGCTTCATGTGTAATTTTACAGGGCGTCGCAGGACATCACTCTCGAGGTCCGACCACTGCGAACAGGTGGTCGGTTGGATGACAGCTGATACTGCTTCCAGTCGGTTAAGCACCACCCTGTCTTCCACCAAGTCCACTCTCAGTAGCCAAGAGTCTGGTCAAAATAATCCTCACTCTGATCATCCTTCCTCCCACCATACACGGTCTGGTCAAAGAAGTGATCCCACACTGGGATATAGTGAGGAGCTCGTCTCATCACCAATCCTTCATTTGACCCTCTCTCCAAGCACGCATGCAGAGGAACATGACATCTTGTGCCCTGATTCACAACCTCTAGAGGCTACCCAATCACAAGAAGATGACAGATGTGAACGGCATTTAAGGTCAAAGGAAGTAGTGGATGATGATGATGATGATGATGAGACACAGTTGCCATTAAATCAACCACTATTTCCGTCTCAAGACCTTGTTGAGGAGAATGTTATACAGTTGTCAATGACTGAGTATGTGGTGGGATCAAGACTTGAGGAGGATGATCAGAGTGAGGAAGTGGAGGAGGACTTGGTGGACGATGAGGTGACTGACCCCACCTGGGAAGGTGTAGAGCCGAGCGATGTCAGCAGTCCTGAGGGTGAGCCATCTGCAGCACCGCAACAGGCTGGATGAGGCAGTGGTGTGGCTACAGAAAGAAGGCGGACCGCACCAAACCGGCCCGCAAATGTTCCACGGAGCACCCCCTTGCGTAAATCTACCTTGCCAAGGGGTAGGTGTTCCGCGGTATGGCGTTTTTTTAAGGAAAGTGCGGACGACAAAAGAATTGTAGTTTGCAACCTGTGCCACACCAGAATGAGCCGAGGCATGAACACTAGAAACCTCACCACCACCAGCATGATCCGACACATGGCATCCAAGCACCGTAGTAAGTGGGAGGAACGCCTGGATCGCCCATCTGTGTCTGCAGGCCACACCACTGCCTCCTCTTCCCCTGTTTTCGGTGCCGGCCAATCGCCTGTCGAAGGCGCAGGCCCGCATACCTCCCGCCCTGCACCTGTACCATCTGAAGCACCATCAGCGACCACATCCACTTCCCTGTCCCAGCACAGCGTCCAAATGTCGTTACCCCAGGCATTTGAGCGCAAGAGAAAGTACCCAGCCACCCACCCACAGGCCATAGCACTAACCTCACACCTTTCAAAATTACTGGCCATCGAAATGCTGCCATTTAGGCTTGTGGACACTGAGTCCTTCCGCAGCCTGATGGCAGCAGCTGTCCCTCGGTACGCGGTCCCCAGCCGCCACTACTTTTCCCGGTGTGCCATCCCCGCATTACACCACCATGTGTCCCGTAACATCACCCGTGCCCTGACCAACGCAGTTACTGTGAAGGTCCACTTAACGACTGACACATGGACAAGTGCTTGTGGCCAGGGACGCTACATTTCCCTGACGGCACACTGGGTGAATGTCGTGGAGGCTGGGAGCGACTCGGACCCTGGGATGGCACGGGTGCTACCCACGCCGAGGATTGCGGGCCCTACCTCCATCAGGGTTTCCACCAGCACCTACGTTATTGGCTCCTCCTCCTCCGTTTCCACCTCCGAATTCTCTACACACAGCGCCACTCCCCCATCAGCCAGTAGCTGGAAGCAGTGTAGCACTGCAGTGGGGAAGCGTCAACAGGCCGTGCTGAAGCTGATCTGCCTTGGGGACAAACAGCACACGGCCTCAGAGCTGTTGCAGGGGATTAGTCACACCTTTTCAAGTATCACTGCACACGTATCTCTGCATTTAGCGGTGAGTGCTTCCAGGCTTTAAACAAGGTATAACAATATCTCAATCCACAAAACCGAGCACTTCCCAAACTTAAAATATATTTTATTGTATCAAATATAAAAACAGCATACTGTCGGTTGTCATCCGACGTTTCAGTCCATCCTCGGACTTTCTTCAGGGATACAGCATTACAGCCTACCTAGTATGCGTCTCTCTTATTGTTTGGTTTGGCGCCGAAACTGCGCTATGCAGTTGCCGTAGCAACCCCCAACGCTAGTCCGGCGCCAACCCACACTCTCTCATCCTTCATCATAATACTTCACAGATAAAATCATATCATATATTTAGTATGTCACCATCCTTTGCCAGAACATTAACAATCAAATATAATCAATTAAACTGAACTGTTCATTGAGACCTTCCGGTGATCGGGATCTCAATGTATAGATCCAATACATCTCTCTCCTTGAGAGTTTCATCTCTCTATCACCACCCCGCGGTGATGATTTCACTACCTCAAAAGGGAAACATTTTAGATCGTTGATACTATGTCTCAACCTAATAAAGTGTCTGGCAACCGGTGATCTCTTCAATTGTTCCTCAGGCACTGTATTGTTGAGACCCCTAATAATCAAAGATCTGTGCTCCGTAACCCGCTGTCTGAATGGCCTGCTAGTTTTGCCTACATAACACATGTTACAAGGGCATAACAACAAATATACCACAAATGATGTTTTGCAAGTAATGTAATCTTTTACTTTCACGTTGTATCCTACTTTAGGAACAACAAAACTCGATCCAGATATCATATGTAAACAAGTTGATAAGTATAAAACAGCAGTGAAAGCTGTGAAGACAGGGGTATACAAATGCACTGGCTGTGTGACTTGTTTACATATGATATCTGGATCGAGTTTTGTTGTTCCTAAAGTAGGATACAACGTGAAAGTAAAAGATTACATTACTTGCAAAACATCATTTGTGGTATATTTGTTGTTATGCCCTTGTAACATGTGTTGTGTAGGCAAAACTAGCAGGCCATTCAGACAGCGGGTTACGGAGCACAGATCTTTGATTATTAGGGGTCTCAACAATACAGTGCCTGAGGAACACTTTATTAGGTTGAGACATAGTATCAACGATCTAAAATGTTTCCCTTTTGAGGTAGTGAAATCATCACCGCGGGGTGGTGATAGAGAGATGAAACTCTCAAGGAGAGAGATGTATTGGATCTATACATTGAGATCCCGATCACCGGAAGGTCTCAATGAACAGTTCAGTTTAATTGATTATATTTGATTGTTAATGTTCTGGCAAAGGATGGTGACATACTAAATATATGATATGATTTTATCTGTGAAGTATTATGATGAAGGATGAGAGAGTGTGGGTTGGCGCCGGACTAGCGTTGGGGGTTGCTACGGCAACTGCATAGCGCAGTTTCGGCGCCAAACCAAACAATAAGAGAGACGCATACTAGGTAGGCTGTAATGCTGTATCCCTGAAGAAAGTCCGAGGATGGACTGAAACGTCGGATGACAACCGACAGTATGCTGTTTTTATATTTGATACAATAAAATATATTTTAAGTTTGGGAAGTGCTCGGTTTTGTGGATTGAGATATTGTTATACCTTGTTTAAAGCCTGGAAGCACTCACCGCTAAATGCAGAGATACGTGTGCAGTGATACTTGAAAAGGTGTTGCTATTGAAGATATATTACTAGCACCGTATGAAACAATGGAGATGATACAACAGCAGATAATGACACAAAGTCCCAATGTTGGCACTGTAGGAGGAACGGGACCAGAAGAAATGCTCAAAAGGACTTTTGATTTTACAGAAGCGGATGTGAAGGAAATATTGTTCACAGACTCCTGTGATGAGCTGCTAGGAGAACCTAAAGCGGTGGAAATCTATCATGAGCTGCTACAGATGAAAAAGAAGGAAGTAGAATGGCATACACATGGGGTAACATTATCAGAATATTATAAAAACAAACAGATACCAAGGGGATTCAGAATATCTAATCAGCCGACTATTGGCAGATTAAATCCTAAATTCTGTGATAATTGGTGCGGTATCCTGAATAGATGTTCGCTAGATCTTATGTTGCTGGTCATCAGAGAGGTTGGAGCGGAGCTGAATAAATGTCGAGATCGTATCCAGAAATTATTAGATGAGAAGAAAATGGTCCTGACAAATGACACGACCAATAAATGGTTAGAGAAGCTGGAGGAACAGATAAGTAAATTTAAGGAAGATTTAATGATATATAAACGGAAAAAGCGGAGACAGATTAATCAGGACTATGAAGAATCCACCATATATAAATGGAGGATAGCAAAGGGAGATACACAGATGAATCGTCCCAATTATAGAAGGAGGCGAGCATGGAAGCCCAGACAAGGATTACGTGGGACATGCAGCTCAGGCTCCGATGTGGAGACTGATAACAGTGAATCCATAAGTACAGTTGAACCTACAAATCCCCCTCGTTTTTTAGGGGTAGTGACAAGAAGCAAAGTTGCAGAAGGCGGACACGGAGGGGGAAGAGGAAGAATAAAAGATCCAAAAGAGATGAAACCCCCATTGATACCAGCCCTACAGAGACAGTAGTAATAAACTTATCCAATTATGAGCTGAGCCCTGAAGAAATATCTGTTTTGAATAAAGGGTTAAGCTTTGTTCCTACTCAAAGGATTGACAAATTTGATACTGAGATTGAACTGTACAGGATGCAACGTAAATTGCACTTAAAGGATTACTTTAAGGATTCCTCTCATGTGGTTGAATTTCAAGAAAACCCATTCAAAGTAAGAAGTAGATTTGATCCGGGAACCAATAATCCTTCCATTAAAACCTTCAGCCGTTTAGTGAATCAAGAAGTAATGGCACAGATGGAGGGTACTAAACCTAAATACTCCAATATCACACCAGCGGAAAGACGGGCAATTAAAAGTCTTAAGCAGAACACCTCGATCATCATACACCCAGCTGACAAAGGTGGGGGGATTGTCATACAGGACTACAACAGTTACAGGCAAGAGGTAAGGAGACAATTGGGGGATGTAACATGCTATTGTAAGTTAAACTTCAACCCCACACATACGTTTAAAACCAAGGTTGATGATTATATCAATAAGGGTGTTGAAGATGGCATATTGTGCCCCAAGATAGGGGAATTTATGAAAGTGAGGTACCCCATTATACCTGTCCTTTACTGCCTTCCAAAAGTACATAAAACTCTAGACAACCCCCCAGGAAGACCGATTGTGTCAGCAAGGGGTTCATTGATGTATCCGGTAGCTCAATTTGTGGATAGTATTTTACAACCACATGTTCAACGTACATCCACATTTATTAGAGATACAACGGACTTTTTGAACCGACTTGATGAGATTAACTGGGGTGTAGACAATATTCTATTAGCCACGATGGACGTTACAAGTCTATATACATGCATACCCCATGAGGGAGGAAAAACAGCAGCGTGGCAGATATTGGAGGAGAGTGAAGAATATACGGTGGAAATGATTAATTATGTAATAGGGTTGATTGATTTAATCTTAACCCAGAATTACTTTAAGTTTGAGGAAGACATCTTCACACAGTTGACTGGTACTGCAATGGGGTCACCCATGGCACCAGCATATGCCAATGCATACATGTGGCATTATGAGAAAACACATATCATACAGTCAAAGTACTGGAGGTGGATACCGTTTTATGTGAGATTCATAGACGATTTGTTCTTGGTGTGGTCAGGAGGAGAAGATTTGCTGTTGGAATTCAACAGATATTTGAATGATTTGATTTCACCCATCAGATTCACACTGGTATACAACAGGGATGAGATTCATTTTTTGGATGTAAAGATAAAAAGAATGGGACATGGCATCCAAACTACCCTGTTTGAAAAGCCAACAGACAAGAACACACTATTGGAAGCTCATAGTCAACATCCGGTATCACTCAAACGGGGGTTACCGAAGTCCCAGTTGATACGTGTGAGGAGGATTGTATCTGAATCAAATGAAATGATGGATCAATTAAATAAGATGGGTGCCAAATTCATGGAGAGAGGTTACAAAATGGGTGATATAAGAGAAAAGATCGATGAAGTAGCAGTTCTAGATAGAAAGGCACTATTAACACCTAAGAAAGAGAATAATGAAGAGAAAGATAGAATGATGATTACCACTACTTTCACAGATGTATCCAAAGATTTTAAGAGAGTGGTTTCACAAAATTGGAACCTTTTGACAAGTGATCCAGATATAGGTCACATGTTCACACAGCCTCCACGTTTTGGGTTCAAAAGAGCGAGAAGTATTCGTGATGAGATTGTGCATTCTGATCCCGTTGATAAGTATAAAACAGCAGTGAAAGCTGTGAAGACAGGGGTATACAAATGCACTGGCTGTGTGACTTGTTTACATATGATATCTGGATCGAGTTTTGTTGTTCCTAAAGTAGGATACAACGTGAAAGTAAAAGATTACATTACTTGCAAAACATCATTTGTGGTATATTTGTTGTTATGCCCTTGTAACATGTGTTATGTAGGCAAAACTAGCAGGCCATTCAGACAGCGGGTTACGGAGCACAGATCTTTGATTATTAGGGGTCTCAACAATACAGTGCCTGAGGAACAATTGAAGAGATCACCGGTTGCCAGACACTTTATTAGGTTGAGACATAGTATCAACGATCTAAAATGTTTCCCTTTTGAGGTAGTGAAATCATCACCGCGGGGTGGTGATAGAGAGATGAAACTCTCAAGGAGAGAGATGTATTGGATCTATACATTGAGATCCCGATCACCGGAAGGTCTCAATGAACAGTTCAGTTTAATTGATTATATTTGATTGTTAATGTTCTGGCAAAGGATGGTGACATACTAAATATATGATATGATTTTATCTGTGAAGTATTATGATGAAGGATGAGAGAGTGTGGGTTGGCGCCGGACTAGCGTTGGGGGTTGCTACGGCAACTGCATAGCGCAGTTTCGGCGCCAAACCAAACAATAAGAGAGACGCATACTAGGTAGGCTGTAATGCTGTATCCCTGAAGAAAGTCCGAGGATGGACTGAAACGTCGGATGACAACCGACAGTATGCTGTTTTTATATTTGATACAATAAAATATATTTTAAGTTTGGGAAGTGCTCGGTTTTGCAGGGGATTAGTCACCAGACCGAGCAGTGGCTCTCGCCACTCAACCTGCAACCAGGCATGGTTGTGTGTGATAATGGGCGTAACTTGGTGGCGGCTTTGGAGCTCGGCAAGCTCACACACGTACCATGCCTAGCGCATGTATTTAATTTAGTGGTGCAGCGATTTCTAAAAACCTACCCCAATGTGCATGATCTCTTGACCAAGGTGCGCCGCGTGTGTGCTCATTTCCGTAAGTCATCAACAGCTTCAGCCGGCCTGTTGAAGCTGCAGCAGCGCTTACAATTGCCAGCTCACCGGCTGCTGTGTGACGTGAGCACGCGCTGGAACTCCACCTTCCACATGTTGGCCCGGCTTTGTGAGCAGCAGAGGGCAGTAGTGGAGTACCAGCTGTTACACGGTCGTCGCCTCTCCGTTCAACTTCCTGTAATCAGAAGTGAGGAGTGGGAATGGATGTCAGACCTCTGCGAGGTTTTACGCAATTTTGAGGAATCGACACAGATGGTGAGCGGCGATAACGCTATTATCAGTGTAACCATCCCACTTCTGTGTCTACTGAAACGCTCGCTGCTCACAATTAAAACCGACGCTTTGCATGTGGAAGAGGTGGAAATGGGGGAGGAAGAGCTTACACAAGGTGATAGCCAGAGCACCCTCACTTCGTCTTCTCAGCGACAATTGGAGGAGGCGGAGGAGGAGGAGGAGGAGGAAGACACGGTTGCCTCCGCTACAGAGGGTAGCCATGGAACTTTAGTTCCATCTCTTCAGCGTGGGTGGGCAGAAGAGGAGGAAGAGGATGAGGATATTGAGAGTCATCCTCCTGGTGAGGACAGCGAAATCTTGACTGTTGGTACTCTGGCACACATGGCTGACTTTATGTTAGGCTGCCTTTCCCGTGACCCACGCGTTGTACGCATTTTAGACAACACGGATTACTGGGTGTTCACCCTTCTGGACCCCCGCTACAAAGAGAATTTCTCATCTCTCATTCCTCCGGTGGAGAGGACAAGCAAAATGTTGCAATACCAGAAGGTTCTTGTCGAAAAATTGCTCCAAAATTTTCCATCTGACAACGCTGGCGGCAGAGTACGTGCTACCTTGGCCAACCGAGAAGGGGAGAAAAGGCAGAAAAGGAGAAAAGTTCCGACAAAGGCAGGGCAACACTCTCCAAGGCGTGGGACACCTTCATGACACCCCGCCAGCACCCTCACCCTGATGCGCAGCCTAGTGTCACAAGGAGGGAAAAGTTTTGGAAGATGGTGAAGGAGTACGTAGCAGACCGTGTCAGCGTCCTCAATGATCCCTCTGTGCCTTACAACTACTGGGTGTCCAAGCTGGACACGTGGTATGAACTGGCACTCTACGCCTTGGAGGTGCTGGCCTGCCCTGCCGCCAGCGTTCTGTCTGAGCGGGTATTTAGTGCTGCTGGTGGCATCATAACAGATAAGCGTATCCGCCTTTCCACCGACAATTCTGATAGGTTGACACTTATAAAAATGAACAAGGCCTGGATTTCCCCTGACTTCTCCACTCCACTGGAGGAAAGCCCCGGGGGAACATAAACTCACTTTATATATGTTATTTACAATGATGGGAATACTCTGTATTCCCATTCACCCCTTCCACCCAAAAAACGGGTATATGGTTGACTCTTAATCTTCTCATCCTCCTCCTCCTCTTCCATATGCCCTGGGATATAATTTTTATATAGGGCCAGCTCACCAGTGGGCCCTGTGATATAATTTTTATATAGGGCCAGCTCACCAGCGGGCCCTGTGATATAATTTTTATATAGGGTCAGCTCACCAGCGGGCCCTGTTTGACAATTTTTATATAGGTCAGCTCACCAGCGGGCCTTCTCATATAATGTTTTATTGGGTCAGCTCTCTAGCGGGCCCTCTCATATAATGTTTTATAGCGTCAGCTCACTAGCGGGCCTTCGCATATAATGTTTAGGATGGTCAGCTCTGCAGCAGACCCTCACCCATAATGTTTTAGATGGTCAGCTCAGCGCACGTTTCCCTCTTAATCATGGCCTCAGTTCAATAAAATCAAGGAAATTTTTGGGAGAATTTGCCTCTGCGCACGTTTCCCTCTTAATCATGGCCTCACTTCAGAAAATCAAGGAAATTTTTGGGAGAATTTGCCTCTGCGCACGTTTCCCTCTTAATCATGGCCTCACTTCAGAAAATCAAGGAAATTTTTGGGAGAATTTGCAGATGATATACAAGTAAATATACAGCAAATATTGTTTGGTAACAATTTTTCGCCTAAAGTCGTTTTTATTTTCCTTTTTGTGTGTTTTATGGTCAGTCTGTAAAAATGGCGTACTACGGGCGAAAGATCGTTCCCAGCAGCGATGTTGGAGTCCAAGATGCATCCAGACATCCTCCCTATGCTGTCCCTGAACCATTTCTGTGGTGTTTCCATCCTTTTCTGCCCTTTTCCTATGGACCAGGCACCCTCCCCTCATCAGAGCAGGGGGTGCCTGGTGTAATGCTCGAGTCCTCCCATTGACTTCAATGGGGCTCGGGTGCTCGGCCGAGCACTCGAGCCTCAAGGGGTGCTCGGTCAGAGCACCCGAACACCCGAGCATTGGGGTGCTCGCTCATCACTAACCCTTAATGCTCCCAAGAAAACTGATTTTAGGTGCAATGTCAATATTTGCTGTATCCCAGAGACTATCCAATAAGTCCTTGTGGAAATTTAACATGATACATTTCTAATATATCACTTCTTAAACACTATATAATTCTACAGTTCTGATATATCACATGTTATACACTATAACATTATACAGTTCTGATATATCACTTCTTATACACTGTAACATTCTACAGTTCTGTGATATCACTTCTTATACACTATAACATTCTATAGTTCTGATATCACTTCTTAAACACTATATAATTCTACAGTTCTGATATATCACTTCTTATACAATATAACATTCTACAGTTCTGAGATATCACTTCTTATACACTATAACATTCTACAGTTCTGATATATCACTTCTTATACACTATAACATTCTACAGTTCTGATATCACTTCTTATACACTATAACATTCTACAGTTCTGTGATATCACTTCTTATACACTATAACATTCTACAGTTCTGTGATATCACTTCTTATACACTATAACATTCTACAGTTCTGATATATCACTTCTTATACACTATAACACTCTACAGTTCTGATATCACTTCTTATACACTATAACACTCTACAGTTCTGATATCACTTCTTATACACTATAACATTCTACAGTTCAGATATATCACTTCTCATACACTATAACATTCTACAGTTCTGATATCACTTCTCATACACTATAACACTCTACGGTTCTGATATCACTTCTTATACACTATAACATTCTACAGATCTAAGATGTCACTTCTTATACACTATAAAATTATACAGATCTGAGATATCACTTCTTACACACTATAACATGGTACAGTTCTGTGATATCACTTCTTATACACTATAATATTCTACAGTTCTGATATATCACTTCTTATACACTATAATATTCTACAGTTCTGATATATCACTTCTTATACACTATAACATTCTACAGTTCTGATATATCACTTCTTATACACTATAACATTCTACAGTTCTGATATATCACTTCTTATACACTATAACATGATACAGTTCTGATATCACTTCTTATACACTATAACCTTCTACAGTTCTGATATCACTTCTTATACACTATAACATTCTACAGTTCTGATATATCACTTCTTATACACTATAACATTCTACAGTTCTGATATATCACTTCTTATACACTATAACATTCTACAGTTCTGATATATCACTTCTTATACACTATAACATGATACAGTTCTGATATCACTTCTTATACACTATAACATTCTACAGTTCTGATATCACTTCTTATACACTATAACATGATACAGTTCTGTGATATCACTTCTTATATACTATAACATTCTACAGTTCTGATATCACTTCTTATACACTATGACATTCTACAGTTCTGTGATATCACTTCTTATACACTATAACATTCTACAGATCTGATATATCACTTCTTATACACTATAACATTCTACAGTTCTGATATATCTCTTCTTATACACTCAAAAAAACAGCAGAACAGGTCACTAATCTTAACATTAAATAAGCAGTAGATTGGTTTATATCATATAGTAGGAAACACAGGACTCTCTCACCCTAATAATTTAGCCCTTCACCCTGAGATTTTATTAAAAACACCAAGTCTTAGGTTCAAACCCTGTGAGGTCCCAGGTATGATTACACCCAATGAAGGGCTTTAACCACAAAGCTTGATTACATTGAGATAGTTATATCTTTAATAAACATTAATGGATGCACTCGGCTGCAAAAACAGTGTCTGCCTGCTATCATTTTCTGATAGTGAGTAACGAGTTCAGTGGTAGCGTATTACTCTGTATCATAGAGCACCTCGTGGAGAGAATTGCTGTAGTAAATGCCAAAGTATCTCCTGAGGCCTGCAGGACAGGATTTCCAAACAGGCATAGTAGGTAGTATTGAGCGAGCATGCTCGGCCGATGCTCGGATCGGCTCGAGCATCGCTCTGCTCGGCACATGGCGGTACTCGTACGAGTACCGCATGTGCTCGCCCGCCATGTTCGGGTCTCCTCCCCGCACGTTTTGCGGCTGCTGCGCAGCCAATAAACTTGCAGGGAGGCTCTGACATCAGTGTAATGCCAGCAGCCATGTTGGCTGCTGGCATTACACTGATTGGCTGGCCAGAACCCGTGGTCTGGTGCTGTATAGCACCTGACCAGCGAGTTCGGCTCAGTCTTGGCCAGGGAGAGATGAGGATAGGAAGGGAAAGTCAGTGTAGGGAGAAGACAAGCAAATTTGTTAAAAAAAAGAACCAAAAGTCCTTTTTAGGACTACTGTGTGTGGGGGCAGCAGTTTATTTTGTGTGGGGGGAAAAAAACAAAACAAAAAAAAATTTCATATATTCTGTTTAGTGTGCAAAGTTGCAGATTAGAGCACATTCTGTTTAGTGTGCAAAGTTGCAGATTAGAGCACATTCTGTTTAGTGTGCAAAGTTGCAGATTAGAGCACATTCTGTTTAGTGTGCAAAGTTGCAGATTAGAGCACATTCTGTTAAGTCTTCAAACTAAAATATCAAAGTCACATATTCCATTCAGTGTGCGTCACCGCAGTTTAGCAGCACATTCTGTGTACTCTGCACAGTTGCAGAATAGGAAGAAATACTGTTAAGTCTTCAAACTAAAATATCAAAGTCACATATTCCATTCAGTGTGCTTCGCCGCAGTTTAGCAGCATATTCTGTGTACTGTGCACAGTTGCAGAATAGGAAGAAATACTGTTAAGTCTTCAAACTAAAATATCAAAGTCACATATTCCATTCAGTGTGCTTCGCCGCAGTTTAGCAGCATATTCTGTGTACTCTGCACAGTTGCAGAATAGGAAGAAATACTGTTAAGTCTTCAAACTAAAATATCAAAGTCACATATTCCATTCAGTGTGCTTCGCCGCAGTTTAGCAGCATATTCTGTGTACTCTGCACAGTTGCAGAATAGGAAGAAATACTGTTAAGTCTTCAAACTAAAATATCAAAGTCACATATTCCATTCAGTGTGCTTCGCCGCAGTTTAGCAGCATATTCTGTGTACTCTGCACAGTTGCAAAATAGGAAGAAATACTGTTAAGTCTTCAAACTAAAATATCAAAGTCACATATTCCATTCAGTGTGCTTCGCCGCAGTTTAGCAGCATATTCTGTGTACTCTGCACAGTTGCAGAATAGGAAGAAATACTATTAAGTCTTCAAACTAAAATATTAAAGTCACATATTCCATTCAGTGTGCTTCGCCGCAGTTTAGCAGCATATTCTGTGTACTCTGCACAGTTGCAGAATAGGAAGAAATACTGTTAAGTCTTCAAACTAAAATATCAAAGTCACATATTCCATTCAGTGTGCTTCGCCGCAGTTTAGCAGCATATTCTGTGTACTCTGCACAGTAGCAGAATAGGAAGAAATACTGTTAAGTCTTCAAACTAAAATATCAAAGTCACATATTCCATTCAGTGTGCTTCGCCGCAGTTTAGCAGCATATTCTGTGTACTCTGCACAGTTGCAGAATAGGAAGAAATACTGTTAAGTCTTCAAACTAAAATATCAAAGTCACATATTCCATTCAGTGTGCTTCGCCGCAGTTTAGCAGCATATTCTGTGTACTCTGCACAGTTGCAGAATAGGAAGAAATACTGTTAAGTCTTCAAACTAAAATATCAAAGTCACATATTCCATTCAGTGTGCTTCGCCGCAGTTTAGCAGCATATTCTGTGTACTCTGCACAGTTGCAGAATAGGAAGAAATACTGTTAAGTCTTCAAACTAAAATATCAAAGTCACATATTCTGTGTAAGATGAAGAAGGCGGGTAAAAAGGGACGGGGAAGTGGACGTGATCCTGATAGTTCAGGGCGCGGGTCAGGACGCGGAGAAACTGTGCCTGGTGCCAGAGCACAAGAAAGAAAGACATCCACCATACCTAGCTTCATGTCTCATTTTACAGGGCGTCGCAGGACATCACTCTTGAGGTCCGACCACTGCGAACAGGTGGTCGGTTGGATGTCAGCTGATACTGCTTCCAGTCGGTTAAGCACCACCCTGTCTTCCACCAAGTCCACTCTCAGTAGCCAAGAGTCTGGTCAACATAATCCTCACTCTGATCATCCTTCCTCCCACCATAGACGGTCTGGTCAAAGAAGTGATCCCACACTGGGATATAGTGAGGAGCTCGTCTCATCACCAATCCTTCATTTGACCCTCTCTCCAAGCACGCTTGCAGAGGAACATGACATCTTATGCCCTGATTCACAACCTCTAGAGGGTACCCAATCACAAGAAGATGACAGATGTGAACGGCATTTAAGGTCAAAGGAAGTAGTGGATGATGATGATGATGAGACACAGTTGCCATTAAATCAACCACTATTACTGTCTCAAGACCTTGTTGAGGAGGATGTTATACAGTTGTCAATGACTGAGTATGTGGTGGGATCAAGACATGAGGAGGATGATCAGAGTGAGGAAGTGGAGGAGGACTTGGTGGACGATGAGGTGACTGACCCCACCTGGGAAGGTATAGAGCCGAGCGATGACAGCAGTCCTGAGGGTGAGCCATCTGCAGCACCGCAACAGGCTGGAAGAGGCAGTGGTGTGGCTACAGAAAGAAGGCGGACCGCACCAAACCGGCCCGCAAATGTTCCACGGAGCACCCCCTTGCGTAAATCTACCTTGCCAAGGGGTAGGTGTTCCGCGGTATGGCGTTTTTTTAAGGAAAGTGCGGACGACAAAAGAATTGTAGTTTGCAACCTGTGCCACACCGGAATGAGCCGAGGCATGAACACTAGAAACCTCACCACCACCAGCATGATCCGACACATGGCATCCAAGCACCGTAATAAGTGGGAGGAACGCCTGGATCGCCCATCTGTGTCTGCAGGCCACACCACTGCCTCCTCTTCCCCTGTTTTCGGTGCCGGCCAATCGCCTGTCGAAGTCGCAGGCCCGCATACCTCCCGCCCTGCACCTGTACCATCTGAAGCACCATCAGCGACCACATCCACTTCCCTGTCCCAGCACAGCGTCCAAATGTCGTTACCCCAGGCATTTGAGCGCAAGCGAAAATACCCAGCCACCCACCCACAGGCCATAGCACTAACCTCACACCTTTCCAAATTACTGGCCATCGAAATGCTGCCATTTAGGCTTGTGGAGACTGAGTCCTTCCGCAGCCTGATGGCAGCAGCTGTCCCTCTGTACGCGGTCCCCAGCCGCCACTACTTTTCCCGGTGTGCCATCCCCGCATTACACCACCATGTGTCCCGTAACATCACCCGTTCCCTGACCAACGCAGTTACTGGGAAGGTCCACTTAACGACTGACACATGGACAAGTGCTTGTGGCCAGGGACACTACATTTCCCTGACGGCACGCTGGGTGAATGTCGTGGAGGCTGGGAGCGACTCGGACCCTGGGATGGCACGGGTGCTACCCACGCCGAGGATTGCGGGCCCTACCTCCATCAGGGTTTCCGCCAGCACCTACGTTATTGGCTCCTCCTCCTCCGTTTCCACCTCCGAATTCTCTGCACGCAGCGCCACTCCCCCATCAGCCGGTAGCTGGAAGCAGTGTAGCACTGCAGTGGGGAAGCGTCAACAGGCCGTGCTGAAGCTGATCTGCCTTGGGGACAAACAGCACACGGCCTCAGAGCTGTTGCAGGGGATTAGTCACCAGACCGAGCAGTGGCTCTCGCCACTCAACCTGCAACCAGGCATGGTTGTGTGTGATAATGGGCGTAACTTGGTGGCGGCTTTGGAGCTTGGCAAGCTCACACACGTACCATGCCTAGCGCATGTATTTAATTTAGTGGTTCAGCGATTTCTAAAAACCTACCCCAATTTGCATGATCTCTTGACCAAGGTGCGCCGCGTGTGTGCACATTTCCGTAAGTCATCTACAGCTTCAGCCGGCCTGTTGAAGCTGCAGCAGCGCTTACAATTGCCAGCTCACCGGCTGCTGTGTGACGTGAGCACGCGCTGGAACTCCACCTTCCACATGTTGGCCCGGCTTTGTGAGCAGCAGAGGGCAGTAGTGGAGTACCAGCTGTTACACGGTCGTCGCCTCTCCGTTCAACTTCCTGTAATCAGAAGTGAGGAGTGGGAATGGATGTCAGACCTCTGTGAGGTTTTACGCAATTTTGAGGAATCGACACAGATGGTGAGCGGCGATAACGCTATTATCAGTGTAACCATCCCACTTCTGTGTCTACTGAAACGCTCGCTGCTCACAATTAAAACTGACGCTTTGCATGTGGAAGAGGTGGAAATGCGGGAGGAAGAGCTTACACAAGGTGATAGCCAGAGCACCCTCACTTCGTCTTCTCAGCGACAATTGGAGGAGGCGGAGGAGGAGGAGGAGGAGGAGGAGGAAGACACGGTTGCCTCCGCTACAGAGGGTAGCCATGGAACTTTAGTTCCATCTCTTCAGCGTGGGTGGGCAGAAGAGGAGGAAGAGGATGAGGAGATTGAGAGTCATCCTCCTGGTGAGGACAGCGAAATCTTGCCTGTTGGTACTCTGGCAAACATGGCTGACTTTATGTTAGGCTGCCTTTCCCGTGACCCACGCGTTGTACGCATTTTAGACAACACGGATTACTGGGTGTTCACCCTTCTGGACCCCCGCTACAAAGAGAATTTCTCATCTCTCATTCCTCCGGTGGAGAGGACAAGCAAAATGGTGCAATACCAGAAGGTTCTTGTTGAAAAATTGCTCCAAAATTTTCCATCTGACAACGCTGGCGGCAGAGTACGTGCTACCTTGGCCAACCGAGAAGGGGAGAAAAGGGGAGCACACAGCAGTTCCGACAAAGGCAGGGCAACACTCTCCAAGGCGTGGGACACCTTCATGACACCCCGCCAGCACCCTCACCCTGATGCGCAGCCTAGTGTCACAAGGAGGGAAAAGTTTTGGAAGATGGTGAAGGAGTACGTAGCAGACCGTGTCAGCGTCCTCAATGATCCCTCTGTGCCTTACAACTACTGGGTGTCCAAGCTGGACACGTGGTATGAACTGGCACTCTACGCCTTGGAGGTGCTGGCCTGCCCTGCCGCCAGCGTTCTGTCTGAGCGGGTATTTAGTGCTGCTGGTGGCATCATAACAGATAAGCGTATCCGCCTTTCCACCGACAATTCTGATAGGTTGACACTTATAAAAATGAACAAGGCCTGGATTTCCCCTGACTTCTCCACTCCACTGGAGGAAAGCCCCGGGGGAACATAAACTCACTTTATATATGTTATTTACAATGATGGGAATACTCTGTATTCCCATTCACCCCTTCCACCCAAAAAACGGGTATATGGTTGACTCTTAATCTTCTCATCCTCCTCCTCCTCTTCCATATGCCCTGTGATATAATTTTTATATAGGGCCAGCTCACCAGCGGGCCCTGTTTGACAATTTTTATATAGGTCAGCTCACCAGCGGGCCTTCTCATATAATGTTTTATTGGGTCAGCTCTCTAGCGGGCCCTCTCATATAATGTTTCATAGCGTCAGCTCACTAGCGGGCCTTCGCATATAATGTTTAGGATGGTCAGCTCCGCAGCAGACCCTCACCCATAATGTTTTAGATGGTCGGCTCAGCGCACGTTTCCCTCTTAATCATGGCCCCAGTTCAGAAAAATCGAGGAAATTTTTGGGAGAATTTGCCTTTGCGCACGTTTCCCTCTTAATCATGGCCTCAGTTCAGAAAAATCTAGGAAATTTTGGGGAGAATTTGCCTCTGCGCACGTTTCCCTCTTAATCATGGCCCCAGTTCCGAAAAATCGATGAAATTTTTTGCAGAATTTGCAGATGATATACAAGTAAATATACAGCAAATACTGTTTGGTAACAATTTTTTGCCTAAAGTCGTTTTTATTTTCCTTTTTGTGTGTTTTACGGTCAGTCTGTAAAAATGGCGTACTACGGGCGAAACATCGTTCCCAGCAGCGATGTTGGAGTCCAAGATGCATCCAGACATCCTCCCTATGCTGTCCCTGAACCATTTCTGTGGTGTTTCCATCCTTTTCTGCCCTTTTCCTATGGACCAGGCACCCTCCCCTCATCAGAGCAGGGGGTGCCTGGTGTAATGCTCGAGTCCTCCCATTGACTTCAATGGGGCTCGGGTGCTCGGCCGAGCACTCGAGCCTCCGGGGGTGCTCGGTCAGAGCACCCGAACACCCGAGCATTGGGGTGCTCGCTCATCACTAATAGTAGGCAAAGTTCTAAAGCTCCTCAGTTGTGCAGGCCACACCTACATTCCGAGTTGTGGGTGTGACCAGAGCAATCTGAGTGTCCCTGTCCTCTTCAATACCCCTTTACAAGTTCTGTGCCAGGAGACAGTGGCTGGTACTGAGGGACATGTAAGGAGAGGGGTGTGGCCAGGGGTGGAGCTAAGGACACCTAGAGTGTCCTGCCTAGTGTTGTCTATGATGTAAATCCATCTCTGGCCTTTTTGAAATGGGACTTGGGCAGGATATGAGCAGCTGACATCCCCAGAGGGAAGGAATTGAAAAGCAAAGATTCCACCCATTGTCATAGCAACACAAGAGGCTTGCTAAACTGTTTTTCAATATTTTATATCGGTAAGTGATAACAGTACAAAAATCAAAATACAGATTGGGTTTATTTTCTATCCTTAACCCTTTGAGTGCCAGAAGGGTACAGAACGCATTGCTCTGCAATGCGTTCTGTACCCCTCTGGCACTCAAAGGGTTAATATGATGCTGCACTTATCCCAGTTTTGTACTAGTAGACGCTGCCCCTTTAACTCAGCAGGAAAAAGACCAATTGTAAAATTAAATTTAGAAAGAGAAATATTCTTTCTTTGTTATTTGTTTTTTTTTTCATTTAACCACTTGTATGCCATAGACATCTCCAAAGCATTGGTTTCTGCATACACACATTTCCTCTTTGTATGTGGGCTGCAGGCAGCATTCTCACCAGTTTAACAATTCATTAAACATTTACTCAGAACTATGGAAAAAGGAGAACTGTGATTAATGGTTTCCATCGTCCAATATGCGGCTTAAACATTACTAATGTCCTCAGCACTGATACGCCTGGAGCTGCCAATGTACCAGCAAAAAAGTACACTTCTTCACTCCAAGTTAACAGCTGGCAAAGTTCTGCTGTGAATATGATCTATTGTGCTAATGAAACCAATAGCTCCAGAATGAACACTGTGTTAGTAAGTGGGGTAAATTCTCATTTAGTATGGATTTTTTAGAGATTCCACTACCCTGACAATTTTTTTATTGTTACATTTCAGACCCTCGGGTGCCGAAGGAGCATCAACATTTAATTCATCCCAACAGTGTGTGTGTGTGTTTGAATGTGACTGAGTTCTTTCATGAACCTGTGTCTGATTCTGTCATCAATCTAAAAGCAGGAGGACTGTATCTGATGGGCAGCCCACATGAGTACCAGTCAATATTATTTGCTTGCCCCCGTGTTAGCTGGTTATTCACTGGATGTTATAATGGACATCGCAACCTTCATCAATGCTTGTGTGAAAGTTCTGCTGGTGGCCCCAAAGGCTGCAATGACAACCTTCCTTAATGAATCTTTATTGTATTTCTGTTCAATAGTCTTGATGTGAAATGCACCAAAGGCCAGCCCTGTACCTTTACAACAAGCAACAAAGCCAATGCAATGTGTGTGCGCACAGGTAGCCAGGAAGATGTACCAATTTCTATTGCTCTTTTTAGGCAGGACACGCATACAGCTTATCAAAATCAAAGGGGGGCATATTTTAAGGCCGTAGAAACACGCATTTGACTGAATCAAAAGCAGATGTTTTTACACCAAGGCAGTAAGGCAGTATTCGCATTTATTTAAATCACAGACCAATATAGGTAATTACAACAGTTGTTTTCAAAGCAGATGTTGATCCAATGATATGTCTTACTGCCTTTTTGGACTCAAGAAGGACATAAATGCTTTCAGGGTTTTTTTTTATCATCCACTGGATCAACGAAAACAAGAATCATGTTGATTTTCAGCTTTATCAACTATGTTAATATCTCTCTAATAGAAATGGGCGGTATTTTTTCTCATAAAAATGAAACACGAGAAAAGTGACACTTCCTGCCTTCCATGGTAATTCCCCCGAAAAGTGTATTTTTCTGCTTTTTTAATTGCAATTAAAATCAATGATAATAATGTAATTTCTCCCCACCTGAAGAGTTTCCCCCATGTACTCCCATCACACTAACTTGACAGTATAAAGGGGTGTCAATTTATCGAATGTTGTCAGTCTGTGTTTGGTAGAAAGGGAGAGAAAGCGGCTGAAATGTAGATGCTAGCTTGTGTAGGAGCAATCAGACAAAGAGGGACAGCTGGAGTTGATTGAATTAAGGAGTAATAGTTTTAGATATTTGTTCTCTGGACAGGTGGGGTACGGGGAATGTGTGTTTGTGTACAGAGAAAGAAGAGTTAAAGAAAAACACATCTGACTGATAGTTAACAGTGACAGTCAGAGAGGTGATTTTACCCGAATGGCGACTTGACTGAGGCTGAAAGTGAGAGATAGTACCAGATAGAGGTATTCAGCATACATTCAAGATTCAGTGAATCCCCATCGCATAGTCATGATCTATTATTATTATTATTAATCTTTATTTATATAGCGCCAACAAATTCTGCAGCGCTTGAATCATCCTAAGCGGAAAATTAAAAAGACTTTACAAAAACTTACAAAAATATGAAAAGTAGTTGAAAGGAAGAGAATGTGGTACTATGATGATGATGACATAATTACTGTTGATTTGTAATATGTCCCTCTATGCTCCTCCCCACACATACAGATAAATTAGAGACAGATGATAATATGGCAAAAAATAGCTGTATCAGAATGTAAAAGGTTCAGTCTTCCACTACCGGAAAACATCAGTAGGCCTGCTTATAATCATTTTGAGAGATCAACTGTAGAGTCCGGATAAAAAGGCCTAAAAATATACATTCATCTCAGTCATCATCAGCATTGTCACTGCTTCCAAGTCCAACCCCCGCCCAGCCACGTTTAGTATTATTGACTAAGCAGCAACACAGCTCAACAGCAACAATCCTATCTATGAGTCCTACTGCTGCCTACTACTATAAGTACTACTATTGCAACATATAGCCCAGGTAGTAGTGATGATGCAGCAAGTAGGAGTCCCTCAGGAACCCATTAGTCTATGAAATCTACATTTGTAGATACGTCATTAATGATCAAAAAGTTAAACATGTTGTTATTTGTTGTCTCTGTAAAAAAGCATGTGAGTGGGGAATGCAGGATCACATCTTGGCACATCCTCATTGAGACCCCCCTGAAGCAGAAGACAAAAAGAGTTGTGAGGAGCACACATCAAGCACGAACAAGATAAAGTGTCTTGTTCTAAGGCATGGTAGCCTCTCAAAGGTGCTACAACTCACGTTTTTCACTCCCATGTGCCATTGCAGAGAGGAAAGCTCCATATCCATATCAGACTGGTCCCACCCACAGACAATCCAGCTCCGAAATGTCAGGCAAATCCTCTCCGCATGAGAGAAACAGCAAAACCACAGACGTACATTTCGGACTATGTGAGCCTCGTCAGTGTGGTGCAGCCGAATCCCTCTAAGTACATGGAAGCAAGGGCCCATGCCTGGGATGCCCTTATACTTAGGGAGACAAAAAGAGTTGTGAGGAGCACATATCAAGCACGAACAAGATAAAGTGTCTTGTTCTAAGGCATGGTAGCCTCTCAATGGTGCTACAATTCGTGTTTTTCACTCCCATGTGCCATTGCAGAGAGGAAATCTCCATATCCATAGCAGACTGGTCCCACCCACAGACAGTCCAGCTCCGAAATGTCAGGCAAATCCTCTCCGCATGAGAGAAACAGCAAAACCACAGGCTTACGTTTAGGCCAATGTGTGCCTCGTCAGTGTGGTGCAGCCAAATCCCTCTAGGCACATGGAAGCAAGGACCCATGCCTGGGATGCCCTTATACTTAGAGAGACAAAAAGAGTTGTGAGGAGCACACATCAAGCACGAATAAGATAAAGTGTCTTGTTCTAAGGCAGGGTAGCCTTTCAAAGGTGCTACAACTCACGTTTTTCACTCCCATGTGCCATTGCAGAGAGAAAATCTTCATATCCATATCAGACTGGTCCCACCCACAGACAGTCCAGCTCCAAAATGTCAGGCAAATCCTCTCCACTTGAAAGAAACAGCAAAACAACAGATGTGCATTTCAGCCTATGTGAGCCTCGGCAGTGGGGTGCAGCCAAATCCCTCTAGGCACATGGAAGCAAGGGCCCATGTCTGGTATGCCCTTATACTTAGGGAGACAAGAAGAGTTGTGAGGAGTACACATCAAGCACGAACAAGATAAACTGTCTTGTTCTAAGGCATGGTAGCCTCTCAATGGTGCTACAACTCACGTTTTTCACTCCCATGTGCCATACTTACTGTCTCCCTAAGTATAAGGGCATCCCAGGCATGGGCCCTTGCTTCCATGTGCCTAGAGGGATTTGGCTGCACCACACTGATGAGGCTCACATAGGCTGAAGGCTGCTGAAGGCTGCTGAAGGCTGCTGAAGGCTGCTGAAGGCTGCTGAAGGCTGCTGAAGGCTGCTGAAGGCTGCTGAAGGCTGCAGGGTGCGGGTGCGGAGATTTCCTCTCTGCAACGGCACATGGGAGTGAAAAACACGAATTGTAGCACCATTGAGAGGCTACCATGCCGTAGAACAAGACACTTTATCTTGTTTGTGCTTGATCTGTGCTCCTCACAACTCTTTTTGTCTCCCTAAGTATAAAGGCATCCCAGGCGTGGGCCCTTGCTTCCATGTGCCTAGAGGGATTCAGCTGCACCACACTGATGAGGCTCACATAGGCGAAACGTACGTCTGTGGTTTTGCCGTTTCTCTTGTGCAGAGAGGATTTGCCTGACATTTCGGAGCTGGACTGTCTGTGTGCAGGACCAGTCTGATGTGGATATGGAGATTTCCTCTCTGCAGTGGCACCATTGAAAGGCTATCATGCCTTAGAACAAGACACTTTATCTTGTTCGTGCTTGATGTGTGCTCCTCACAACTCTTTTTGTCCCCCTGAAGCAGAATCACAGGTCTGACTGGTAGTCACACTTGAAGCATATCAGAGATGTGTCAACTAGCATTAGTCTCAGTAGTGGACTCCTAATTGGAGCAATAACGGATTGAGGCAAAGCAGTAGTAATATCAGGAAGTGGGACACCATTTTCTCCAGTAACAATAACAACCATGGGGTAGATTTAAAGGGATAGTAATACTTCGTTTTAACTTTATTTTATTTTGTAGGCATTAAAAAAACATGAAGAATGATATAAGTCTTATCTCTCAAACCTTTATGGTTTATGAGATATTCACAAGCAAAGTTTCCCCCTCCCGCCCCTTTTACCTACTGTAAACAATCTCTTCTCAGATGTGGAATACAGTCCATAGACTGGACAGATAACAAAAGGGGACACTCTTATTCCTATGAAAACAATGAAATCCCTGCCCCCCTTGACAAGCTTTTCAGGTTTTTCCCTTATCTTAATTGAAGATTGTCCCTCTCTGCAGTCTACCTGGGCACCTCCCTTCTGATCTGGCTGAACAGTGTTACATCAGTAAAAGGGGCGGGAGGGGGACACTTTGCTTGTGAATATCTCTTAAACCATAAAGGTTTGAGAGATAAGACTTATATCATTATTCATGTTTTTTTAATGCCTACAAAATAAAATAAAGTTAAAACGAAGTATTACTATCCCTTTAAAGGCAGACGTTAAAATAGCCGGTGGGGCCAAAGTGAATACCGGCTGAAAAATTAAAATGTCTAACTCGGTATTCAAAGGCCCTACCAGCTAAAACCACAAAGAGTGTTAAGCCATAAAACAGTCTTGTGGCTGAACGTCTATTTTGTGCGTTTATATTATATCAGGGTGCCAGTGCTATGCTGGAGACATTTTGACACCTTGCTACTTCCTGATCCCTTTTTATTGGCTAACGTGTTATTGCTCCTCCCAGTGAGACAGCCCTTAAATACTCAGTCCTGTCACTTCTGCAGTGCCCTTTCGTGGTGTTTCCGTTGCTAGCGCTTGTTCCGTTATATTCGTATGATTCCTGTGTATGACCCGGACTGCCTGACTACTCTGCCTGTTTATGGTCCTGCTCTGTGTACCGAACCGGATTGGCTGACGTTCCTGCTCTGTGTACTGACCCGGATTGGCTGACGTTCCTGCTCTGTGTATCGACCCGGCTTGGCTGACGTTCCTGCTCTGTGTACCGACCCAGACTGGTTGACGTTCCTGCTCTGTGTACTGACTCAGCTTGGCTGACGTTCCTGCTCTGTGTACCGACCCGGTTTGGCTATGTTCCTGCTCTATGTTGCTGCCTGGTTCGCACTCATTCCGGAATCCGGTTTGGGAGCTATAGCCGGTGCTCACTCTCCCGGTCTGATTAGACCTCCAGCTGTCTCGGTTACTGTTCAGGCAGTTATTACTGTGACCCAATCACTCCTGTGCCTAGTCCTCTCTCTCCGGTGTGGAGATCTCGGTTGCACCACGGTACTCTTGGCCTGTTTACTGCTATACCTGAGGTTGGGTTACTCTTGGGCTTCTCAGTCTGTTATTCCATCCAGCAGTTGCCTCAGACCGGTGCATTCGTTAACCCCCTTCGGGGTGGTGCTGTACACTTGGCTCACAGTCTATTGCAGTCTCGGTTTGCATTACACTTTTGGGTTACATTACATTTTGGGTTACAGTCTATAGCAGTCCCGGTTTGGTGTTACACTGCACCTCCGGTTGCAGCCTACCTCTGGTGCTCCAGTAGCCAGTCGCACATCCTGGGCTCCGCTTGTTCCTTGGTGGCTACAGTCGCTATTGTGTCACTCTCTGTGTAGAGAGTGTACTCTGGGCCTTCCACTATTAGGGCCTATCCGCTGTTCCTGGCCTAATAGTACCTATCTGCCATTATCTAACTGAATCACATGAACTTTACCTGACCCGTGTCAGTATTGTGTATTGTTTAACATATACTGGACCTGTGTGGTTATTTACCTTATTGTAACCTGTCCTGTGTCAGTGTCATATTGTATGTATATGTTGGACCCGCGAGGGTTACTATTATTCTGTGTGATTTAATAAAACTGTGTTTTACCAAAACCTTCCATTTCTTAGTGTACATAAAACCGTTACAGTTTAGTTCCAAAAATGCCAATAAAAGCAACGATTTTGGGAACTTCACAGTAAAAAAGTAAACTATCGGTGCCTGACATACTGCAAAGCACAGATCGTTAACTTCTATGTGTTACACTTACCTGTCATCCACTGTCCTTCACCTTCATTTCAGCCTTCTTTTCTTTCTTATATCTTCTCTTCTTTCTACCTGTTCTTGTAAAAGACAAACAAGTATAAATACAATGTGGAATACAAGATATCGTTTAACCCCTTGAGTGCCAGAGGGGTACACAACACATTGCAAAGCAATGCTTTGCAAAACCTCTCTAGGCTCAACAGGTTGAGCAATATAGTCAGTGCCCAGGAATATAAAAATAGAGTGCCATTATTTGTCGTCAAATAAGCCATGCCACTAATAACAAGTGTTCAAATATGATACGTATATTAAAAATATGTAAATGATATGCTTAGCTTATGTTTATCTTTTAACTGTGTCCTCTGCTGTGCATGGCCGCAGAGGCGGCAGCAGCCAAGACAGTGCAGTGCCCAACATGTCCCCCTCCTCTCAGACTGATTCCCGTTGCGCATTGAGGGAATTAGAGTAGAGACTGCCTTTATATATGGGCAGCTTCTGATCCAATTCCCTCACAGCCACTGGCTGAGATGTGCTTACACACACATCCCAGCCAATCAGTTTAAAGCACAGTCGCTCAAATCTGATTGGCTGGGATATGTGTGTGTGTGTGTAAGCACATCTCAGCCAATGGCTGTGAGGGAATTGGATCAGAGGCTGCCCATAATTAAAGGCAGTCTCTACTCTAATTTCCTCAATGCGGAACAGGCATCGGCCCGAGAGGAGGGGGACATGTTTGGCACGGCACTGTTTTGGCTGCCGCCGCCTCTGCGGCCACGCACAGCAAGGGAGACAGTTAATAGATAAACATAGGCTAAGCACCTTATATTTACTTGGCATGCTGATGCTTATGAAAAAATGTGGAGAGATAGATAGATAGAGCTAAGGACAAGAGGTCACCCATTATGACTAGAGGAAAGGCTCTTTCAACTAAAACAAAGGCAGGGATTCTTAACCGTAAGGGCAGTAAAGTTATGAACTTCTTTGCCTCGGGATGTTGTACTTGCAGATAATGCAACTGCTTTCAATAAATCAATGGATGACTATCTAGCACAGAACAATATTACAAATGACAGATGACTTCAATGCAAATAGGATGTTGATCCAGGGAAATATCTCACTGCCATTTGGAGTCAGGAAGAATTTTTTTTTAACCCACTTGGGGCTAAATTGGAAATGGCTTCAGAGGGCTTTTTTTTTGCCTTCCTCTGGATCATCAGTGTTTTTGGCATGGCCTGGACTTGATGGACGCGTGTCTTTTTTTCAGTCTCATCAACTGTTTTACTGTGTTACTACATACCTCCCAACATTTCAAATTGCTAAAGAGGGACACTTATGGTTTAGGGGGTGTTTCTGGGGGTGTGACTGGTGGGCGGGGCATTGCAGAGAATTTTTAGGCTATTTTGTGACCTAATGACACCTCCTTGTGTAACCTAATAAGTGACTTATAACAAGACCAAAGTATTTTATTTACACAAACTAATGTTTAAACAAACATTAATGTGAATTTTATTGCTGTGGAGTAATGTGATACCATTTTATACACACCACACAGTCTGATCTCCTAAAAAGAGGGACATCAGGGTGTGAAAGAGGGACAGAGGGATTTGGGTCTAAAAGAGGGACTGTCCCTCCTAAGGAGGGACACTTGGGAGGTATGTTACTATGAGATAGATAGATAGATAGATACATAGATAGATAGATAGATAGATATGACATAGATAGATCGATGGATAGATAGATAGATAGATAGATATGAGATAGATAGATAGATAGATAGATAGATAGATAGACAGATAGACAGACAGATAGATAGAGATGACATAGATAGATAGATAGATAGATAGATAGATAGATAGATAGATAGACAGATAGACAGACAGATAGATAGATATGACATAGATAGATAGATAGATAGATAGATAGATAGATAGATAGATAGATAGAAAGATAGAGAGATAGATAGATAGATAGATAGATAGATAGACAGATAGACAGACAGATAGATAGAGATGACATAGATAGATAGATAGATAGATAGATAGATAGATAGATAGATAGACAGATAGACAGACAGATAGATAGATATGACATAGATAGATAGATAGATAGATAGATAGATAGATAGATAGATAGAGATAGATAGATAGAGATAGGCTCGCAGGTACATAGAACTGTTAATTTTGTATTTTCCAAACAGGAAAAATGAAATGATAATCAACATGCCAGGGCTTTTAGGACTATAAACAGATACATTATGGAAATTGAAAGGCGAATGACTTACTATTTTTATACATGATTGCTAAGAGCTCTCAAACAGTGAGTGTCTGTGTCTTGCATGCCAAGCAGCGCTACATACGTCCTGAACTATTTCCAGCTGTGTCTCAGATAGATCTGTCAGCCTGGCGATCTCCAGCAGCCATCAAATTCACAGGGTGACCGATTTCACGACTTCATCTTGTAAATTGGATTTTTTAAATGTCTTTAACACCTTGGATGCTCTGCAATGCTTTTAAGCACTCTTTAGCTTCCAAGGGGTTAATACAGACTCTGGGAAAACTTAATATGGAATCATTACATCAGAAATTGCCTTTTGTTTATCAACAGAAGCAGTCAAGCTTTGTCTCCAGTTTCTGTAAACTACAAATCCCATCATCCTCGGTCAGCTAGTGGGTGCTTGGGACTCATGGGAGTTGTGGTCACAAACAGCTGGTGGTCCAAAGACTGACAATCCCAGTGAAGAGAGATGAAATGCAGGGTGGCAGCCATTCAGTCCTTTTAGCCACTTCAAATGAGGAAACTGTGAGTGTGATTAGTAAGTGTGACGGGGGTACAGGGGTTACTAATTGGTAGACCGAGGGTTAAGCGATTTATCCAGCCAGACAAAAAGATAATAAATTGCATTTATTAGAGTGGTCACGGCACATGAACATAAGACAACAATTACAGGCAAACAAACGGGTAAAACATAAAAACGAATTACTTCTGCTGTTCTCTTCTTGGTTGCACAGATTGCCAGGGGTTACATATCATACTCACAGTCCATTTTAGCTTAATGCTGGAGCATACACATAGTCCCACTAGCAGAGCCGGATTAAGCCTCCATAGGGCCATAGGCAGGATCCCAAATTGGGCCCCCCTGCCAGTTTGCCCCTCCCCACACTCTTGCCGCAATAGTTTCTTGATTTGCCCATTGCCTATAGTGACACCACAGATCTTACAATTGAATCAGACTACACTAGTGATACCACACAGCTTACAATTGAAATGGGGCTAAACCAGTGATACCACACAGTTTACAACTGAAGTGGGGCTAAACCAGTGATACCACACAGTTTACAATTGAAATGGGGCTAAACCAGTGATACCACACAGCTTACAATTGAAATGGGGCTAAACCAGTAATACCAGACAGCTTACAATTGAAATGGGGCTAAACCAGTGATACCACACAGCTTACAATTGAAATGGGGCTAAACCAGTGATACCACACAGCTTACAATTGAAATGGGGCTACGCCAGTAATACCACACAGCTTACAATCAAAATGGGGCCACCCCACTGATACCACACAGCTAATGATGGCAAGGGCAAAAGGAGGGTAGAAAGGAAAGAGGAATGGCATAATGAGGGGAAGCCCCCAATCTGTTTCTCCCTCTTTCTCTAACCCCCTAATCTGTTTTCCACTCTTTTTCTGCCCCCTGCTCTGTTCTCCACTCTTTTCCTGTCCCCTAGTCATTTCTCCACTCTTTTTCTGCCCTCAATCTGTTTGTCACTCTTTTTCTGCCCCCCTAGTCTGTTCTCCACTCTCTTCCTTCCTCTAGTCTGTTCTCTACTATTTTTTCTGGTCCCTAGTCTGTTCTCCACCATTTTCCTTCCCCCTAGTCTGTTCTCCACCATTTTCCTTCCCCCTAGTCTGTTCTCCACTATTTTCCTTCCCCCTAGTCTGTTCTCCACCATTTTCCTTCCCCCTAGTCTGTTCTCCACCATTTTCCTTCCCCCTAGTCTGTCCTCCACCATTTTCCTTCCCCCTAGTCTGTTCTCCACTATTTTCCTTCCCCCTAGTCTGTTCTCCACCATTTTCCTTCCCCTAGTCTGTTCTGCACTATTTTCCTTCCCCCTAGTCTGTTCTCCACTCTTTTTCTGCCCCCCTAGTCTGTTCTCCACCATTTTCCTTCCCCCTAGTCTGTTCTCCACTATTTCCTTCCCCCTAGTCTGTTCTCCACTCTTTTCCTTCCCCTAGTCTGTTCTCCACTATTTTCCTTCCCCCTAGTCTGTCCTCCACTCTTTTCCTTCCGCCTAGTCTGTCCTCCACTATTTTCATTCCCCCTAGTCTGTTCTTGTTACGGTTTTCTGACACTCAGACCAGGGTATGAAGTAAAAACACAGTTTTATTGAAAATAAAACAAGGCCCCTAGAGGCCAGCACATAAATAGCAACAATGGCAAAAATGACAAAGTGAATGCACACAATGATAATGACAAGTGCTAGAATAGATAGGGAATTATCCCCAAAGGGTTAAAGACTGAAATGGGTGAAATATACAAGACTGGCCAACGCCCAGGATAAATAGCAGTCTCTCAATAGCAGGATAGTGGACACAGTCTCTCAATAGCAGGATAGTGGACACAGTCTCTCAATAGCAGGATAGTGGACACAGTCTCTCAATAGCAGGATAGTGGAGTTACTGCACTGAATACACTCTCAAGTTGATATACTAGAGCCCAATGTCCAGATCTGAGCCGGTACCCACACCTGGGGCTACAGAGGAGTGCTATTGCCACGCGGTATTGATCAGAACCAAAATCGCCCTTAACTAGAAAAGTAATAACCCTGCATGTGTCACTAGGATTATGCCCATACACCCCTTGGGTGCTGTACTGATGGTAACTGCACAAGCTGTAATTGAGCCAATGTCCTCTGGAGTGCAATGGGAATGTACCTTCAACGTCTGTGGCCCTGAGCCAGAGGATGAACACGGACTGACAAGGCTCTGATGGAATAAGAGACACACAGAAGCACTCAGAGTAAAAGGCTATGTCAGAAAATGTATGCTTGGCAAGAAGTATCGGAGGCACCAGACTGGAGACTACAGGCACTGCAAGGGTTAGATGGTTCTGTACACACGCTAGTACCTTGGCAGCCAACAGAAGGCAAAGCAACCTCAGGCTACAGCTACTGACAAGTGAGAGGAACAGTGAGTCGCTTATACAGTTCAGAATGTCGCCGAGCGACTGGAATGACGCAGGAACACAGGAACAGCAGGCAGAACCGGAACGGTAACTGGAACAGCAGACAGGCCGGCACCTCAACCGGAACAGCAGGCAGAACCGGAACGGTTACTGGAACAGCAGACAGGCCGGCACAGCAACCGGAACAGCAGGCAGAACCGGAGCGGTAACTGGAACAGCAGACAGGCCGGCACAGCAACCGGAACAGCAGGCAGGACCGGAACGGTGACTGGAACAGCAGGCAGGTCCGGAGCAATACTGGAACAGAGGCAGGCCGGAAACAATCACAGAGCAGGGTCGTCAGCCAGAGCCGGGTCGAATCACGGAGCAGGGTCGTCAGCCAAAGCCGGGTCAAATCACGGAGCAGAATCAGGAACAGAGTCAGACTAGCCGGGTCGGTACACAGAAGACACTGGAATATGGCAACAAGGCGCAGCAACAGGAACACCACGAAAGGGCAACTGACAATTGCCCAAGCTCCAGCATATAACGGCACATCCTGGGCGGGCCAATCAGTCTCCACCAATGCACAGGTACATCATGATAGATTGACAGAAAGACACGGGGACCGTGATAGTTCTCCACTCTTTTTCTGCCCCTCTAATCTGTTCTTCACTCTTTTTCTGCCCCCTAGAATTGCCATGGGCCCCCCAACCACATTGGCCCCCTCACCCACATTGGCCACCTCCACATTGCCCCCCCAATCTCCACATTGCCCCTTCATCTCCATAATGCCCCCCTTCATCCCATTGCCCCTTCCACAATGCCCTCTTCATCTCCACAATGCCCCTTCCACAATGCCCCCTTCTCCACATTGCACCTACATCTCCACATTTCCCCTTCCACAATGCCCCCTTCATCTCCACACTGCCCCTTCCACAATGCCTTCATCTCCACATTGCACCTTCATCTCCACATTTCCCCTTCCACAATGCCCCCTTCATCTCCACACTGCCCCTTCCACAATGCCCTCATCTCCACTTCACCTCCACAATGCCCCCTTCATCTCCACAATGCCCCTTCCACAATGCCCCCTTCATCTCCACAATGCCCCTTCCATCTCCACAATGCCCCTTCCACAATGCCCCCTTCGTCTCCACACTGCCCCTTCCACAATGCCCCCATCTCCACTTCACCTCCACATTGCACCTTCATCTCCACATTTCCCCTTCTACAATGCACCCATCTTCACATTTCCCCTGGTGGTCTAGCGGCGTTACTTGACAGATCTGTGCCTCCTTCTGCACAGATCTCTTAGACTGAAGCTCCCGCGCGCCGCTCTAGTAATGCAGAGGCTGGGAGATGATGTCATCTCCCAGCGCTCTGTATTACTAGAGCGGCGCGCCGAGTGGGAGATCAGGTAAGCTGCGGGCAAGGGGGTTGAATCGCCCGGCCAAATGAGGGGGGCCCGGAAAGCCTCATTCAAGTTGAATGAGGCTTTTTGGGCCCCCCTCATTTGGCTGGGCCATAGGCAGGCGCCTTGTGGCCTTGCCTGGGATCCGGCTCTGCCCACTAGAGGCAAGAGTGGACACCCCGCCCACTACACATGCTGCTGGATTTACATGAAAGTTCATTGTATCTTTTGTCCTGGCAGAGGAGTTGGGGAAGACATCCTAAGATCCTTGTGGTAGGAACATCAGGGTACTCTCTCTGTGTCTGAAGCCGCCTTGACTTACAGCCCACAACTGAAAAGGGGACCTGGCCCTACAGTGCCCGCTCACTCTAACTCTTCCGGTGAGGGCACTCACCAGTCCCAGTTTCTCCAGTACTCCCTTAGAAAGCACCTGGACCAATCCAACTCCAGACTGGCCCCAGGCCACCCTCCTCCATGCTGGGGAAAGGCTTTCTCCTGCTCCTACATTTTCAAATCTCTCTCCTCTCTTCTCTCTCTCAGGTTTTTTTTCTACCCACCCCCTACAGGATGTGATGTCACAGGTACCATCTACCAGGTCTGTTCTGCTTGGCCTGATGTGAGGGGGGAGATGCACACATTCAACACACAGATTTGCCCTACCCCCCCTCTATCTGACCAACACTGGCTATCTCCTAACACAATCCCTGTGGTCAGCTAGACTAAATGGCACCATCCCTCTGTACATCATGAACACTAACCAACCCTTTCACTGTTGGTAACTGGACAACACTCTCTAATGCATGCACATACAGGGGACATTAATGTTTCAAGAATGGGAACAGATGTTAAGACAATGGACATCACTGAAAACAGACCCATTTAATTCTCTGGGTGACAACCATTTTGTCACAGTAAGCCATTTTGTATATATTTTATCACACAAGCCTAGACCAAAAGTAATCATTTGTAGAGACTAGAAATGTGGGTAACTTTATGACACTGTCAGTGGCTTGCCTCTCCCATAGAATGTAGTAGAATAACTATCTGGACACCAAGGAGAGATGCACTGGGTCGATAAGGAGCCAGTTTGTCAATATGGTGGCGGACTGGACTCTAATCCATCTTTTGGTATGCTCTAAGGTATCTTACTCATCTAATTCATGCAACTACACATCAAAAGTATCTACATTTCCATGTTTTGTCCATGCCTTTGCCAGGTTTATGATGTAGCAATGTCTCCCTCAAAAATGGCTCATTTTCATATAGAAATCTAACTCCATAAGCCATTATCATATTATTATGGATTTGTTTATATGATATGTGGCAATTCTCCACATGTACTAAGCTCCAATAGCTTACTATGCTGTTGGAATTCAACCTGAGGATGGCAAATACATCTTTCCATAGCTTATCTTCAGTCTCAGACAACAATTTGCGACATCTCTCCTTCAGAACAGAGACACTAGCTGCCCTCCCTTAAAACATGTACACTCTCCCTGTCTTGTTTAACAGCTGATTCAAGTACACGCAGAACTGGCAGATCAGCTGTTATATGTACACAGTCAACTATTCCACCAATAAGCTGATTCATGTAAACAAAAAACTCTGCCACACTCAATAGGGCAAAAGGAGTGCCATGCGGAGTGTGGCATAGTCTTTTGTTTATATGAAACAGCTGATCAGTGGATAGTCCACTATGTACACATAACAGCTGATCTGCCAGTTCAAAAAAAAAACAAAAAAACAGAACCAGCAGATAAGCTGTTACATGTAACAAGTCATCTGTCAGTTTTGTACTTGATAAAGCGGTGCAGGGGACTGTGTGTATTATAGGCCTGTGAATGCCATAGTGATATGCAATACTAAAAATGTTAAGGGAAGGCTGGTGCTCATTTTGGTGCTCATTTTGGTGCTGAAGTCTGAGCATATTCTCTCAGCACCCCCACTTGCACTTCCCAACACGTCACCAATATTATTGCAACTATATATGCAAATTATTAAAGTATCTATCTATCTAGTCTCATATACATCTATCTATCTATCTATCTATCTATCTATCTATCTATCTATCTATCTGTCTGTCTCATATCTATCTATCTATCTATCTATCTATCTATCTATCATCTATCTATCTCATATCTATGTATCTATCTATGCATCTATCTATGTATATATCTATGTATCTATTTGATTCATATATAGTCATTATTTATTTATATACTAGTTTTAAAGCCCGTGTACATGGGCCAACACTGGCAGCGCTGCACTCATGCGCAGTACTGACTGCCCACGCTGCACTGATACTGAACAGGGTGATCTGTCTTCTGTTTTCCCTTGTAAAATAAAGACACTCGAACTTGAAAGGCGATTCATTCAAGTCATAAAGACTCAAACCAGACCATAAAATTCTTTATTTATGTTGCGATATTTGCAGAACTTCTTATCCCTGACTGTAATTCTGGATAGAAGGCAACAGTGCCACCTATGGGTAACTTTTCCTAAACTGAATTTTGAATTACAAAACAAAAATCAACTTAGAGGTGGAATAGATTTTGCATAAAGCATCTCCTATAAGTGGGAGTCAGTCTGGTTTACTCAGCAGGAAAAATACTATGATATTTTTTGCTCATAGTAAAGCCTGTATTTTTCTTTATCCCTTTGAGTGCCAGTCTCATGTGCAATGCATTACTCTGCAATGATTTGCTTACCCTTCCAGGACAAAAAGAGGTTAAACCAGTTAGCGCAAGGTACTCTGGGAAAATATGTATTTATCCATTTAACATTTAATAAATTATTTCTAAATAAGCTGTTAAACTCACAGAATCTACCCACCACATAATTGCAATTATGCGTTCTTTTAACCTACTCTTAATCATCTCTGAATTATTTCTGTGAAGTCGCTGATTAGAATCTTGCTGTACACTCACTGTCTAATTAGATTCTCTGATTATCTCATTGGTTAAGAGTTTTTATTTCATGAAACACATTTACATAGAGATTTAAATATCTCTATTAAGGTAAGTGAAGCGTTGTACACAGAGATAATATGTAAACTTCTCTATCATGGAAAACATTCCAAGAAATGTACAATGCTCCTGTAATTTATTTCTCATGAAAACATGTATGCAACCTATTTTAGTCACCAAATAAGTAGGTTACTCATCGTACTTAAATATTCTTTAACAAGAGATGGGAATAATATGGTCCATGTGCTGATTTTGACCATATAGTTGATTTAATCTGGCTGGATGTAAACATAAAGTACAGCAGTTATAATAAAGAGAAAATATAATTTCTGGCTTTCTCCGAAGAGATAGTAGGATATATTTGTGATGGAACTGGAGCAATGTTACGTGTGCCTGGGTTTCTAAGGGTTGTGTGTCGGATTTTGCTACAGGAAACAGGACTGGGAAGCGTCCCACGTCCTTTAAATATGCGTTTTCCCTGTTAAAAGAGTGTAATTCACCAGCCCAGCGCAAGCCGACCGGACTATACTAAGCTGCCTGGATGTTAGCCGTCGGCCGCCCCCTGATTGGGCCGTTGGAGTTAAAGGACTGCCATTGACACAACATAGGTAAAAGTAGGCACCCCTCGGATTGGTCAGTCAGCTGCCCGCTCAAAGGGTCTGATTGGCCGAGGCGGCCATGACTAGCTTGGCCAGGATTGGTCAGAAAATTCTAGGCACTGGATTGGCCAGGGGTTGAAGCGGAATATTCAAAGATGTGTCAACCCCCTAGCCATTGTTTAGAAATGTGTGTTCGAGCCCCTCAACCTTTTGTCCCAGTGTTTATCCCTTGTTACATCCTTTGTCTAGATAACCTAATCATGTCTGACCGTTTGTACTGTGTATTTGCCATATGTCTCAGTCTTTCGTATGCTTTGTCTGGTTCTTGTGATTAACTGTGCATATAAGCCCAAAGAGTTGTTCAATAAAGAGTTCTAAGTTTTACCCTCCAAACTGGTCCTGTCTGGTTCCTGGAGGGGTTCTTCTGAATGACTGATGGAGAATGGGATGTCGGTGCAGCAGAAGCACAGGAGTGACGGTGGTACTGACCTCTAGTACCAGGACTCATGTCACAATATTTTACCACACGACACAATGCTGGTACAATGTTTCATTCTACCAGGTCAGAGAGCGTCCCAAGAGATTCATTCTCTGTACTGCAGCAGCTGTTAACACAGAATATAAACAGAAACACGAGGGAGAGTCAGACATTTTCCTCTGTCAGTTTCAGTTACATCTTAGTCAGGAAGAGGTTTATTATGCTTGTGTATATAATATAGTGTGTGTGTCACCTTGATACGGGGAGAAGACACTGTACTTACTGAAACCTCACTTAGACACAGGGAGGAAATACAATACCTACTGAAAATTAATTTTGACACAGAAAGAAGATAATCATAGCTGGGAACTCTCTGGATTTTCCCCTGAGACTCCAGTTTTGACACTGCATTACCGGGTCTCCAAGGTCAAAGGCTGAGTCTCCAGATGTGGGGAGTTTCTACTGAAACTCGGCCCACTTCTGGTCTTTCCCATTCTGCTCTTTCTACTGCCAGCCCAATTCTCCTCCTTCCCCAGCCTATTTTAACAACTGTTTTCATGCCCATTAAGGCCCACCGCAAATCGTGGTTAAGTCACACAAATCGCATAATTTTTCTCCTGCCAGTGGTACAATAGGACTCCCCTCTGGGCAGACCAAACATCAAAGTTTCCAGGTATGAAAATATACTGTACCTACTGAAAGCTCACCTAGACTTAGAGAGGGGATACTATACCTAGTGAAAGCTCACCAGGACACAAAGAGTAAATACTACACCTAGCGAAGGCTATCCTTTATAAAGGAAGGAGATATTGTAACTATGAAACCTCATCTAGACACCGGGAGGAGTCACTGTATCTACTGAAAGCTCAGCTAGACACAGGAAAGAGTTACTGTACCTACTGAAAGGTCACCTAGATACAGGAAAAAGATACTGTACTCACTGAAAGGTCACCTAGAGACAGGAAAGAGGTACTGTAATCACTGAAAGGTCACCTAGACACAGGAAAGAGATAATATACCTACTGAAAGGTCACCTAGATACAGGAAAGAGTTTTTGTACCTACTGAAGGTCACCTAGACACAGGAAATAGATACTGTACCTACTAAAAGGTCACCTAGACAAAGGAAAGAGATACTGTACATACTGAAAGGTCACCTAGACACAGGAAAGAGATACTATACCTACGGAAATGTCACCTAGACACAGGTAAGAGATACTGTAATCACTGGAAGGTCACCTAGACACAGGAAAGAGATACTGTACCTACTGAAAGGTCACCTAGATACAGGAAAGAGATACTGTACCTACTGAAAGGTCACCTAGACACAGGAAAGATATACTGTAATCACTGGAAGGTCACCTAGATACAGGAAAGAGATACTGTAATCACTGGAAGGTCACCTAGACACAGGAAAGAGATACTGTACCTACTGAAAGGTCACCTAGATACAGGTAAGAGATACTGTAATCACTGGAAGGTCACCTAGACACAGGAAAGATATACTGTACCTACTGAAAGGTCACCTAGACACAGGAAAGATATACTGTAATCACTGGAAGGTCACCTAGACACAGGAAATATATACTGTACCTACTGAAAGGTCACCTAGACACAGGAAAGATATACTGTACCTACTGAAAGGTCACCTAGACACAGGAAAGATATACTGTACCTACTGAAAGGTCACCTAGACACAGGAAAGATATACTGTACCTACTGAAAGGTCACCTAGATACAGGAAAGAGATGTGACAAATGACAGATATCTCCAGCTGTCACATAGAGCAATATCTGTCTAACCATGAGGATAGGAGGGATAGGAATAACATGGATCCACATCTTTTTACAATGCCTACAATATTACATCAAGATGAAATTAACCATTGCTATCCTGTGCAAGGTACACAGAAAGGAATATGGTCTGATATGTATATGGATATGTAACTTTCATATGGGTACAAACATATCCTTACTAGATATGAACCTAGAGATCAGTTTAGTAAATGTAATTGCCTTAATGGCTATATATGTGCACCCATCACAAACTAACTGTTATTGATATCATAAATGAAAACATACCTCGTATATCCCATGTAAGTAAGGCGGGATATACTAGGTATGTGTATTCTGATGATATCAATAAGAGTTAGTTTGTGATGGGTGCACATATATGGCCAGTAAGGCAATCACACGTACTGAACTGATCTCTGGGTTCACATCTTGTTGGGACATATTTGTAGCCATTTGAAAGGTACCTATCCACATACATATCTGACTGTTTTTCTTTGTGTACATATCTTTTTTTAACAGATCTGCAGTGTGATTCAAGTGGTATTCATCCTATGTTATCAGTTTATCCCGTACAATGCATGATTTTGTATTATTTTACATGTCACTCTCTGGTTGTCATGATGGTATCCTATGCATTGCATTGTGATGCATGGGATACCACCCTGGCAATCAGAGATTGATGTACTTGACAGGATCCTGTCCATGAGGTCTGTTCCAATTGAATCCTGAAGGCCAACAATCAAGCCAGTATTGAAGGATATCAATCGTTAGCCTATCGACTTGTGTTTTTTTTCCGGTTAACTCTTTGAGTACTGGAGGGGTTGCCAATGCATTGTTAAGTGATGCATTGATGATCCCTCTAGCACTCAAGGGATTATGTTCTGGTTTCCCTGTGGTTACACGGGTGACATTGTGTTGGAGCAGTTCTGATGTTTAACATACAACACTTTTATGAGCATGGTTTGTGTGGATTGTGTGTGATCAACACAGCAACATGAGGGTTAACCAGGGAGTTGGACAGGTTTGGGCCTTGTTGAACCTTGACATTTGTCCTTGTCTTGCATCCTGTTTTAACCTTCAGGGTGCTGTGTTGGTGCAGTTGTGTGGATGAATGATGGGCATATGTTGGGATGTGACTGTGTTTGTGTGTGATGGCTGTATGGTTTGATGTGGTGTGTAGTTATGGGATGATGCACTTACCGGTAGTGTGGAGGCTTCTCTCATCCCCAGTGTCAGATCCTCCAGAGACCCCCTCAATCAGCGTAGATGACAAGGTCTGCCGCAGCTTCTCCCCAATCCGCTGAAGGTGATAGGGACGGGGGACCACCTCCGGTGCCTCGGGCATGCAGGATGGCATCCTCCATCTTCTTCTTGACCTGCCTTTTGCAGTCGCCCCATCTCTTTTTCGCTGAGTCCACGTCCCACCTGCAGGTGGCCACCACATTGACCAGGCTGCAGATTTGGTTCCAGACAGCTTTCCTCCTTGCAGCCAGGCCAGGGACCCTCTCCCTCGGGAACAGGATGGTCTCCCTCTCCAGCACAGCCTCCACGAGGGCCCTGTTCGCCTCCTCACTATAACGGGGATCCTTGATCCTCTCCTCTTCACCTCTGGCCTGCGAGGAATCTGAACCAGACTGCCCTGCCCCTGCCTGTGTATGGTGGTCCCCACCATGTACCCCTTGTCCCACTGCAGGTTCTGTCCCTGGCCTCTGTGTGCCTGCTCTTCTGGGCTGGCTGCCCCTCCACCCTGTGGATCTCCCTCTCACACCCCTACTCTCAACAGGGATGTCCTGCTCTCCTTCCTCCTCCTCCACTCTTCTCCCCATCCCTCTCTCCTGTCCTCCTCTCCTAGCAATCATTCACCCATTCACAACCAGGCACTCACACAGGCCCTCACAGACACATTCGATCCCACTCACTCTCTGTCACACTCTTTCACTCACAGATTCACACTGAGAAAATAGTTTTAAAAAATGTGTAAGGTGTTATAAAAAGACTGTGTATGTGTGTGTGTGTGTGTTTGTGTGTATGTGTATGTGTTTGTGTGGGTGTATGTTTTATGTTCAAAAGTGTGCAATGTGTATATTGAGGTGCAATACCAATTCTCTCTCCGCTCCAAAAACTCCTTCTACCTCCAATGTCAGCTCGTCTCTCCATCGCTCTAATCACTTTCTTCCGCTCCTGGGTCCTGTGATCCAGCTCGCTGAAGCTCGAAACACAGACAAGGTGTGACCGTTATTTTGGAGTATATATAGGTGTATTTGAATATTTTTGCTACTTTGGGGTCCTGGGATTGGCTTTAGGTTTGAATTTTGTTTGTGCATCGATCAGGGTTGCTAGATAATGCCAGCCGTAATGTTACATTTTAACTTAAGTTGTGTTTTAACGGGTGTTTTGGACGCACAGTGATGCGAAAACATGTGTGACACAGGTTTTTGTGTTATGTTTTTTTGTTGTGCCTACGCTCGTTAGCTATTCTTGTACTCATACCTTTAAATCCGCCGTAAGTCATGTGTTATTTGCTTTTTGCTTAGCGGCTGGTTTAACGACTGCCTTTAAATCGAGCCCTATGCCTGTTGGAAGCTCCCTTTGAGACAGGGAGGAGATTCTATATACTTATAGCTTATTTTCTATGATGAAGATATACTGTACCTCCTAAAAAGCTCAACTAGACACAGTGAAAAGATAATACACCTACAGAAAGCTCACCTAGACAGAGGGAAGAGATACAGTACCCAGTGAAAGCTCACCTAATCACAGGAAGGAATTATGTACCTACTTGGAAGCTCACCTAATCACAGGAAGCAGTTATGTACCTACTTGGAAGCTCACCTAATCACAGGATGGAGTTATGTACCTACTTGGAAACTCACCTAGTCACCCTAAGGAGATAGTGTACCTACCTGGAAGCTCACCTAGACACACTAAAGAGATACTGTACCTACCTGGAAGCTCACCTAGATACAGGGAAGAAACACTGCACCCTGTGAATTCTCATGTGAATGAAGGGCAGGGACATGTCTTTATAACTTATTTTTAGACACTACAGTGGCTCAGTGGTTAGCACTGTTGCCTTGCAGCGCTGGGGTCCTGGGTTCAAATCCCACCAAGGACAACAACTGCAATGAGTTTGTATGTTCCTTCTGTGTTTGCGTGGGTTTCCTCCGGGTACTCCGGTTTCCTCCCACACTCCAAAAAACATACTGATAGGTGAATTTAGATTGTGAGCCCCAATGGGGACAGGAACCAATATGAGTGTAAAGCGCTGCAGAATCTGTGTGCGCTATATAAATAAAGGATTATTATTATTATTATTACATACAGATGAAGGATGGGTAACTTGTGAGGTGCCTCAGGGGTCTATGCTTTTGTCCTGTTCTCATTAATATTTTCATTAGTGATATTTCTAATGATATTCAAAGTAAGGTGTACCTATTTGTAGATAGTACAAATATCTGTAACCAAGGTGACTCTCTAAGGGAATAAGACAAATACATAGTGATTAAGAAAAATTAGAGAAATGGACTAAAGTTTAATGCTGCATTTGGGAACATAATTCAGAGGTAAAATATAGGCTTAGTGTTACTTTGCTGAAAAAAGCAGCTAAAGAAAGTGACTTGGGAGTTATTATTTCAGATGACTTGAAGGTAGGCAAAAAGTGCAGTAAATCAGTGGGAAAAGCTATCGAGATACTGAGCTGGATAGGAAGAGGTATTAGCATCAGGAAGACAGATGATTTAATGTCACTCTATAGATCACTGGTAAGCCCTTTCCTTTTCTTGTGTACAGTTCTGAAGACCACATCTCCAGAAAGGGATTTATAAATTGAAGACAATGCAAAGAAGAGTAACTAAAATAATGAAATTCACTTATGACAAATCTTATCAGGGTAAACTAAAAGAACTTGATATGTAGAGCTTGGAAAAAAGGAGGGAGAGAGGGGATATGATAGAAACCTTTAAATATATTAAAGGATTGAATAAAGTTCTAAAACAATGTGTTGCATACCTCTCTGGGACGCCAAGGGTTAAACTATGTCTAGGTGTGTGGGTAAATAGTAAATAGCCCAAAGTGTTTAAGAAATTGTGCCCCTTTCCTTAAAATTCTAATTATGTTGTATAAAAATATCCCTATTTTCTTCCATATCTCCCGTCCGGGGAGGCGGATGCGGTGGAGAAAGTGAGTAGTGATAAAACCCCACCTTGTACCTTGCAGGCCGATGCCCGTTCCACAATGAGGGAAGCTGAACATAGACTGCCTTTATATATAGGCAGTCTTTGTTCCAGTTCCCTCACTGCTATTGGCTGGGATGTGTGCTTATGTACCCCCCAGCCAATCAGCTTAGAGCACCTTGCTGTGTCGGCTGTTTAAAGATACAATAAAGGACTCTAGTTAAAAAAAAAACTGGGTCTTACATTTCCTGTGATAAAGTGAGTCCCTTGTCGGTCTTAATGACTAATGCAGTCAATTGAATTATATCTTGTGGCATTTTTCTTTTATTTGGAACTAGTTGAACAGCCTGTGTACACGGGCCACAGTGCTAAGCAGCAAAGGCCGCGATGCAGTCATGCACAGTAGAGATTGCCCGCGATGCAGCTGATAATGGAGTGAGATGCTCTGAATTCAGACCATAGTCCTTTCTGTACACTGAAGGACTGAATTTGGTGCACCCTGGTCCGTTATCAGCCTCGGTGTGAACGGTCTATACTGCGCATGATGCAGCACGCGCAGCCATCTGTACTGCGCATGACAGCTTCTGACAAACATACATTAGCTAATTATTATTGTAACAGGTACCTAAGTCCACGGATGGACTTAGGCCTTTGTGCCAGGTTTTCTCTCTCCTGAGGGGGCTATAAGCAGGTAGCCTTGTCGGTCATTGTTGCAGCATTCCTTCCTAGGATGGGGGCCGAAAGGAGACCCTTGATACCACCCAGTGACAGAGACACAAGACACATTTCAGGTTTTAAAGTAGCACACACTTTATTCAACAACTTCAGCTCTTTTATACATAGTGAGCCACAACAAGATATAATACCAGGCAAAGGACAGTGACATATGGTGCAAACATAATACAAAGGGCCAGACATGATTACATTGTTTGTACAAAGGGACTAAAGAAGGGTAAACACTGGGACAAAAGGCTGAGGGACTCGAATACACATTTCACACAATGGGCCAGGGGTTGGAAGCATCTTTGAATATTCCGCTTCAACCTCTGGCCAATCAGGAGCCTTGAATCAGATGGCCAATCCTGGCCAAGATCATCATGGCTGTCTCAGTCAATCAGAACCTTTAGGCGAGCCGCTAACTGACCAATCCCTGGGCCGCCCACTTTCCCCCATGTTAACTCTATGGAGGACCTTTAAACTTGTCACCCAGGGCTTTGGCCAATCAGGAAGCTGCCTACTTTCCCATGTAAAGTCTATGGGGCTTTTTTGAATATGTTGCCCTGCACGGCAGCCAGCCTGCGGTCCGTTATAGCTCATGTATTTCAGTCTTTCATGTAACTGCTGATAGTCCGATACACTTATATAGGATGGGCACAGGTAATTGAATCACTTACTGTGCTTGAAGAAATGCCTTAGCCGTTTTTTTTTTGGCGTTGAACCTCTTTAAATTGAGCCCTCAATCATTAAAGAAATGTATATAATGCCTTGGACAGACATAAGTCTGTAATGAGAACTATGCAAGACCATATTTGATTTGGATGGGAAATGGGCAGATTGGATGGGTCAATTGGTTATCTGCTGCCAGAATCTCTTTCTGTGTTTCTAATGAGCTTCATTCATTTACATTGCCTACAGCAGTCATGTCAAATTTAAACATAGCTGAGGGCCACATACTCATCAATTATCTATAAGGAGGGCCACCGCAATGGCTTCCGAAGTCAGCACTATTATTTTGTTGGGGTGGTCTGAAAAGAGGAGTGAAATGTAAATTTTGTATTTTACTTCTGTGTTGTAGCTGTCATGATATTGAGTCTAGTGTCTAGCTTACCCCTAGAACAAGGTTAGGCACAGTAGCGTAACTAGTCATTGGAGAGTCCCGGTGCAAAAATGTGGTTTTGGACCCATAACACAAAAATATTTTCACAGAGGCATAATTGGAACCTTATGGACTATGGGCAGATACAGCCCATTTGGATGCTAGATCCCGGTGCAACAGCACAGTCTGCAGTCCATGTAGTTACATCCTTAATTGTGCCCTATAACTTCCAAATGTCCCTCTTTGGCCAATATTAGCGGTCCATACATGCCAAGTGTTCCTCTTTAGGAAATATTAAAGGTCTATACCTCCCAAGTGTCTCTCTTTAGAAGATATTAGGGTTCCATACCTCCCAAGTGTCCCTCTTTTGGAGATATTAGGGGTCCATACCTCCCAAGTGTCCCCCTTTAGAAGATATTAGAGGTCTATACCTCCCAAGTGTCTTTCTTTAGGAGATATTAGGAGCACATACCTCCCAAGTGTCCCTCGAGATATTAGATGATCTATACATCCCAAGTGTCCATATTTAGACTATATTAGAGGTACGTACTTTCAAAGTGCCTCTTGATAAACTCTTCAGTTGCTATGTTATTCTGTGAGAGAGTTTTAGTTATAGGCTACATTGGGAGATGTACTAAGGTGTGATAAAGAAGAGATAACTTATCCAGTGTGATAAACTCTCCAGTTCCTATGTTATCTTTAGTTATAGACTACAGGGGGATATATACTAAGGTGTGATAAAGGGGTGATGCCTTCTGAGATAAATTCTTCAATTCCTATGTTATTCTATGGGAGAGTATCACAGTCTACCTTAGAGGCCTAGTTATCCTGTGCTTCCTTCCTCTGTGGTGTGTCGTGATAGTAAGTAAGGGCCATGTCTACTGAAGGTTAAGGCACTCCACCTAATGTAAGCATTCTATCCATGATGGATTCTCAAGGTCAGAGAATAGATCAGTTGTTTTTCCCTATACAGACACTGTTAAATCTCACGGCTCACCTCGATCGCTTTACCCAACAACCGGTGGCACCTCTAGTACCTGCTCTGGTTGTGGCCACAACCTCTGAAGCTGGCATGACTAAAGGTTTGTCAAGCTCCACTCCATTACCCCAAAGATTTAATGGGAAACTTACTCTGTGTCTGGGGTTCCTGAATCAGCTGGGATTTTTTTTTGGAGATGGTACCACACCCACTCCCTACTGAGCGAAGTAAGGTGGGACTCCTGATCTCCCTTCTGTCCGGCAAGGCATTGGCCTGGGCCAACCCATCATCCACAATTTCACAGAATATGTAGCCTCTTTTTGTAGAGTATTTGACGTTCCTGGGCGTGCTACCTCCACTGCCAAACATCAGATGACAATACGGCAGGGAGCATGTACTGTAGCGGACTACGTTTCGCACTCTGGCGGAGGTTGGTTGGAACAATGAAGCCCTAGTTGCCGCATTCTTCCAGGGCTTGTGTGACACAATTAAGGACAAAACGGCAGCCCGGGAACTGCCTGGTGATCTGGAGGAGTTGATCTCAGTCACCATCCTGTTAGATTCGAGAATCCGTGAGAGGCCTTCATTCAAAGAGCAAGGGTGTAAAACTTTACCCTGGTTGGCACTTAGGTTCTCACGCCCACTCTGTCCTCCCTCACCTCCCACACCCCCTAATTCTGACCCCGCTGGGGGGGAACCTATGCAGCTAGGCTTAACATGCCTTTCTGAGGAGGAGAGGGGCCTTTGCTTATACTGTGGGGTACCTGGCCATTTGTTGCTTGCCTTATTCGGCCGGGAAATGCCCGCACCTAGGGTCAAGTAGGGGACAGACCCTGAGTGTAATTTCACAGTCCCCAGAGAGAGTAATGGACAAGCCTATTTTTGAAGTCATACTGTCTTGGGCCAAGTCTTCTGAGGTGGCTCCAGCACTACTGGACTCAGGGGCTGATGGGTTTTTCATTGATGCAGACTTTGCAGCCAAACATGCTATTCCATCATTCCCCCACTCCGCTCCTTTTAGCCATTGAGGCTATTGAAGGCAGACCTCTCATCCTTTGTTTCTGGGGGTAGGGGCACTTCATGTTGAGACACAACAGTTCCAGGTGATAAATACCCACCAGCATGCCATCATTCTGGGGTTTGCCTGGCTGCAGAGTCACAACCCTTGAATTAATTGGCAAACCTGTGACATCCTATCGTGGTCAGCAGCCTCCAGCAGCCTACGAGAATATTGTATACCTCTACCTTGTTACCTGCTGAGTATCAGGCCTACAAAGAGGTATTTAATAAGGTAGAGGCCAGTACACTACTGCCACACAGGCCCTACGATTGTACTGTTGATCTGATACCAGGGGCCAGACCTCCTAGGAGCCGAGTTTATCCCTTGTCGGTGGAGGAGAACGAGGCCATGGAAGACTATGTGGAGGATGCCCTAGCTAGGGGCATTATTCTGAAGCCTTCTTCCCCTGCGGGCTCAGGTTTCTTTTTTGTTAAGAAAAAAGATGGGGAGCTTAGACCATGTATTGATTTCAGGGGCCTACTTAAGCTAATGGTAAAGAAAGCTTATCCTATACCATTGATCACTGAGCTAATTGATTGTATCAAAGGCTCAACAATATTCACAAAACTTGACTTGAGGGCCGCATATAATTTGGTATGAATAAGAGAGGGAGATGAATGGAAGACAGCATTTAACACTCGGAGAGGGCACTGTATTTGGTAACGCCTTTCAGATTGTGCAATGCTCCCGCTGTGTTCCAGGAGTTCATTAATGACGTTTTAAGAGACCTACTCCAGAGCTGTGTTGTAGTATATTTGGACGATATACTCATCCATTCTCCTACTTTGGAGACACATAGAACAGATGTAGCCCGGGTTCTACAACTGCTAAGAGAGAACAAGTTGTTCTGCAAATTAGAGAAATGTCATATATATATGACAATATATTCATCCATTCTCCTACTTTGGAGACACATAGAACAGATGTAGCCCGGGTTCTACAACTGCTAAGAGAGAACAAGTTGTTCTGCAAATTAGAGAAATGTGAATTCCACAAATCCCAGGTGACCTTCTTGGGATACGTGATTTCATCCACTGGTCTACTCATGGATTCCCAAAAACTGTCTGCTGAATTGCAGTGGCCACTTCCCGTGGGGCTATGATCCATACAGAGGTTCCTGGGTTTCACCAATTATTACAGTATGTTTATTCAAAACTTTCCTCTGTCGTGAAACCACTCACTGACATGACTCAGAAGGGCGCTAATCCTTCATACTGGGCACCTGAAGCACTTCAGGCTTTTGTAGACTTGAAGTCCACCTTTGCGAAGGCCCCGATATTGTTCCACCCGAACCCCTCCCTGTCATATACACTGGAGGTGGATGCCTTGGAGTCCGGTGTAGGCGCATTGCTATCCCACAGCGCGGGCCCTGGTAAACCATGCGGCTTTTTCTCTAAAAAAAGTAAACTGTTGAAGGCTGAGCGTTTATATGATGTGGACGATAGGGAATTACTCACAAAAACTTAATATATTTATCGGACGCTAAGAGCTTGTCTTCACGTCAGGCCAGATGGGCCCTCTTTCTTTTGAGGTTTAATTTTGTGGTTTCCTACCTTCCTGGTACCAAAAATATTAGAGCGGATGCTCTCTCTCGACAATTTGGGCCGAGTCCCAGGAGGAGTCTCCTCTGGTGCCTGTTATTCCTCCCGACCGCATCTTGGCTATGATACACTCCAGTATTGCATCTCCGCTGGGCAAGGAGATGTTGGCTGCTCAAGCTTCCACCCCAGCAGAGAGACCTAATGGGAGAGGTTTTGTGCCCGAATACCTCCGTACCAGACTTCTGGAGACATACCATTCCTCAAAGGCCACAGGACATGTTGGTAGAGACCAACTGATATGGTCGATGTCCAGACTCTTTTGGTGGCCCAGCATGAGGACAGACTGTTCCACGTTTGTTTCAGCATGTTCCACTTTTGCATGGACTAAGACTCCTCATCACCTGCAGGTCTGCCTCCTGCAGCCTATCACGAACGGGGAGCGTCCATGGTCTCACTTGTCAATTGACTTTATGGTTGAGTTGCCGATCTCTGAGGGTTACACGGTCATTCTTATGATCATGGATAGATTTTCAAAGATGGTCCATTTCATGCCGCTTAAGGAACTCCCCTCCTCCAAGGATTTGGCTGAGATCTTTGTGAAGGAGGTAGTTTGTCTCCATGGTATACCCAAGATGGTGGTCTGGGATCGCGGGAGTCAGTTTGTGTCATGTTTCTGGAGAGTTTTTTGCAGTCAGATGGGGATCCTGCTCTCGTTCTCCTCAGCTTACCACCCACAGTCGAATGGTGCTGCTGAAGGGTCTAATAAGGAGCTGAAACAGTTTCTCCATTGTTTCATTTCTGACCATCATGACAACTGGGTGAACTTGTTACCATGGGTGGAGAAGGCCAGAAACAGTGCAGTTAATTCCTCTTCTCGGAAATCTCCCTTTCTGATTAATTATGGGTTCCAACCTTCTCTCCTGTCTGAGACATTCGAGACACAGAACATTCCTGCTCTGGAGGAGCACTTGAGAATGCTCCTCTCCAAATGGGTAAGGGTTCAGAGATCCCTGCAGAGTTTCACTATGCTCTATAAGAGACAAGCAGACCGTAAGCATTTACCAGCTCCAGTGTTTCAGGTGGGGGAGAGAGTATGGCTGTCCTCTTGCAATCTCCATCTCCAGGTGCCTTGTAAAAAGCTGTCTACCCCATTTGTGGGTCCCTTTCAGGTTCTCCGCAAGATTAACCCTGTGACATATGCCCTCAAGCTTCCCGCTAGCATGCGCATTTCCAATGTGTTTCACGTCTCTGGTATCTTGCAGTAGTGCAGTGCGCAGCAAAGTGTGCAGCTCTGGGTAGGAGCCTCAGTCCTATCATCCTGTGTTCTGGGGTTGTGTGGGCTATACTGTTATTACTGTACTTATTAATAAAGGTGGATTTATATTTTATATTCGTGTCTGTCCTTATTTTCCTGATTACCGTGGCAGATTGCTTTAGATATAGATTACAGGAGGAGATGTACTAAGGTGTGATAAAGAGGAGATGCCTTCTCCAGTGAGATAAACTTTCCAGTTCCTATGTTATTCTATGGGAGAGCTCTAGTTATAGACTACAGGGGAGATGCACTAAGGTGTGATAAAGAGGAGATAACTAATCCATTGTCATAAACTCTCCAGTTCCTATGATATTCTACAGAAGAGATTTAGTTATAGAATACAGGGGAGATGTACTAAGGTGTGATAAAGAGGAGATAACTAATCCATTGTGCTAAACTCTCCAGTTCCTATGATATTCTATGGAAGAGATTTAGTTATAGAATACAGGGGAGATGTACTAAGGTATGCTAAAAAGGAGATAACTTGTAAACTGATATAAATTCTCCAGTCCCTTTGTTATTTGATTGATCCTATGTACTAATATGTCTCAAGTTGTGCATCAGCTCTATAGAATAACACAGGAACTGGAGAGTATATAACACTGGTGAAATTATCTTCTCTTTATCACAACTAAGTGTGAAACTCTCCCACACTATTTGCCTGAAGGCACCTGAAATACCCCAACTATACCATTAATAGCGGTATTACACAACAATACTACCCATAAAGACTTTTCTTCTTATCTACATTCCCATGCATTCAGCATCAGTCCTCCCCCACAGCATGAATTCCTGACATTACCCTTCAATTATGTTCATTGTGAATTGTAACCACAGGGTATTGTTTTAAATACGAGCCCATCTGGGGATGTCTAACATTCACTTATACATAGACATTTTACAGTTGTAATGATTATGAACAGATAGGATGCAGCACTAGATAATTGACTATACTTTGGGACTTTATTTTATTGTTAGAAATATTGTTTTCTCCTTGCTGAATAGCAGGATCTGTCTCTATTCCTTTATAGCAAAGGGTGGCAATTATGCAGCTGCAGACTGTATAAAGAGTCTTTTTTGGCAAAATTATACCCGCACTAATAATACCTCTGAGTGCTGTCAGCTTTTGCCAACATAAGCTATTTTAAAATCATTATTTCCTGCAGAGCCATTTTCCGATAATGGGTAAAGGCATGCAGAGTGCCAATGGAGGAGGGCAAAAAATACAGGCACTGACATACCAAGAACTGGCGCAAACCTTCTGCAATGCAGAGACCACATCAAACCCCCCTGAATTCCCATAAATCAACATGGGGCTTTTAACCCCCTGAATTCTAATGAGGTCTCAAACACATTGCTTTATAATGTGTTGTATACCCCCTAGTATTCCAGGGGTTAAAGCCTCATTTTAGGTGGAACTAATACCTTATAAAAACTTAAAGGAATAGTAATATTTCACAAAAAAGCAGCTCCAATTAATCTTTGTAGCATTTGGGCCATGGAGAGTGTTATTTCAATACTGTCAGAGTTGTAGTTCAAGAGTAATTGAATGATAAAGTATCCACCTCCCGCCACTTTTACCTAGTGTAAGCTGCCTCCCCTCAGATGTGGAATCTGGTCCTGCGACCAGACAGCTCACAGCAAGGGACAATCTTCTTACTGTGATCATAAGGAAAACCCTGCCCCCCTTAACAGGTTTTTCAGGTTTTTTCTTGTGATCACTGAAGATTGTCCCGCTGTGCGATCCATCAGTCTTGTTGCTCTGAGGTGAGCAGTGTTACATCACTAAAAGGGGCAGGAGGGTGATACTTTATCATTCAATTACTCTTGAATTACAATTCTGACAGTATTAAAATAACACTCTCCATGGCCCAAATACTATGAAGATTAATCATTACTATCTCTTTAAGTCATTTTAAAAGAGCTTTTCAAAAAACTTTTGTGATGTGTGAGTCATGTGTTATTTAAATCAATGTTTATGAGAAATTTGGCTATATTTATTAGTCATTTTATGTAAATAAACTAGTACTGGCCAGCAGGGAGTAGCAGGTAGGTGGGATAAGAGTTTGGATGTTACTTTTTGGTTGGCCGGGAGAAGCAGGGGAGGAAGAGAAGTGTGGAATTTTAGTATCTGGCTGGAAGGGAGTTACAGGTGGTGGCCAGTGTGTATCTGGCTGGTAAGGATTTGCAGGTAGGGGGGAAGAGAAGTGTGGATTGTTAATGTCTGGATGGCAGGAAGTGGTGAATGGTAGGAAGACCAGTGTGGAATGTAAGTAACTGAACAGCTGGGCGTGACAGGTGGAAGGGAAGTGAGAGCAGTATAGAAAGCTGGTGTCTGGCTGGGAATGGAAGGTGGGGGAGCAGTGTGGAATGTCAGTATCTGGCTGGTCGTGAATCTCAAGTGGAAGGGAGAGCAGTGTGGAATGTTGGTATCTGGCTAGTTATGGAGTGGAAGTGGGGAGAGCAGTGTGGAATGTTGGTATCTGGCAAGTTATGGAGAGGCAGTGGGGAGAGCAGTGTGGAATGTTGGTATCTGGCTAGTTATAGAGAGGCAGTGGGGGGGAGCAGTGTGGAATGTTGGTATCTGGCTAGTAATGGAGCGGAAGTGGGGGGAGAAGTGTGAAATGTTGGTGTCTAGCTGGCAGAAAGTGGAAGGAAGGCGGGGGGAGCAATCTGAGTTCATTTCTGGCTAACTGAGGGTGGCAAGTGGAGGTAAGGCAGTGTGGAATGTTAGAATGTGGCTGGTAGCGAGTGGTAGATGGGAGGGAGAGCAGTGTGGAATGTTAGTATCTGACTGGCAGGGAGAGCAGTGTAGAATGTTAGTATATGGATGGCAGGGAGTGGTAAGTGGGAAGGAGAGCAATGTGGAAGGTTAGTATTTGGCTGACAGGGAGTGGTAGGTGGGAGGGAGAGCAGTGTGGAATGTCAGTATCTGGCTGGCAGGGAGTGGCAGGTGGGAGGGAGAGCAATGTGGTATGTTAGTAATTGACTGGCAGGGAGTGGTAGGTGGGAGGGAGAGCAGTGTGGAATGTTAGTATCTGGCCGGTAGGGAGTGGTAGGTGGGAGTGAGAGCAGTATGAAATGTCAGCATCTGGCTGGCAGGGAGTAGTAGATGAGAGGGAGAGCAGTGTGGAATGTCAGCATCTGGCTGGCAGGGAGTGGCAGGTGGGAGGGAGAGCAGTGTGGAATGTTAGTAATTGACTGGCATGCCAGCTCAGCAGAAGTGGCAAATTTATTAAATGAGAATAAAGAAGCATTTAGGAAATATAAGCAGACACAGAAGGAAGAAGATAGGTATAGGTACAAGACTAGGCTGAAGGAGGCCAAATGCATTATTAGATGCGCCAAAGCACAGACAGAGGAGAAAATTGGCCAGTCAATATAAAAAGGGGATAAAACTTTTTTTTAGCTATATATGTGAAAGGAGGAAAATTAAACAAGGAATAGTTACACTGAAAACAAAAAAGGGACGTTATGTATATGAGAATAAAGGGCTAGCTCACTGTCTCGATGAATACTTCTGATCATTTTTTACAGAGGAAGGTGAAGGGAAGGGACCTCTGCTAGAAAAAGGAAATAACAAGACATGGGAAGCATGCATGTTTACAGAGGAAGAAGTTGTTCTTCAACTCTCAAATGTAAAAACAGATAAATCAATGGGACTAGATGGGAACTGAAGTGTGTTCTGGCAAAAGCTTTAACAGAATTATTCAATCAGTCACTATTGATAGGAGTAGTTCCAAATGATTGGAAGGTAGAAAATGTAGTACTGCTTCACAAAAAAAGGTAGCAGGAAAGAGTCTGGCAACTACAGACCAGTAAGTCTTACGTCAGTAGTGGGAAAATTAATGGAAATCATGTTAAAGGAAAGAATTATTAAATATCTGGATTGCAAGATCACAAACAACATGGTTTCACAGCAGGGAGATCTTATAAAACGAATGTCATAGATAGAGCAGTAGATATACCTTATCTAGATTACAGTAAAAGCTTTTGAAACTGTCCCTAATAGAAGACTCTTTAATAAATTGCTGTTTTTAGGGCTGGATATAAAAATAATTGAATGGATAAGGCAATGGCTGAGTGACAGGAGACAGAGGGTGGTAGCCAATGAAGAATATTCAAACAAAGGGCATGTTACTAGTGGAGTACCTCAGGGATCTGTACTGGGGCCCATTCTTTTTAATATTTTTATTAGTGATATTGCAAAAGGTATGCCTTTTTGCACATGATACCACAATCTGCAATAGGGTAGACATTCTTGGGGGAATAAGCCAAATTACAAATTTATTAGGTAAATTAGAAGAGTGGACAAAAGTGTGGCGGCTGCATTTTAATGTTGATAAATATAAAATAATGCACTTGGGATGTAAAAACCCGCAAGAAGAATATACTGTGCTGTCAGAGACAACAGAGGAAAGGAAATTGGGAGTAATTATTTCTGATGACTTTAAAGTAGGCAGGCAATGTAACAAAGTGGTGGGGAATGCAAGCGGGGTGCTGGGTAATATAGCATGGGACATTAATAGCAGAAAAGGGAAGTGGTCATGCCACTCTACAGATCTCTAGTTAGACCTCACCTAGAGTATTGTGTACAGTACCGGAGACCCCCATCTCCAGAAGGATATAGATACTCTAGAGAGAATTCAGAAAAGGGTTACTGAAATGGTGACTGGTTTACAGGAAAAGAAATATCAGGATAGACTAAAGGATCTGAATATGTATAGCTTGGAGGAGAGGAGAGGAGAGAGAGAGAGAGAGAGAGAGAGAGAGAGAGAGAGGGGATATGATAGAAACCTTCAAATACATGAAGGGATTCAAGTGCAGGAGGGAAGTACATTTCAAAAGAGGAAACATGTTAGGACAAGAGACCATAGTCTAAAACTAGAGGGAGGTTTAGATGTAATGTAAGAAAGTTTTACTTCACCGAGAGGGTAGTAGATAAGTGGAATAGAATACCAGCAGAAGTGGTAGAGGTTAACACAGTGGTGGGATGTAAATATGAATGGGATAGGCATAAGTCTGTCCTGAACATAAGACAAGACCAAGGACCATATAAGGTCTTATGTTTTTACAATAGGAAAAATGGGCAGACTAGATGGTCCGAATGGTTTTTATCTGCCATCAAATTCTATGATTCTATGTTCCTGTAATTATCCATTGCCCCTGTATGGAACCCATATTAACCCTCCTCTTAAAGAGATAGTAACACTTAATATGTAAAGTATATATATTGTAGGGTTATCGTCCTAAGTAAACAAAGGTACTCCCACTGCTGAAAGGTGTTTCATTCTAAAGTTATTGCAGCTTAATCTTGAATTTTTTATGTGCAATATCTCAATGGCCTGAAATTTTACAGTGGTGCTGTTTCTACTCTATCCTATGGACAGTTCTCCTCCTCCACCAGTCAGCATTCTCCAGCCACAACACCTGACAGCGAACAAGAATCACTTGCTTTAGACTTGAGAAAGGGAGGTTCTCCCGAAAGCTTGTCAATCCAAAATTCTGTAAGTTCAATAAAAAAGGTATTACATTTTGTTTGTTATTTTACATCTATATATATATATATATATATATATATATATGTCTCCTTCTAATGAATTCAATCATACCTGTGATATATAAAAACATAAAGGTGTAAAAGGAAGAAGAGAAGAGATAAGTGCAATGAAGACAGCTCATAAATATAAACAAAGTATCTACATATAGTAACACACATTCCGGAACTTGATTGTCTACAAGGTGCACCCAGCCCACAGCTGATAGAGAAGGAGGAAATATGTGCAATGTCCCACTGAATCATAGCGGGATGCCTGCACATTGTAACGCATGGTGTAATTGTTCAATGTACCATGGTGGTTGCAAGGTAGTGATCCCAAGGATACATCCAATAATAACAAGCTTCAAAGTGCTAACTTTATATGGTTACATGTTTGAGTTATAGTGGCAGAATGATGTTGAGATTGTGCATCATCTGGAGTCATTACAAGATCAATGATCTTACTTACATGTGTGTACATGTGGTTACTAGGGTAACGGTGTTAGAGGCATGCTGGTAGTGTGCACACAGACTCCGTTTGATGACATAGATCACCCGTAAGTTGGAGTGCACAAACACAGGTGTATCATTCGACTGCAAATTATATTTTAAGCAGGTATTGTAATACATGTTTTTTATTGGTTTACATTATTTTGCTTTAACGTATATATATCAAGGTATTACTGATTACATTGAGCCTATGATTAAGTGCCATTTTAGTTGCACGAAATGCGTTAGGCGTACGTGTGTGTTTGTTCTCTCGCTCTGTGTTGGAGTATATTCATGTTTGATGTTTTTATATATGTATAATAAATAAACTTTGAGTTTTATGGAATATATGAATGGAGTAAACATTATGCTTGAGTTGGTTCTGTGAGCGCTCCCATATGGCGGTCTTCTAATATGGTTCTCCATCTTGTCAAATAATATAAAATGTGGTTCCCTAAAAGTGGTACATCAGGCAACATACACCTCCTCATGTGCGTGGACAGAAAGTAACGTAGGGGAATCAAACATATAGGTGATTGCACACTGAACACTCTACATATTTCCTCTTTCTCTGCCTCCATCAGCTGTGAGCTGGGTATACCTTGTGGACATTCAGTATGTATTGTGCTGGAAGGACAAAGCATGGGCCGATGTCTGAAACTATACAGCAATGTTGCACAGGGAATTTACCACATCAAACAAGAGGACCTAGTGTTGGAATGTGTGTTACTTTATTATATACTTTATTTCCATTTATGACTTGCCCTCTACTGAGCTGTGTTCCCTGCACTTATCTCTTCTTCATTTTATACCTTTATATGTATATACATCACAGGTATTATTGAATTAAAGGTATAGTAAAGTCTAGTAATAATAAAAGCTAATATTGTAGCTGTTAAAATAATAAACAAAATGATGTTAGTCCTATCTCTCAAACCTTTATGGTTTGAGAGATAAATGAAGACATAACCTGTAAAGCCAGTTGCAGGATATCCTGATCCCAGGACCAGACGAGGCTCTTCAGTAGAGATGAAATAGCGCAATCATGATACAAATGCTTCATTGGAACTGTCTACAAAGCGCGCCTGGTTTGCGACCAGAATCTCGGGCCGACAGCTTTACATGTCACGTCACAGAAGAGGGAGGGAGGGGGGAACTTTATCTTCATTTATCTCTCAAAAGATAAAGGTTTGAGAGATAGGAATAAAATCATTTAGCTTATTATTTTAATAGATACAATATTAGTTTTTATTATTACTAGACTTTAATATCCCTTTAATGAGAATGGGGACAAATAATGATGTCGCTGATGACGATCCACACATGGACTTGGTGGCTTTATTTGAACTTGGGTATATATGGGAGACAGTGGTGTAACTATAGGGGTCACTCCAGGGGCCCGGCCTCCCCCTGCGACCCCCTCGCCTGACACCCGCAATTAAGTAATGCAGAGCACTGGGGCTCTGCATTACGAGAATGCCAGTCTGCCAGAAGGAGATCAGTATTCCCTCCAGCAGACCGGCACTCTCATAATGCAGAGCGCTGGGAGATGACGTCATCATGACATCATCTCCCAGCGCTCTGTATTACTGAAGAGGACCGATCGGGAGAAGAGGTCTGTGCAGAAAGAGGCACAGACCTGTCCTCTGCCACTGGACCATCAGGGAGGTAGGAGATTTAGGGGCAATGTGGAAGGGGCATTGTGGAGATGGGGGTAATGTGAAAGGGGCAATGTAGAGATGGGGGCATTGTGGAAGGGGCAATGTGGAGATTGAGGGGCAATGTGGAGATGGGGGCAATGTGGAGAGGGGGGGCAATGTGGAGGTGGCCAATATGGTAGGGGGCCCATGGTAATTCTTGCACCAGGGCCCCGTATCTTCTAGTTACGCTTCTCATGGGAGAGGGATGGGGTAACTGATTTGTCCTGACGAAAATGTGAGTACTACACCTCCCATCATTTGCATTGGCGCCGTCTCCTTTCAGATCAATGATAAATTTGTATTTGTTTTCTACAGTGCAGTTGGCCTAACTTCCTGTGAAACCCCATCTAGCAGTGATTCTCAGCCAGGCTGTCGCTGACATCCATTTGGGGTGTCCCTTGTTGCCTATATTGACTTTGACAAACTGTGAATGCTGGGTTTCGGCTGTTTACTTTAGAACTTTTTATGCACAAGGGTTGTTTTGGTTATTCTGATTGTGACGCGTAAGAATAATCATATATTATTTATCTTACTTATATGTTCCCTTCATAACTCTCTTGACAAATGACACATAAAATGTTAGGGGTGCCCTGAAAAATCTAGATTGTGTATTAGAGGTGCTACTCAGGGGCAGATTGTAGGGGAATACCAGCCTGCGCATTTTTTTTTAAAGCAGCCCACTAGCTGCACCAACGTCCCTATCAATGCCCCCTTGTGGTCCCTGGGAGAGCAGGCGCCAGGATATTATGTCATATCCTGGCGCTCTGCATTAACCCTTTGAGTACCAGAGGGGTACACAACGCGTTGTGTACCCCTCTGGCACTCAAAGGGTTAACAAAGAACGCAAAGGCTGTCACAGAGAGTGCCTGTGGAAATACAGACCTCTCCTTCAAAATATCATGGGACGGTGAGGTGAGATCCTCTGATCTCCCCCACCGGCCCATGATCTAGCGGCCCACCAGGAGATGCCTGATCCCCAGATAGGACAATCCGCCCATGGTGCTACTATACTGCTGTGTAGTATACACTACACAGAAACCCCTCTCCCCTAACTGCCTGACTCCTCACTCCCTATCCTCACCAACCCAAGCACTAACCCACCCCACCCCATTATGGCTAGTGTAATCCCCTCAGTAAGTATCCTATTTTTTTTTTTCAAGTCTATTTTTTTGCCTCCTCACTACTCAGTCTAAAAGGACACACATGTAGGGGCCGATTTCACAATAGGCAGACTAGGCAACGGCTAAGAGCTCCACATTTTGAGGGGCAGTGCCTCAGATGTGCTGGCCACACCCACATTCTATGTTGTGGGTGTGGCAAGAGCAATGTCAGTGTCCCTGCACCAGTTGCATACCCCTTTGCAGGCTATTATTTAACCCCTTGGATGCTAGAAAGATCTCAAAGTCCTTTCTAACAACCGAAGAGTTAAAGCTTATTTTAGGTTCTTGTCTGTTTCAGTCCAAGGGCGTTTTCTGTGCCCTGGAAACAGTGGATGGCACAGGGGATGGTATCATGTGAGGAGTGGGGGTGTAGCCATGGGTGGAGCAAAGAGTGCCTAGAATGCCTTGCCTAGGTGCACCATGGGTGTAAATCCAGTCTTGCACAGATGCCCAGAATGTTCTACACTTACATAGGGAAACTGTTTTATTTTTTGGGTGGGTGGGGGGGGGGGTTGTTTTTTTGTTGTTGGGGGGCTATTGGGTACATTTTCACAGCACATGTACTGGTCAGAGAAGCTCAACTAGGAACTAGCCTGTCATACAATTTAGCAGGGTCATTAGGAATCGTATTCTACCCAGGCTGCAATATCTTTAAAGGGACAGTAATGTCCCATAAAAAATGCTTATAGTTTTGTAGAGGTTAAAAAATAAACTATATGCCACAAATCCTAGCGGTTTGAGAGATATTCACTTTCAAAGTTCCCCGCTCCCCCCCCCTTCTCCTGATGTCAGCTGTAAAGCTAACAGAAGGAGATTCAAGTCGGCCGACTCGAGGAGGCTCTTCAGCAGAGCCGAAATTGCATTATTTGAAAAGAATTACTTCATTGGAACGGTCTACAAAGTGTGCTTGCAAACCAGGCACACTTTGTAGACCTTTCCAACGAAGTCATTATTTTCCCATTATGCGGTTTCGGCTCTGCTGCAGAGCCGCTGGCTGGTCCCAGGACCGGGATCTCCTGCTGTCAGCACAGCACTGACATCAGGAGAAGGGGAGGGAGGGGGACTTTACATATGAATATCTCTCAAACCATAGTGGTTTGAAAGATAGGATTTGTTGCATATAGTTTATTTTTTTAACCTCTACAAAACTATAAGACATGGGACATTACTGACACTTTAAGCTAACAAGTGCTATACATTTCTTAGTAACATAGTAGAAAAGGCTGAAAAAAGCCATGCGTCCATCAAGTCCAGCCCATGCCAAAAACACCCATGTTAATCCAGAGGAAGGCAAAAAAAAGCCCTCTGGAGCCATTTCCAATTTAGTCCCAAGTGTGTGTGTGTGAGTGTGTGTGGGGGGGAATTATTCCTTCCTGACTCCAATTGGTAGTCAAATAGTTCCCCAGATCAATATCCTATTTGCTTTGAAGCATCTGTTATAATTGTCAATATTGTTCTGTTTTAGATAGGCATCCATTGCTTTTTTGAATGCAGTTGCATTATCTGCAAGCACAACATCCTGAGGCATAGACTTCCATAGCCTTACTGCCCTTATTGTAAAGAATCCCTGCCTTTGTTTTAGTCAAAAGAGCCTTTCCTCTAGTCTTAATGGATGACCTCTTGTTCTTAACTCAGCTCTTTGCATAAATAATTGATTGGATAGTTATTTGTATTGACCTTGAATGTATGTGTAAATGGTAATCATATCACCCCTTAGATTTTTCTTCTCTATTGTAAACAAACCCAGTTTGGCTAGTCTCTCTTTGTAACTGAGATCCTCCAATCCCTTTATCAGTTTTGTTGCCCGTCTCTGCACCTTTTCCAGTTCAGTAATGTCTCTTTTTAGAACAGGAGCCGAAAATTGTACTCCATATTCTAGATGAGGCCTAACCAAGGATATATACAGAGGTAGGATAATATTAGCATCCCTTGCTTCTACACCTCTTTTTATGCAGGATAATACTCTATTTGCTCTTACAGCAGCTGAGTGACTCTGCACACTGCTGTGAAGTCTATTGTCTATCAGTACTCCTAAATCTTTCTCTAATGAGGATTTCCCAAGTTGTTTCCCATTTAGAGTATAAGTAGCAAGTTTGTTTGTACAGCCCAAATGCATAACCGTACATTTATCTACATTTCATCCCTGTTGGTTCTCATCATGGTGCAATCTCTTTGGTTCTTTGCAAATGCACATTATCCTTGGGAATGGTCACCTAAAGGGTAACATGGGAATACAGGTGTGGACCCCTTTTTCAAGGTGACTAGAAGACAGCTACACCTCACTGGTGATGCCAGCAAGGTTGAAATGTATGTCTGGGGTTGCACATTTCTGTTGCTCAGAGAAGTTTGTTGCTGGGCTGCCATTTTGGCATGATCAGTATAATGTACTTTAGGATATTTTCTCTCTGTGTAAGAGATCTAAAAGAAACTGCACTCTGGGTGGGATACTACTAAATTATGTGGCAGGCTTATTCCTAGACGAGTATCTCTGACCAGTACATTGCATACATTTTCACAACACAAAAGGACAAGATATCTGGTCTCCTCACCCTATCGGCTATAATTATAGCTGCCTCACACAAAGCCAGCTTTTCCCAAAGAAAAATCAAATTAGTAATTCACAGAGTTACAGTCAAGGCAAGCATCCCAGATGTGCTGTTCCACGAGTTAGTAACTGCAGAGTGGATTTCGTTAATGAATGCAGTGATGTTGCATTGGCTCTAGGCATAATGGAAATGTTCAGAGTGGTTTTTACTCAATGCTAATGGCAGATTGATAATTTATTCTGATTTATTCTGTACATAATCCAGCTAGTCACAGTAATGCAATATAGATATGGTTCCCAGAGAGGAAGGACCTTATGCACACAATAACTGAGGAGCAATTCTGGTGCAGTTCCAGTACACCACTGGAAAGAAATAAAATTCCCATTGGTTTAACCCTTTGAGTACCAGAGAGTACAAATGCGTTGGATAACTCTCTAGTATTCAAAGGGGTTAACCCTTTGAGTGCCAGAGGGGTACGCAACACAGAAAATTTTATATACAGTGTGGAGATTTGGAGCATTGTGGAGGTGTCCAGTGGAGATGGCCAGTGGGGGGGGAGCTTCAGATTTCTGTGCCTACAGGCTCCTGAGATGTAAATCTGTCCCTAGAGGAGGGTCCTGAATCAGAGAAGCAGTATTTTATAAGATATGTGGAGTTTGGCAGCCATTGGAATGATTGTAGGAGGAGGGGTGGCAGGGATAAAGCTAGGAGACAGTAAGGTAACTCATGCTGCAGCATTCTGTATGGATTGAAGTGTATGAAGTTGAGAGGCAGGAAGACCAGAGAGAAGAAGGTTACAGTAGTCCATGCGGGATAGGATCAGTGATTTTGTAAGAATTTTAGTTGTGGAGGAACAGAGGAAAGGAAGGATTTTTGCCATGTTACGCAAGAGAAAGCGGCAGAATTTGGCAATACCATTAATATCTGGAGAGAATGAGAGAGCATAAACAATTGTCACCCCTAGGAGCTGTGATTCTGATAATGAATTTATGTTAGTGTTATTTATTGTCACCTGGAAAACCACTACTAGGCCAGGTCTAGGTGGGATGAGGATTAGCTCCGTATTGAACATGCTGAGTTTGAGGTGCCAGTGAGCCTCCCAGTCTGACTTAGCTGAGAGGTAATTTGTGACCTTAGATGAATATCAGGAGTTAGTTGAGTTGCAGATAAATAAAGTTGGCTGTCATCTGCAAAGAGGAGATATTTGTTTTGACATAATCACCCTTGTAGGTAGGAGTAATGCGGAGTGGTGGAATTGCTCTGCTGGACATTAAGCTTGCTTTGCAGGTGGTGGGTGGTGGACTTTGGGAGAGGGTGTCTGGGAGAGGAGGAGAGAAACTGGAAAGTAGTATGGGGGTTTGGGATGGAATACAGAAGAGTAAATACAAATAGCAGCTTCCCCGGGTGAGCACAGGAATGTGGACAACACAACAGCAGCAGTGGCTGCTTGTCAGATGTTGTTTTTTTGAATCAGGGAATTTTTGAGTTTGTTCAGAGAATCAAACTGAATGCAGAAGATCTCTACGATCCACCGCTCTCCATCACCCAACACAATGATTTGTGCATGCAATCATTCATACATAGCCTTGAGGTACGTGGGAATGACTGAGTGCATTTCACTGCTTAGAATATACATGCAATTGCTAGGCAGCAAAATAACACTCCAAAATAAGTGCAAGGGGGACTTCCCATGTGTAACGTCCTCTTTTACACACATGCTATGAGGCTACTGAACAAAACAAAAAGGGATGCAATTCCAGAGAAAAACAATGGCATCAATGT